>CAHIKZ030003794.1:1567500-1615000 GCA_903632075.3 Acanthosepion pharaonis
CCACTACTTCCTGTCCATTAAAATTCTCAGCAACATTTTACTATTTACTATCTGTTCTTGGATATATATCCTTCGGAAAAAAACAAACAAAAATCCTAATATGTAATTATGCTGTTTTAATGTTAATATAATGTCAACGTCGGACGTTTCGGTCTAGTAGACCATCTTCAGGACATATTCATGAAACATAATTAATTATGAGGCAGGCATAATATCTATCTCACGCACGGTGAATACTAGACCCGGCTTCTTTAATATTTCCCCTTTTCTAGCAAGATTAATGCTCGACAAACGTCCATATAAGTTTTAGATTAAAATAAAATTCTTTTCCTTTTTCATTCAAAATACTCTATTTTAGGAATACGTTTTCGCAACATCGCCCACGTGACGCCGACGTGATCATATTGAAACGGAACGCTGGTCTTGAAAAATTTCAATTATCTGTTTTGATTAGTCTTACTCTTATGACCATCGTTCATGTTGAATTGAATATAGTCTAATGTTAATTTTGTTTTATGAATATGTCCTGAAGATGGTCTACTAGACCGAAACGTCCGACGACACAAGCTCTGAGTGACCATCACTCGAAATTGGACCCCATACCATTACTGAAAGGGCCCCATGTTTCACCGTTGGCTGCAGTCTTTTTAAATGAAACTGTTGACTCCAGACTCTCCATACCTATACTCTTCCACTGTCAGAAAATAATGCAAATCTTGACTCATCAGGGAAAATGACAATGTTCCAAAAGGTCACAGGTCTCTCCACCATCTCATGAGCCCAATCCTTTCTGCATTTGATATTGGCTGGACGGAGAAGTGGTTTCCTTCTCGCAGCTCTGCCATAGTAGCCCAGCTTGTGAAGATACCTGACAGCTGTTCTGGGACTGACATCAACTTGTGTTGCAATGTCAGAGGCCTTGCAACGTGGATCCTGTTCAACATTTCTTTCGACAAGACGCATGGTTCTTTCAGAGGGCTCAGGGCGGCCTGGATGAGGTTTTGTGCACTTCTTGCTCTCTCTGGTGAATTGTACAATCACTCTATTAACAGTAGAAAGGGGTATTGAAAGATTTTCAGATATATTTCACCTTCATGTTGGCCCACGATACGTCCTCGCTGAAATTCAGATAGGTCTGATGCTCCTTTCATTCATGGTATGTTCCAGTATTGTTAGCTGCAATTTTAATCAAATAATCTAAGTTAATTTATCTTGGTTATTAAAAAAAATCAGAAGTAAAATTTATCTTGGTGTCTATTCAACTCTGTCATGTCTCTCTCTCTCTCTCTCTCTCTCTCTCTCTCTATATATATATATATATATATATATATATATATATATATAAGGACAAGGATCATAATATTTATTATTAAAACAGATACAAAAGTATGACACTTCCTCAGAAACAGAATCGTCGGCAATATAAAACAGAGATCCTGATAAGAAAATTTTTATCAACAACTGATACTAAGAAATCAATTACCTAATAGGCATTTAGCGGGGGTGGGATTATTACTAATCATGTTCCTAGTCAGGCAATAGTTTCCCCAAATAGGATCAACCTGTATTTCATCTCCCGTTGTCTACACATGGCAGGACGTTACAAGTTAGTAATAATAGACTCAGGATATATATATATATATATATATATATATATATATATATATATATATATATATATATATATATATATGGATAGATAGATAGATAGAGAGAGATAGATAGATAGATAGATAGATAGATAGATAGATAGATAGATAGATAGATAGATAGAGAACGGATCAATAATTCCGTAGGTTATTTTGATTTGATTTACCCTTCCATCATTGGATTAAGGGCATTGACAAGAGAGGAGATACTACGACTAAAACAAATGGATTTTGGTTCTTCAGCCTACAGACTTGTTCATGTACTATATGTGTGCTTGTGTACGTATATATATTTGAATATATATATGTATATACAGTAGCGTCCAAAACTAAGGGACAAAATTTTAAAAATTTTCAAATTTTAGTATGTTATTATGGATGGTAACGACTACCAGTTGTCAAAATTTCAGCTTTTCACAGTTGTTATTTCTAACAAATATTAGGTTTTAAAATTTTGTCCCTTAGTTTTGGACGCTACTGTATATGTGAATATGTACGAATATATTGATGAATATATATTTACACTTCCATTATCTTTCTACCTCTTCCTCTTCTCTCCATCAATATATATATATATATATATATATATATATATATATATATATATATATATATATATATACACTTCCATTATCTCTCTCCCCATTAGTGCACACACACACACACACACACACACACACACACACATATATATATATATGTATCATTTTCCCATAATAATAAATATAATTAAATATAACTTATAAATATAGATTATAATAATATCTTTCTTATTTATTTTGAGATATTACAACAAAAACATGTAAGAATCGCTTCACAATTGCAGTCTTGTTCTAACACATAACAATGCGCCTCCTTAGGTGATTGTAATAATTGTAATATTTTTCTATATAAACTACATCCGGCAGTAAGGTCTCCGCTCAGGAGATTTTGAGGTGCGTGGAACCACCTCTTAATTGCTTTTATTCCCAGGTCCATCATGATCCGGGCTGGTAGCACCTGTTAGTGTCCCAACTATCACTAAATAACGAACCCCAAAACTGGGGCCTAATTATGAAAATATAAAAATAAATTACAAAAAAATACCAGCAATACATTTCCATAGTAAAAATATACCAGCAATATATTAAAAAAAAATACTATTGCTCCCAAGAAAATAATATTTTGGGAATGACACAGAAGGAAATGATGTGCCGATAAACAAACCAAGCCAAACCTTTCTATATAACGTTTTCAGCATCGATTGATTAATTCCGATTTTATTGTGAAATATATATATATAAAGAAATATTGTCTTAAGATGTGCTATATTTATGGGATAAAGTGCTCAATATCAGAGATAGAGCGTATGTAAATATAAAAGTGAACATTGAAATCAACACTTAGAGGCGACAGTCTGTTTCATGCTAGACGCAATCGTCGTGCCACGAGTGCTGTTATTTTTCTCCCAGCAGCACTCGTGCCACGAATGGTTATCCCAGCAGCACTCGTGGCACGAGGATTGCATCTAGCATGAAACAGTCACCTCTAAGTGCTGACTTCACTGTTCACTTATATATATATATATATATATATATATATATATATATATATATATATATATTACTAATGTTCACCCAAACAGACTTTAGAAGGAACCGGAAACCCAATCCTAAACAGGAAATAAGGGATAAACCTCTACTCCTGTTCCAAAAATGTGGGTGGAGGATGAACTGGGCGATAGGCGGAACTATCTACTCTTATAGAAGACGCGTTCAACAAAAAATCACTGCAAATTATTCATTATATCCTATCCATGTATTTTATAAAAAAATTAGAGCCAATTACTATCGAGTTATACTTATTATAAAGCCCAGGTTGTTTGTTTGTGTGTGTGTGTGTGTGTGTGTGTGTGTGTGTGTGTGTGTGTGTGTGTGTGTGTGTGTTCGTTTATATATGGGATCGGATTTCCTACATTTTTCAACCGATTTCAACAAAACTTCACTTTATTTTGGCAGGTAGTGTTTCTTATTGTCTTGCACACTTTTTGCTTTATTTTTATATTCAGAATGCTTTAAAAATTCCATTTACAAGACAATTGTTTATAATAAAATTCTATTCAATCGGTAGACTCATAACGATTGAAAACAATGTTTTTGTTTGAGTTTGGGTTTAACCAATTCGTAAAAAAAAAAAAAAACTAATTAAGACATGCGTGTCCGTCAACCTTAAACAATAATCCTTGTCAATTTTATTTTTCAGTCTTTCTGATGGTCGATATTTGATCTATCTCTTACTGTTACATCCCCGGGCAACGTCGGGCTCTACTGCTAGTATATTATAATACTAATGTATTGGGCACCTCCAGGCAGTGTAATGGTTAACAAGCTTGTTTCACTACAATAATTACGACTGTGTAGTGAGTTCGATGCTCCATACTTTCGGCCTTGTGCCACATCTAATCTACGCTTAGAAAGTCACTGAGCCCCTCGAGTCGGTGTAATGGTTAGCTAGCTTATCTCGATAGAACAATTACGACTGAGTGGTGAGTTCGATCCTCGACTTTCGGCGTTAGAACAATTACGAATGTATTGGGCAGTGGTAACAAGCTTGTCGCTAGAAGAATTACGACTGAATAGTGAGTTCGATCCTCACTGAGTGCCCCATACTTTCGGCCTTGTGCCACATCTAAGCTACGCTTGAAAAATCGCTATAACACTAATGTATCTCGGATGTGAGCGTAAGGTTTCCAATTCCCCTCAAGGATGTTATATTCGCTTTTGAATAAATAACATTGGAAAAGTTTGAATCCATCTTCTCTTACACCCCTGACACTAGCGTCTCTCTCGCCGTTATCGACAACAAGCCTAGGAGAAGGAAATTTATATCGTGGCTGGGGCTGAGAAGTCGACACAGTGAATAACTGATTAAATAAAGCCATTTAACGTTTGACGCAATTTTTAGAAGTTCAATCGATTAACTCCGAATTTTAAGTTTATTAAATTAATGCAATATTATAGCCACACTTGATTTAAAAGAAGAGAAAAGGTTACGCTATTTTTTAGTTTTTATTGAATATGTTTTTAGAATCCATTGACACGTTCTTTTATTGTCGACTCTCAATATTATTGTCGACTCTCAATATTATTAATAAAAACATTATTTTTTGTATTTTTTTCGTGCGTTCATTATTTTCTCATGGTTTCTTTAAAATTTTCTGTTTTGCTCAGAAATACTTATATTTCGTTCACTTATTTTTTTTTATAGATTTAAAACACACTGACATATTTTACCAGCCATTTAATAAAATACATTTATATCACTTTTCAAATGTATCCTTTATTGTACTTTTTTAAACACTTTATATTGGCCTATTTTTTTCCGCAAAACACAGTCATCGCTTTTCCTGAAACTCCCGATCCACTTGTTAATAACATTTAACGTCTGCCCAAACGACATTTAATTTTCCTAATATAGTCATCAGTTTTATTTCTATATTTTTTATCAATTCAAGTTGACACTCTTTTTTTTATTTATTTTTTACAGATTTTAAATTTACTAATGCATCTTAAACACTCTTTGCATTTTTTTGTCGATCTTTACAAAGATACGCGTATACAGACACCATTTTGTTTAATTTCTCTTGGATGGCTGCTCTTTTTCTTTTTTCCATTTAGACTAAAATATTTCTTTTTGAACTGGGAATTTTTTTTTTTTATCTCGCCCACGCATTCAATTCTGTCATATGTTCTTGAAAACGTTCTACCTCATTTATGCAAGTATTTTTACGTTTTTCTTTTTCAGAAATATATTTAGTTTCTGCTTCAATCAAAACCACTGCAATGTCCTCCTCATATTAGCGTCAGTATCCAATGGCATTCGACTGATCTAATCAAATTTCACGTTTAAAGCCAGTGTAATTAATAACAAGCATGGATCGAAGGCTATAAAAAAATATGAAAAAATAGTGCAATCAAGTTCAAAAGGGGACGTGACTCTGCAACACCGTGTGCGACTAGAGTCGGTCTGCGCATGCGTTAATTAATAGTTTTCGGAATGTCGGTGAAAAAATATTTGATATGATCAAAATGAAGTTGTCTGATCTCCTGCTGATCACGAGGTCACATCGTTCCTTGTCCCTGACTCCTGCTCTCTGTCCTAGTGACGTAACAAGCAAAGGTGGGTCCAAGTGACCAGCTTCAGAGATTTCGCTGTTGGCTACACGTTAAAGGAAGAAAAAAAAAAGTATCGAAACCTTTCTCCAAACTTTAAAACCACACAGCCTCGTTCTGATTTATTCGAACCTCAATGGCGTTGCACGAGTTCCTTTTTTTAAATCTTTTTTTGAATTCTAATTTTACTTTTTTATTAGCTTTGATGTGCCTGTGATTTGTTTTGTTTATTTTTAGCGAAGCGAACAGCATCTTCACCGACAATAACGCCATTATCTTCACCAAAATGAAACCTCGTTCTAATTACCGATCTTTCTACAGTGAACATTGGTTGCATCAAGAATGATTTAACATTAACTTTTTTCTCCTCCGCCCTTAATGCTATCATTTAGCAAGCTTAGCTTCGAATGTGTCCACAAAGGCATTGTCACTTAGTAAGGAACGAATTTAATACTACTATGTTGTAATGGTTGAAAAAACGAACTAACAACCTCTCCACTCCGATGCACAAAAATGTTTATCAATCTTAGGTCTGTTTAGCACAAGAAAACGAGTTTGGGAACCCCTAGTAAGGATCGAACTCACTAGTATTTCTTTTAATGTCATGTCCCTTCTGGAAACAAGCGTCCATAGTTCACCAGTATCTGTCTATATTTCTGAGATGAGATATTATATACACTATTTACATTATTCAAACTATTGTCCTCATCTTTATTACCATATTTATTACAACGTTTCAGCTTTTCAGTATCTGTCTATATTTCTGAGATGAGGTATTATGTACACTATTTACATTATTCAAACTATTGTCCTCATCTTTGTCGCCATATTTATTACAACATTTCGGCCTTTCAGTATCTGTCTATATTTCTGAGATGAGGTATTATGTATACTATTTATATTATTCGGACTAATGTCCTCATCTTTGTTACCATGTTTATCACAACGTTTCGGCATTGCAGTATCTGTCTATATTTCTGAGATGAGGTATTATATACACTATTTACATTATTCGGACTATTGTCCTCATCTTTGTCGCCATATTTATCACAACGTTTCATCCTTTCAGCATCTGTCTATATTTCTGAGATGAGGTATTATATACACTATTTACATTATTCGGACTATTGTTCTCATCTTTGTCGCCATATTTATTACAACGTTTTGGCCTTTCAGTATCTGTCTATATTTCTGAGATGTGGTATTATGTACAATATTTACATTATTCGGACTATTGTCCTCATCTTTGTCGCCATATTTATCACAACGTTTTGGTATTTCAGTATCTGTCTATATATCTGAGATGAGGTATTATGTACACTATTTACATTATTCGGACCATTGTCCTCATTTTGTCGCCATATTTATTACAAAGTTTCGGCCGTTGTACGCTCCGCCCTTCTTCAGGGGGTTGGAATGTCGAACTGAACCCTTTATTTCGCTCACTGGGGTAGACTGTTCTAGTTACATGTGCCATATCTAATGGAAGTCAGTTATCTCGAAACTGCCATAAACTTTCATTATTTTTTTTTTTTTTCATCCCAAACAAGTCGTAAAGCCGCTAAGACGCATAGAGATTACAGAGAGTTTGGTTTAGTTTGTTTTGTTTTACGGCTTATCAACCTCAATGAGTTATTTAATGCCGACAAAATTTTTAATGTTGCTAAGATTTTTTTCAAAAATCTCTTTCTGGTAATATTTTTCCTTCAAAAAATCTATTTTTGGTAATATTTCTTCTACATTGAATCTATTTCAGTTAATATTTTCTTCATATATATATATATATATATATATATATATATATATATATATATATATATCGCTGATAATATTTTTTTCAAAAATGTATAGCTGGTAATATTTTTTTTTCTAAAAATCATCGCTTGTTATAAATATTTATACAAAGTATTTCTGTTATTAAAACCTATTTTTACAATTTCATAGTATTTTGACCTCAGTTTGGGGGTTAACTATTTGCCCATAGCTGAGACCCTAGCAACTACTACCACCCCGGGTCAGTGTGGACCTGGGAACACTATCAATTAAGAGGTGATTCCATGCTCCTCAAAACCTCCTGATCAGAGGCCTTGCTGCCGGATGTAGTTTATCGTCTTACCCAGGACGCAGATGTACTCTATGATCATACCGAAGACGAATTACAGAGAGTGACAGAAAATAAGAAAACGTTTATTTGACGAGAAAGGATAATAAAAGAGGATTAAATAAAAGATAGATGACATTTGACATTGTATTTAAAATTAAGATCATAGTTGTCAGGAAAAGATGAAGTCGGAGGAGATTTCCACAGACGAGATGTCCGTGAGAAATACAGGTTAATATTAACATGAGACCATGCTGCCAATCTACAGGATGTCCAATAAAAAAGCGGGGAAAAATTATTATCACTGTTTTATTTTTCAGGAACAATTGACCTTGAATAACCTTGAATAAATTTCTTGAATATTCATGACCTTGAATAATCATTCGACTCTTACGTAATTACTTAACTCTTAACTTTAAATCCATCTACTCGAGGTACGAAAGAGGAAAGCTCACCAGTTCTATGAAGATATTTATAGTAATGGCAATGGAATGATACGTTACGGTGGTGAGAAATTGGGAGCAGCAGAAATGCCAGATCAGGACTGATAACATTGCAGAGTCTTCTTGAACTTTGTTAAGAAAATCCCTAGATACATAGCAGAAGCACCAGACCAGGTGTGGCAACAGTATTTACTACATGGACGATGGTAGACTTATTAATATCTAGGATGGGTTATGGGATGAACAATTGTCTAGCACGAAAGATAGTGGAGTGGTTTCCCACTCAGCAAAGTAGCTAGAGCCGCGCGCCCCACCCCAGGCGGTACTATAAGCCTGTATTGAAATAATAGTGGTTTTAATGTCGGGGCAATACTCACCGTTGAAGGATTTTTTCCATTTCGAGTAACTTAAACTGTGACATATATACTAGTCTATCAACTGTCTGCGACAATTGACAGCTGAAATACTATTTGACGATATCATTGAAGAATTTGCCAATAAAAAAGCAAGCAAAATTACTTTGTAGAAAGTTGTAACTTTTCATTCCAGAAATAAAGATGCTCGTAATTTTTACGCTTTTTTCTCTATATGTCTTTTTCGATTTTTAACTGTTACTGGTAAATTTTAAGTATGTTTAGTGTAATTTTAAAGCATTTAGAGATACATTACCTATGGTTTATTTTTTTGTTTTCTTTTCTTTTATGTCATATCAACCTCACTGGATTATTTAATACCGACAATTTTTTTTATTGCTGGTAATATTTTTTATTTTCAAAAATGTATTGTTACTAATTTTTTTCTTCAAAAATATATTGTTGGTAATATTTTTTTTCAAAAATCTATTGCTAGTAATATTTTTTTCTTCAAGAATGTATTGCTGATAATATTTTTTATTTTCAAAAATGTATTGCTCGTAAATGTTTTTCTTCAAAAATGGATTTCTGATAATATTTTTTCTCCAAAAATGTATTGCTGGTAATATTTTTTATTTTCAAAAATGTATTACTGGTAATATTTTTTTCTCCAAAAATATATTGCTGGTAATATTTTTTTCTCCAAAAATATATTGCTGGTAATATTTTTTTCTCCAAAAATGTATTGCTGGTAATATTTTTTCTCCAAAAATATATTGCTGGTAATATTTTTTCTTTTCAAAAATGTATTGCTGGTAATTTTCTTCTTCAAAAATCAATTGCTGGTGATAATCATTTACAAAAATCAATTGCTAGTGGTATTACAACCTATTTTTACACTTTCAAAGTATTTTGACTCCATTTCGGGGGTTAACTATTTGCCCATACTTGGAACCCTAACAGGTGCTACAACTCCGGGTCAGGGTGAACCTGGGAACATCAGCAATTAAGAGGTGGTTCCATGCTCCTCAAAACCTCCTGATCAAAGGCTTTGCTGTCGGATGAAGTTTATCCTCATACCCAGGATGGACATTACCTATGATCGAGCACAGGAGATACCTCAGTTTGTACCTAGGGAGCCGTTATGGGAACGAAAGAATGACACAAGAAAGAAAAATGGGGTCAGGAAGAGAAATGAATGAAAGATATGAACACTTCAAAAATCTTGAAAGAAAGTTAGAGAACGAAGTCCAAGAAAAGAACAAGTGAATGAAAAAATAAATGAACGATGGAAAATAAACAAACAAAAATTAAAAAGTAAAAGAAATGTATCAAAGAAACTGAAAGAGAAAAATATGAAAGAAAAGGAGAAGATGAGCTTTCAGGAGATATTTGATACTTGAATTTGATATATATATCATCTTAGCTCGACTCTGTGAAATATATTGGCTTGTAGCTTGGAGATATCTTATATAATTAAACCTCGGGATGTATAATATCTAAGCTTGAATCTGACAGAGAAAACATCTAAACTAAACACGGTTTATCTCGGCGTGAACCTAAGGATACGGTACCTGAACTTGAAGCTCCAAGATATCTAACACTAAACATATGATGTATATTATCTGAACGCTAATGAAACAGATTTTCTAAACTCAACTGTGGGAATATGTTATCTCAACTTGAATCTTGGAGGTCCAATATTTCAAGCGAGGCGATATACGACACCAGCTTGAACCTGGGTAATGCAGTGTCTGTTTCTAAACTTGGAAGATACGATGTCTGAGCCTGAACATAACAGATACAGTATCTGAACCTGAGTCGGGGGGATACAGTGTCTGAGCCTGAACCTGGGTGTTACAGTGAATGAGCCTGAACATGGTAGATACAGTGTTTGAGCTTGAACCTGGGTGATACAGTGTCTGAGTCTAAACCTTGGAGATACAATGTCTGAGCCCGAACCTAATAGATACAGTGTCTGATCCTGGAGAGATACAGTCCGAGCATGAACATGGGAGATACATTGAATGAGCTTGAACCTGATAGCTACAGAGCCTAAGCCTGAGCCGGGGATATACAGTGTCTGAGCCTAAACCAGGGAGATATAGTAGCTAAGCCTGAACCTGAAAAATACAATGTTTGAGCCTGATCCTGGGAGATACAGTATCTGAATTGAACCTGAAAGGTACAGTATCTGAGCCTGAACCTGGGATATACAGTGTCTGAGCCTAATCCTGGGAGATACAGTATCTGAATTGAACCTGAAAGGTACAGTATCTGAGCCTGAACCTGGGATATACAATGTCAGAGCCTGATCCTGGGAGATACAGTATCTGAAAGGTACAGTATCTGAGCCAAAACATGGGATATACAGTGTCTGATCCTGATCCTGGGAGATATAGTATCTGAATTGAACCTGAAAGGTACAGTATCTGAGCCTGAACCTGGGATATACAAGTGTCGGATCCTGATCCTGGGAGATACAGTATCTGCATTGAACCTGAAAGGTACAGTATCTGAGCCTGAACCTGGGATATACAGTGTCTGAGCCTGATCCTGATCCTGGGAGATACAGTATCTGTATCGAATTTGCGAGTTATATTATTGTAAACTCGAAACTGGGTGATATCTTTTTAATAGAACACGGGAGATCAATTATCTTATCCAAAATATTTATAATAAATTATCTAAGCTCTAATATGTACCTGCATTATCTAATACCTTACTTAGAAAATAGATTATCTATGTTGGGAGGATAGATCATATAAACTTGAAACTGAGAGGCAAATTAGAAAAATAAAAGTGATCGTAATTTTCATTATAGCCAAATTATTAAGCAAATTAGAAATAATTAATGTCAACATTGAATTGTCTTTCTTTAGAAATTGGGTTCGCGAAAACAACTTTATCCTGGTTGGAAGTTTTTAAACTCTCACTGACCAGTCATATCAAACTGACGTCCTGCGTTTAATAAGACATTTATAACATTCTAAACGGTAAACAATTATACTTGCGCCGGTAATTTGTAATATGTTTGGGCTTGCTATTAAATATAAACTGCTTTTTGCCATCGACGATGACGCACAGTTCGTCTCATCGCTAATCTTAAAGTATTGTCAGTTTACGCGAGAGGGAGCGGAAACACACACACACACGCAAAATGAATTATGGGAAAGAATGTACCAACAAAGAAAAAGGGAGTCAGGAAGAAAAATGAATGATACATGAAGAATTGAAAGAAAGGCGGGAAATGAAAGAAATGCAAGGAAATAAAAGGGGGGGAGGTGGAGAGAATGAGAAAATAAATAAAGAAAAAGTAAGAAAAATAATGTATGAAGAAATGGGAGTGAAAAAATAAATAGTGAATGAAGGGGAATTAATGAAAGTGAAGAAGAAGAACAAAAAAAGGAAAAATAAATGGTGAATGAAAGTAAAAAATGAACGAAGGAAGAAAAGGAAAAATGAAAAGTGAATGAAGGTGAATGAAAGTGAAAAAGAACGAATGAAAGGAAAACAAAATAACCTGGGAACGAAGGTGAATGAAAGTGAAAAAGAACGAATGAAATAAAGGAAAAATAAATAGTGAATGAAGGTGAATGAAAGTGAAAAAAGAACGAATGAAAGGAAAAGAAAAATAACCTGGGAACGAAGGTGAGTAAAAGTGAAAAAGAACGAATGAAATAAAGGAAAAATAAATAGTGAATGAAGGTGAATGAAAGTGAAAAAGAACGAATGAAAGAAAAGGAAAAATAAATAGTGAATGAGGATGAAAGAAAGTAATAAAAAACGAATAAAAGAAAATGAAATGTGAATGAAGGTGAATGCAAGTGAGAAAGACCGAATGAAAAGTAAAAATAAATAGTGAATAAAAGGAAATAAATAATGAATGAAAGTGAAAAAGAACCCGTAAAAATAGATAATAGCACAAACAAACTAACAAAAAAAAGTGCGGGGGTGGAAAAAAAAAAAAAAAAAAAAAAAAAAAAAAAGAAGCAGAGCCTAATTCGAAGGCTCCAATCACTATATACCGAGGTTACCCGACCAGATGTTACCCGCTTCGTAAAATATGCCTCTGCCCTATTCTTTATAAACATTATTAGCCCAAATGACTTTTATGGCTATCTTTTCTCCCTTTTTTTCTCTATATAAATTTGTCCGCTGATTTGCATTGACTTGTTTGCTTGACGGCTATTGTATTATTTGTTGGTCCTGTTCTATTGGACTTTAGGTGACTGAGTTATGCTATGTGCCGGCTGGCAGTTATGTTAGATTTGTGGTAGTTGGCCGTCCAGCCATTTCTGACAATGTCACACATCCCACGTCTATAACATTAAATAACCTCTTAAAAAGAAAAAGAAGAAAAAAAATTACATTTTAACGACAGCTTGTTATTTTTTCGGTACAATTTACAAGCCATTTTTAAGGTAAATTATCCTCCCGACCATCAGAAGTTTTCCACAAGTAGACACACGCACACACACACAGAGACATATATATATATATATATATATATATATATATGTTTCTTTGATATATTGTGTCTACTTATTTTTATTCAGATTCTTTCCAGTTATCTAATCAGATTCTTGATGTTAAGATGAAATTCATCAACGAAGGCACCGTACTTTTTGTTAACCCAAGTCCTTTCGATCTTTTCAAAGGTCATATTCAGGGGTAAATTACAAAGACAAATTAATTGTAAGTAAGATAAAATCTGCATTTCGTTGTTGTGGTGATTTTTATAAATACGTACGAACGTGCTGCTACATGTAAACTTAAACAACAGATTTTTTAAAATATCTATGAAATATTTTATTTAAATATTTGATATTAAATATTTGTGAAATATTTTAAAATATTATTTAAAACAAATGTAATAAAGCACGTTTGCTCGTATTTTTAAAAATGACCACCAAGAGAATATGGATTTTATCGCAGTTACAATAAATTTGTCTTCGTACTTGATCCCTGAAGATGATCTCCGAAAAGATAAAAAATACGTGGCTTAACAAAAACTATGGCGCCTTTTTTGATAAACTTCATCTAAACTGGAAGGGATCAGTATAAAAATAAGTAAAAAACCCAAATGTCTATATTATTCAATGAAACATGTTTAAATGAAAATATGTTGCCTATATATATATATATATATTTAATTAATTCATTGAGTCTGATAGAAACCTCAACAGAATGCAGAAAGCACTGGACGGCCGTTTCGTCCTACGTTTAGATTATTGTTTAAGGTTGACGGACACGCATGTCTTAATTAGTTTTTTTGTTTTTTTTACGAATTAGTCAAACTCAAACAAAAACATTGTTTTCAATCGTTATGAGTCTACCGATTGAATAGAATTTTATTATAAACAATTGTCTTGTAAATGGAATTTTTAAAGCATTCTGAATGTAAAAATAAAGAAAACAGTGTGCAAGACAATAAGAAACACTTGTTGAAATCGGTTGAAAAATGTAGGAAATCCGATCCCATATCATAACGAAAACACACACACACACACACACACACACACACACACACACACACACACACACACAACCTGGGTTTTTTGCTTCTACAGAGAAATATCCCCAGTATTATTTTTATATACATTATATGACGTGTTCTGCGGAGGAGGGGCGTGTACAACATTTGATGATTTTGCGGTAATACATTCTTAAAGGTTTAGGCAGTTTTAGCCATAATTTCTTCACGTGGTTAAGGAAATTTAGATACGGTTACACTTAAGTAAAATTATAACAATAATAATATTTATGAAGAATTTATTACAGAAAATATCAAGTTTTACAGAAACATTGTTGATAAGTATGTATTTAGTTACATAACAAATAAATAAAAACAATATAAATTTGGAAGCTATATTCGATTTGTTTTTGGGTATTTTTGATTTTCTTCTTTGTTATTGGCAGCATTTTAGAATACTTTGACTGAAATGCAAACTTTCCTAAGTTAAACAAACTGAAGCTATTTCGCTTAAGCTTTGTTACCTCTCTTTTCCATTTTGTTTTTAGATCACTTTCTTCCAGTCATTTTGATGGGCAATAGAGTAATTCTACCTGCCAAAAAAAAAAGTGAAGTTATGTTGAAATCGGTTGAAAAATGTAGGAAATCCGATCCCATATATAAACGAACACACACACACACAAACAACCCGGGTTTTTATAATAAGTATAACTCGATATGAGTTGTCCCCCTTTCATCCTGGCGACAGATTTGTGTTTTAACGTGTTTTCAAATTGATTTTGTGCAAAAGCAATTGTGTTTTTTCAATTTTGGAGCTGTCAGAACCACCGCAAGGTCATTTTACGCAGTCCTGTGAAGTTTTGTTGAAATCGGTTGAAAAATGTAGGAAATCCGATCCAATATATAAACGTACAGACACACACACACACATTCTGCGTTTTATAATAAGTAAGATGATTGAATTCTATGTAAGGTATTGATTCAGGATGTGAACAATCATTGTTCTCCACAACTTACTCTGCTTTTTAGCTCTAAGCAATGTTTGCTTTTATATTTTTTCTAAATTTCCAGTTCCATTTGCAGTCATTCATTTACACACTCCTGTCCGTTTCGCTCCAGTTCGCTCGTCTATATGCTGTGTGTCAGATTCGCCGAGCCTTCTTTCCTCATTCTGTGTCCCCCAAATTTCTAGTGCCTCTTTTCCGATTCTATATATAAGTGTCCTTTTCATTTCCATTTTTCTTAAGACTTCCTTGTTATATTCTCCGTCCATGGTATTTTATGAATGTTCATTACTGTTGTAGCATACCTACGGATGATAATGGGTATGTCCCCATTCACATAAATACAGTAGTAAATACTGTATGTTAGTCTGCAGTTAGAGATTCATCTCCAGCTGTGCTGGTTGAAGACTCTGCTTCCGGGCAGAGAGGATCCCCAGACGAGGCGATGTCAAAGGGCAGAGTCTCGTCTCGGGAAACAGTTACCCGACCCCGTTTTATACGGGGTCTACGGAGAATTTTTGGCCGATCTTACGGGATCGGATACCCCACATTAAATTCGGCCTTGTGCCGCATCTGACTGTGTGGGGCGTTTGCTAGATATACCTACAGACGATAATGGGTATGTCTCCATTCACATAAATACAGTGGTAAATACTGTATGTTGGTCTGCAGTTAGAGATTCGTCTCCAGCTGTGCTGGTTGAAGACTCTGCTTCCGGGCAGAGAGGATCTCCAGACGAGGCTATGCGACAATTTCTGCGACTACATCACCCCTTACATCTAGCCATCTAACCCCCCAGACTGCAACCTCCTTGATTATTATGTGTGGGGTGCAATTGAGCATGAGACCAACAAAATTCCTTGTAACACCAAAGATGAACTGAAGGCAAAGATTATGGTAGCAATCACCGACTTAAACCAGGAGACCGTCCAGAAGAGTTGCAGGAGACTCCGAGTCATCAGGAGGCTGTGGTGATGTTATTGAATAAATATCACCAGTTATCACCAGTGGTGATGTTATTGAATAAATATACTCTTTACTATTTCAAGATATATTTGTGTAATTTTAGTAAATATATATGTTAAAATGTGTTACTTTCATTTCTGCAATTTAGACGACAATTTATCCATCGGATAGTTTTAAGTTATGCTATGTTTGTAGAGGAGGCACGGTGAAGTCATGGATAGCGGCTCGGATTGAGGAATCGAAGAGCCGAGTTCGAATTCCAGACGAATCCATTACATTCACTTACATGCTAATATCCTTGGGAAAGGTATGAATCCTCTTCTTCTGCCTCCAGCTATGGGTAAATAGCAAGACAGATTATTTTATTGTTGGTTGTTATTATTACGTTGTATTACAAACCTTACAGAGTGTTTGGGTGTCAATCTGAGGACAGTACAGAGGATTTGCAATGAGTTAGATGAGTGTAATGGTGATTACGAAGACGTTTGATGTGATCGCTCGTGATAGCGATGTTATGCCTCTATTCATCTTCCCACAGGATTTAAGAATCAACACGGATGCCTACATCAAGTGCCTTGTGGAGATAGTGCTGTCCTGGGTCAAGAGGCTGGTTGATGGAAGAACATATGTCTGATAACAGAACTCTACACCATGCCACACACGCAGAAGAAGAACCCAGTCATGTCTGTCAGACAATTTCTGCGACCACATCACCCTTTATATCTGGCCACCTAAGTCCCCAGACTGAAAACTCCTTGATTATGTGTAGGGCGCAGCTGATCGAGTGACCAACAAAACTCCTTGTAATACCAAAGACGAACCTAAGGCAAGGATTAGGGCTGCATTTACCAACTTAACAAGGAGACCGTCCAGAAGAGATGCAGGAGATTCCGAAGTCGTCTGGAGGCAGTGCTTAGTAGCCAATGCCGATGTTATAGAATAAATTTACCCATTAGTATTTCAAGATATTTTTTTGTAATTTTGTTAAATATATCTTCTAAAATGAGGTGACAGTGGTATTTTCATTTTTGCGTCATTTAGACGGCAATTAATCTATTGCATCCTCTATAAATACATGCATACATACATACATAAATATATATATATATATATATATATATATATATATATATATATATATATATATATACACATGGTAATTACTCCAATGAGCTGCTTTCACTGGTTCCCAGACTCCACGAATTCAAGCGCCCTACGAGGCTGGCATCCCGCTCCCACCCTTACACTGTAGAAACTTTTAAATGTAGCCGTCTCTTCTACTCCAATAGCTTCATACCTCACACCTCTCGCCTGTGGAACACCCTTCCCAATTACTGTTTCCCTGAGAGCTATAATCTCCAATTATTCAAATGTAATGTCAATCGACATCTCCAGTTACCTTGATCTACCTACTATCCTTCTCCTCATCCTTTCTTCTATCACTCCTATCTGCTCTCGCTCCAAATCTTCTGCAATCTCCTGCATCCTAGTGGCTTCACGCCTTGCTTGGGGCGTAATGCTTAAAAAAAATATATATATATATTGATGACTTTCATATATATATATATATATATATATATATATATATGTGTGTGTCTGTGTGTGTGTGTCTGTGTGTGTGTGTGTGTTTGTAAAAGAGAAAAGATACATGAAATACGTGTATCAGTTGTATCCAAACAAAATTTGATATAATGAGGCAGTGGAAATATTTTTACAGACGACCAATTTTGTTTCCGTTTAGTAAGTGACTTCATGTCGAAATGACATATTCCACGCGTATAATGTTGACTGTTTGGTTAATTTTGTTTAGCGGCATATCAACGTCTGTTGGTTATTGAATGCCGGAATCGAAATAATTTGACCCCAATTAAATGGCTTCAACTATAAATAAAATTTATTTTTGATGATTTTACTGTAAATAGGTATTGTTGGTAAAATTTTATATTAAAATTCATTGCTGGATTTTTACTATAAAAATGTATTTTTATACTTTCATAGTGTTTTGTTTTTGTTGAAGTATTCACTATTTACCCATAGCTGGGGACCTAACAGGTGCTACCATTCCCGTGTATTAGATTTTGTGGAGAAGAGTTAATAAACAGTTTTATCAGATACTACATCGAGAGTATTTTTTTTTCGTATTAAAGCAGCTAACTCCTATTTTTTCGTATTAAAGCAGCTAACTCCTATTTTTTCTCGTATTGTAGCAGCTAACTCCTTTTTATTTTCTATCTCTCTCTTAGTTCGTATATCACCTCGTGCTACTATTAATATTGTAATGACCGGTGAGATTGTGTACGAGTTCGGTCTGAGGTTGATTGTAGAGAGTTCTGAGATCAGTGCACTTTCTATGCATGTTTTTATTACCGAATTATTTTCTTTTCAAATCATACCGGCATTTATTAGATCGGAAACATGAAATATCCTAATTTATACACTAGCAGATATATCCACTTTCATTATTAAGCAGAGTATTAATTTACAGAAGAATTCCGTTAGAAAAAAAAAAAAGATTACTGAACTGTTACGTGATATCTATCGTCCTGTATGGAAGCGAATGCTGGACAATCTCCTGAAAGACGAGGAAGAGACTTAAAGAAGCAATCATGTTGTTCTGCAGAAAGGTGTTGAGGGTACCATAGGCAGAACATGTGAGCAATGATGAGGCTTTGGAGAAAAAAGAGAAAAAGCTGAAGCTTATACTTAACACCAGGAAGAGGTAGTTGAAATATCTGGAGCATGTAATGAGGAAGGAGGGCTTGGAAAATCTGATACCCTCAGGATAGATAAAGTGAAAGATAGACAGAGGAAAGTAGCCCGTAGCATACGTGATGGCTCGAGAAGGAAGATGTGGAGGGTCATGATCGCCTACGTCCTGAAGGGAAACGACATAAGAAAGAAGATGTACCTGGGTAAGAAGTGGAGTCTTCCATAGCAGATGATTATTGATGACAGTCAAAGGATTCTTTAGCATTCATTGATCGAGAAAACAGTACGTCTAGAGTTCGACTTTCCTGGGTATTTGGCTGGGATCACAGTGTATTATCAGTTCTCCCCATCTTTAATGGTAATATTAACTGTTTCCTTATTAATAAACATTCGCCATTTATTGACCGAGCAGCCAGTGTTATTGACGTTTGAAATTTATATAATCTTTCTCTTAAAACAAATTTTCAGGAAAATAAGTTTTTTAAGGGCAGTAACTGTTATTGCTCTTTCCAATTTGACGAAGGTTTTCTTCTTAACCATTTGTTTGACTAGTGTGAAATATCAACATCTTGATTATCCTTATTTTCTCTTCGATATGTGATATCCATTCTACTTGTTGCTGTCATTGAAAGCCATCAAGTGATGTGGTTTCTGGTATTTGATACAGATTTTTGTGATTCTGTATGAGCAGCTCATGAGGTCATCACAAAGACCTATATTCGCAGGAAGTCATTTTTAACTAGTGATATTAGACAATAGTTGTATGCAGCTGGCAGATTGGACATTTTTTTTGGCACCATGTATAACATCCTTATAAAAGACTCGATCTACAAAACTAATTAAGAAAGTGTCTAGAGTATTTAGGTTAATGTTTTGTAGTAATTTGTGGAGTTGGCTGAGACTACTCCGAGAGCAGCCTGTTCAAAAGCCTTATCTCCTACACTAAATTTGTTGTAACTGATCCATAAAAATAAAGAAATAACGCCTGTTGAAAATTTACCGCTCATAACTTCTCTTTCGAAGGTCAAAGTAATGAAATGTCGAACTCGACAATGTTCATTTGACACTCTTTCTTTGCAATTAAAAATGTGTTATGGCCATTAATCACGTGCGCCAGTCATCATTTCAAGCGTCACCTGTCATGGCCATAGACAGTGTTTGTTCGCTTGGAAGAAAATCAAAATAGATTATGTTTGTTTGTTGTAAGTTAACAATTTAAAAAAGAAACCCCCAAAAATCATGAAACGTAGAGAATATATCCGAGAACAACAAATCTCGTGAAAAAATTCTTTTTTCAATATACACACACTTACTTAAATATTTTCGTTGTATCCAAGAGAAGGTTACTAAATAGAATAATCAAACGAAGGTTATTAGTGAACGATAATAGTTAGGACAAGAACAGTACATATAAGATTCGACAGCGGCGCTTACAAGAAGTAGTCAACTTCTAGAAGTGACTCAAGTGAATTCCACAATGTATCTCCAACTGCGGGATATCTACCAACCTCCCGACGAAGGCCGAATTTAACATGAGGTATCTGGGCCCGTAGGCTCGGCCAAAAATTCCCCGTAGACCCCGTATAAAACGGGATCGGGTAGCTGTTATCCGAGACGAGACGAGACTCTGCCCTTCGGCACAGCCGCGTCTGCGTTCTTCTCTGCCCGGAGGCAGAGAGTATGACCAGCACAGCTGCAGAAGAATCTCCAATTGAAGACCAGCATACAGCATTTATTACTGTATTTATGTGAATGGGGATATTATCGTCTGTAGGTATATCTACCAAACGCCCCCGCAGTCAGATGTGGCACAAGGCCGAATTTAATTTGGTGTATCCGATCCCGTAAGATCGGCCAAAAATTCCCCGTAGACCCTGTATAAAAACAAGGTCGGTTAGCTGTTTCCCTAGACGAATTTGAACTTCGACATAACCTCGTCTGGGAATTCTCTCTGCCCGGAGGCAGAGAGTTTGACCAGCACAGCTGGAGACAAATCTCCAACTACAGAATATGTACCAACCGTTTCATGCGGTCAGATGTGGCACAAGGTTGAATTTAACGAGGGGTATCCGAGCCCGTAAGATCGGCCAAAAATTCCCCGTAGACCCTATATAAAACGGGGTCTGGTAGCTGTTTTCCGAAAGGAGATTCTGCCCTTCGGCATAGCCTCGTCTGGGGATCCTCTCTGCCCGCAAACTAAGAATTTGACCAGCACAGCTAGAGATGAATCTCCGACTACAGGATATCTACCAACCGCCTCACGCGGTCAGATGTGACACAAGGCCGAATTTAACGTGGGGTATCCGACCAAACTTTCCCCATGGAACCCGTATAAAATGGGGCCGAGTAGATGTTTCCCGAGACGAGACTCTACCCTTCGATATAGCCTCGTGTAAGAGAAATAGCTCCTGCTCAGGGTTGTCCTCTTTCACCCTGTTCTGGATTCTATTGAGCAGCCCGACATTTTTCCTGTCAGATTTGGCGACCCATCTATGGTAAGTATGGCAAGCGTACTTCAAGGTCGCTTGTGCCTCTCGATGAACACACTGCCATACAAGTCCACACCTCGCGTTGTCTCCTTTAGGAATTCCATTGCCAAAAACTCCCCCGTTATCTCATTAATCCCTTTGATAAAAATTAAAAGCTGAGCAGTGTCCTTTATATCATTACTTTTATCCAGTGACAAGGAATATCATGTAAATGACTCAAAAATCTAAATTTTTGAAGAGCAAAGTTAACCGGAAATCAAGAAGCCGGGAGAAGGCTCTACAAGCAAGAAGTGCAAGAAAACTCACGGTTGCATTTAGTCCAGTCAATTGAAAAATAATGAGACCTAACAGCTAATGAAGTACTGTGCTTAAATTCGTAACATTTAGGCACTAAAGAGGAATGCATATCAGGACAATTGGCATGAAATTATTTATAAAAGATGTACAGGGAAACTACATTACGGCAGTGAAGCGAGATGCCTGATCAGGACCAGTATAGTTGCAGATTACTCTTTGGATTTTATCAAGTATCTCTAAATGCATAGCGGAAGCAGCAGATCAGCTGTGACAGAAGAGTAATTCATTGCTGAGCAGTAGAGGAAATTGCACGTGTTCTTGTTATACTGTGGGCGGAAAATGAGTAAAAGGAAGCTGGCGCTTCGGATTTACATTAAGTTGTTTTTTTATTTTCATTTCACCGGAAGCAATGCAATGAAGCCCCTAAGATGCAATGTGTTACTGACTATGAAAGAATATGACAAAAAGAAAAACATTATTAAGGAAAGGGAACAATAAAAGAACAGAAAATAAATTCGTGTTCGTGTTATACGGTCGGCGGAAAACGAGTCAAAGCTAGAGCCGTGGATTAACACCAAGTTATTTCATCTTTTCATTTTACCGGAAGCAATGGAAAAAAATTCTCGTTGCATAGCGGAAGTAGCAGAACATATGAGTCTGAATGAGTCATTTGTTGCCGAGCAGTAGAGGAAGTTCTACGTGTTCTTGTTATACTGCTGGCGGAAAATGAGTGAAAGGAAGCTGGAGCTGCGGATTTACATCAAGTTATTTTTTATTTTCATTTCACCGGAAGTAATGCAATGAAGCCACTAAAATGCAATGTGTTACTATGAAAGAATATGACAAAAAGAAAGACATTATTAGGGAAAGTGAACAATAAAAGAACAGAAAATAAATTAGATTGGAGGTGTCCGTGTTATACGGGCGGTGGAATCTTCAGTAGGGGCTTAAATGTCGTGTAAGGATTGGTAAATGTGCCAGTGAAACCTTAGCTCTATTAAAATGAGTTTTTGTGTGGTTTGGGCTGTTTAAATGTGTACAATATCGTAAAACAGAACGGGCAAAAACACAAAGAAAGAATGCAAATGTGAGCAGAGTGCAAACTTTCTTTCGATGAGATCAAGTCTGCAAGTCAGGAAAACTGAATCTGAATTTGGAAAAACAGCACGGAACAATTCAATATAAGATTCTAGAACGTGAAACATTTCCTCTGAGAGGCTGGTGCCTATTTTAATAATTTAATGTCTGAATATCTGTCTAAGAAATAGAAACAGGCCGCCCTCTTAAAGAAAGACTGCAATAACATCGTCAAGCCGTAACACGAAAGGAAATAGAAACATCAGATATAGCTGACCCCATATAGCGGGAAAACAGAGATCATTGTCCCCTCTAGGATGAGGTTGAAATAACAGACAGAGAACGTTACTGGAAAATACAAAAACTGAAGGAATCAGCACATATGCTAAGCCACAAAAATCTCCTAAGCCGGCCAAGCATAGAAATGAATACAATATGGAAGCTAGTAACAATATAGAGAAAAACAATAATAACAATAAAACTGTAATATGAGCTCTGTTAAAAAAATGAGTATTGAGACATTAAGTTTATAAATCCATGCACTTATGTTCTCAACGACACAGGACCCAATAGACAAAAAGCGATGGTTGGATCCAATGACCTGATCCAAAGAGTTGCGAGTTCAATACCTGGCTTTTGTAGAACAAAAAATTGGATAGGTGAGTTAAAGGGAGATAACTGAGACATCTGGAAGAGGCATGGCATGTGGAACTAGAAGAATTTACCCAGGTGGATGGAAGAAAGGGTCCATTTCGAAATTTCAATCACCTGAAGAAAGCTGGAGCGTACAAGCTGCCGAAACATCGTGAATATGGCAATAACGATGAGGACAACAGTCCTAACAACGTCAATGTCTGAAATTCCCTTTAAAAGCAAATATTACTAAAGGGTTAATATTGATTTCTGTAACCTTCAATCTGTCCTGTGAAGCAATCTTTCCGACAATCTGTAGCGTAATATTGTCAAGGAAAGCAAAAGTTGCTTTCACTGATTCATCGCGGACAGTATCACACTGTTTATTTCTGTATCTGATTTCAAGCTAAAATAAGCCATGATTCTGAAAGTTGATTTTGCCACGATACATAATATGTGTTTACAACTTCGAGCAGTGTTTCTCAAGCTTTTTAAGCAACGTCACACCTAGGAACAAATGAAAATATCACGGCACACTTAGCAAAATTTTTAAAGATTTTAAAAAATATACACACAAATATGAACTTTATTTCAAATTTTCTAATCAACTATTTGTGCAGCTTATTTAGTGTGAAATCGATTCCTGTTTGTTTTTTTTTTCTTTTGTCGAATGTGCGATAAGCAGACCCTCATTTTTTCTTCAGTTGGGCATAGTCATTCTCGCTTTTATTTTTTTTTTATGTTATCTAGGTTGAGAATCCCTATTCACATAAATAAGAAGTAGAAAATTGCAATAAAACTGATAAAGCCTTTTTAGCTAATGTCGGATATTCTTTTTGTATTGAAATCCAAAATGTATCAATGGATGATAATCAGACCCTCATTTATTCTTCAGTTGAGCGAGTCTTTCTCGCTTCTTATTTTTGATGTTATTTAGGGTTGAGAAGCCTAATTCACATAAATAAGAAGTAGAAATTTGCAATAAAACTAATAAAGCCTTTTTTTAGCTAATGTGGTATATTCCTTTTGTATTGAAATCCAAAAATGTTTCAGTGGGTACCATCCAATGTTTTATTTTGAGCCTTCGATCACTAGAATAGGGCCAATTCTTCTTCATATAACTGAAGTCGAATATTAAAAGGAACATTTATGAAGGGATTTCGAATACAATCTTACTTTTCTGTATTAATATTTTATGGCTAACTTAACGTCGATTGAAAATCTTCGACTCAATGCAACAAAATATTCCGACAGACACACACGCGCGCGTCCTCTTGCATAAAGTTGATAAAATTGTTTCGTTCGACATTTATATAGATTTTTAAAATGTTTTCTTTGTGTATGATCTTCAGCAAGAGATACGAGTTAGGAATTGGAGATATAACCAACCAGGAACAAAAGTTCAAATGACTTTTACTTCACTGTTATGCCAAGACTATTCTCGCCAGAATCCAATCTTGCACATTTATAAATCTACCAATCGCCTGGGAATTGAATACTGCTGCCATATCTGATCTGGTCCTCAAAATATTTATATCGCGAGATTCTTGACAAAATTCAAAGAAGGATCTGCAATGTTTTAGATCCTGACCTGGCATCTCGACTTTAGTTACTTTCCCACCGACATGCCATTGCTTTTATTTATATTCGAGAAAATCTCCCAGTTGCAAGGGATTCTTGAGTCATTACATGATTCTTTCAAGTGCCTTCGACTTTCATTATTGCACTCTGTTAGCTATATATTTTTCTTTATCGCTTTCCTTCTTTTTAGGACTCTAATATATTCTTCAGTTGAGTATAGTCATTCTCGCTTCTAATTTTTTATGGTATCTAGGTTGAGAATCCCATTTCACATAAATAAGAAGTAGAAAATTGCAATAAAACTGATAAAGCCTTTTTAGCTAATATAGCATATTCCTTTTGTACTGAAATCCAAAATGTATCAATGGGTACCGTGGGATGTTTTATTTTGAGCCCTCAATGTTTCCATTGCTCATTCTCACAATCAAATAGTGGATTTCTAGAAAAGGTTACTGAATGAGAAATAACCAAAGCGGGGGTTGGAAATGAAATGTTAATCTTTATAACATCAACAAAATACAATACTCACCAGCGGCGTGATGTAGGTAAACCACTGCTAGTGTTGGACTACATAGACACCATATTACCCCCACTTACAAAAATGTCCAACGTATTTATGTGGATTGGGACATACACATTAATGTTAATATGTACGGTATATAACACTTTCTTTCTTTCTTTCTTTCTTTCTTTCTTTCTTTGATTGTTTCTTTCTTTTCTTTTCTTTCTTTCTTCTGTAACCTAGAAAAGTTTACTGAATGAGGAATAACCAAAACGGAGGTTGGAAATGAAATGGTAATCTTTATAACATCAACAAAATACAATACTCGCCAGCGACGTAAAGTAGGTAAACCACTTCTAGTGGTGGACTACTTAGACACCATATTACCCCCCTACCACACACACACACTTACAATAGTGTCCTAACGTATTTATGAGGATTGGGACATACCCATTAGTGTTCATAGGTACATTATATAACAATTTCCCCATTCGTTTCCCCAAAAGATCTGTTCACCATTCTTTTTTAATCGCCTTCTTTCGTATCCCTTGTAGAGCAACTCAAAACTATTGTCTTGTAATTCGGATCACACTTTAGTATCTATTGATATTACATTTGAGTTGTCTGTTAGAAAGAAACCTCCTATTCACAAAACTTCTTTCTCTTATTGGGATTCATTTTGCGACTTTATTCGAGACGCCCTGTGGATTGATATTCTTAACCTTCCTATTGAGAATTGTGCCTCCATAGTTTCTTCCTGGGTTAAAGCCGGCAGTAATGCTTTTGTACCTTCTCGCAAATATCAGATGAAACCGCAATCTTCTCCTTGGTTCACCCCAGCGGCCATAACCGATAGGAATCACTTTTTCCAGGTGTACCAACGTGATAATTCCGATGACAAAAGGAAAAGCAAGAAGCAGCAAGTCATTTATTATAGAATTTAAAGAGAACAGAAGACAGTTCAGGAGCGCCTTTGACTGGTAACTTTCTAACTTTCTGTCCTGGCGTAACAAGATGCCTCACAGGTTTCACGTACGATTTTATTTTGAAGCGTTTTTTCCCTGCTCTTTGGACTGTCATATCTGAAACTCCTCTCTCACGTGCCAAATTTCTTATGGGTTGAGTTGGATCTTTTCTAATTGATCTCTTCTGTTGTAAATTGAAATGATGACCCCTCTTGCTGTTCTGACCTCCTGATGCAGTTTTTCTCTCTACTGTTCCCGCTTTTTAAAACATTTCAGCTTTCTCTTGTTGGTTCTTAAATGAACTTTGGAGAGGGAAGCCAGAGTATGAATGTTGGTACCATTACTGAAGGCATGAATGATCATTTCCCTCTCACCATTGCTCAGTTGGGAAGACAAACACAAAACGATTTTAACCTGTTCTCTTTCTGGATGAATAACTGAAAGGGTTTTTTTTTTCATTGAATCTTATAACAAATGGTGTCAAGATGGCTGTACATCTTATCTGAAAACCTGGAAAAAAAGAAACTGCATTAGATCACCTTGAATAAATTGGAAAATGATCCTGGAATATATATATATATATATATATATATATATATATATATATATATATAATTGAACTTTATTTCAAGACTTCATGAGCTCCCGATCCTTGGCTATGATTAATTAATTATGAACATTTCATTTTCATTTATGATCGATTTCATCTCGATTCTTCTGTTAAGCTTCCAGAGTAATTGTACATTCTTATTACTCAAAGTAGAGTCCAATAGTGTTATTAAAAAAAGTCGGAGAATTCCAGTAAGATATCTTTAATCATTTCTAAAATACAACGGTTCAGAGCTTAATCTAACAATTGGATAATTTTGCTGTTATACAATTTGGACAAGTTGGCTGTCACACCTGGTATTCTTGACCCATCTCGAACACCTTTGTCTGTCTTTCCTCTTAGAACTGAGTCTATATTGAGTGATATATTTTATTCCTGTTTTTGTTATCGTTCCTAAACTGGATCCTCACAGACATGTGGACTTGATAGTATCAGCCCTTAAGAAATGTACTCTTGAACTGTGCCTTGTTCTTGTGGCAAACTTCACCACATTAATTAAATTTTAGGTTAGGAAACAAAACTGACGTGAAAAAAGGATAAGCAAAAGACATCATTGCACACAAAATATGTATTTAACAAGATGTACAATCAAACAACGATGTGGAAGAAAGCATGCATTTAAGTAAGAAAAGGTTGAATAAAACAAGAGTTGTCTCTCTTTAACTATTATTTTTGTATTTCAAAGTTCACTGAAAGAAAGTTTATGAGAGTTTCAAGTAATAATTGTTCTCAGAAGATTTGCTGTGTAAGGAAACATTATGTGAGTGTATAAGGAATGTTCAGCATGTGTGTGGTGGTGTGAGTGAGAAGGTTGGTGCATAGTTTCAACTGTCGTGGATTCGTTTGGCAGCTGAATTCTCACTAATTAGCTGAAAATATTTATTGCTGATATAGGTGACCATAGGCTCCAAATCGCTGCACGGGAAGAGTTATTCTTCGCGTGCAGACAATCTGATTGGTTGGCATTGACCAATCAGCGAGCGAGTTTTGGAGAGACTCAAGAAAGCTTCTATGATCCGTTTCTCCCAAAAGTGCACAAAATTGATTACATGAAAATAGAGCGATTACAAAATTGTCGCATTGTTGCGATTTGTAAATTGTCTATAATAACGTAGAGGTGATTAATTAACCAATGAATGATTGGCGTTGTATGTGATTTGTATTTGTGTATGTATGTGTGTGGGATATAGATCGCTACAATAAATGACTTGCTGCTTCTTGCTTTCCTACTTGGTAGAAATCCTCTTTTCTAGTTCTACTCTATAAGTACTCGGGCAAACCATCTGGGCCTTCTAATTATAGGTCTATTAGCCTTGTAGCTCTTTTGGGGAATGTTGTAGAGATTATAATTAGCTCTAAATTAGTTAAGCATCTCACATCACAGGGTTTTTTTTTGTCCAGATAAGCAATGTGGCTTTCGCTTCTCTAGGTCAACTGCTGCTGATTTAACCATTACTTCCGAAAGCGTCTATTAAGCATTAGAAATGAATGGTGAAGCTTGGGCTGCTGCTTTGGATATCTCCAAGGCATTTATCAGGGTTTGGCATACTGGCCTTCTGAACAAAATTGAATGATTATGACGGATTTTTGAACTGATTCAATTTTTCTGATCAAATCGCGAAATGAAAATTGTCTTGAACGGCCATTCCTCTAGATCTTTTTTGTATACATGCAGGTATTCTTTGGGGCTTTGGACACACGTTATTCCAAATTTTCACCAATGACCTTCCTGATATCATCAATTCTAAACTCAGTATCTATGTTGATGAAATTTGCTCCTGTCTTAATAGTAAGACTGATCAGTTCGATATGGTCAATTTGGCAGTTGATGTCAAGACTGACCTCCGATCTTTTGTTAAATGGGGCAAGGAGTGGCTTGTTAAGCTTAACGCATCAGAAATGAAACTGCTGTCTTTTAATCATCTTTTTAACCTTCCATCAATATGGCTGATGCTAACCTCCAGGGCTCATTGCGACTTCTCGGACTAATGTTTTCATCCTACATGAAGTGGAAAAATTATATTGAATCAACTGCTAAATCTGCAACTAAGAAAGTTGCTTCACTATATCATGCTAGACAATTTTTCTGACAT
The DNA here is from genome assembly GCA_903632075.3 of Acanthosepion pharaonis. Classification (NCBI taxonomy): domain Eukaryota; kingdom Metazoa; phylum Mollusca; class Cephalopoda; order Sepiida; family Sepiidae; genus Acanthosepion; species Acanthosepion pharaonis. The sequence continues at coordinate 1,596,600 of CAHIKZ030003794.1, forward strand.
ATTTGTAAGTCTACCAGTTGTCCTTACTTTAAATATTGTTGTCACATTTGGTCTGATGTTACTGCTTTATATTTAGAGATTCTTCATGCAATTCAAAGAATCTGCGGTGTTATTGGTCCTAACCTGGCATATCGGCTTCAGTTCCTGCCCTAAAACTCTAACGTAGCTTCCCTCTGCCTTTTCTATAAATACTTTCATGCTAATTATTCTGATTAACTTTAAACTGTGGTACCTAGAGTTTATGAATTTAAGCGCAGTACTAGACTGGCGGCAAGGTCTCACCATTTATAGTAGGAATGGCTAGATATATCTGTGAGTTCTATGCTAACAGCTTCTTCTATCGCACTTCTAGCTTGTGGAACTCTGTTCCGGTTTTCTGCTTCCCAGTCAACTTTGAACTTCAATTGTTATCTTCTGTCTTCTTAATTCATGTTCTTTTATTCTCCCCTCTCCTTAATAGTAGTTTTTCTCATATTCTCTAACACTCAGTAACTCCTTTGCGTCCTAGTGGCTTTATTGCCTTTGTTCTTCAAAAATATAAATGCAATGCCAATTGATACCTTCTGTCGTTTTAATTTTTGTTCTTTTATTCTCCTCCCTCCTTAATAGTAGTTTTTCTCATATTCTCTAACATTCAGTAACCCCTTGCATCCTAGTGGCTTTATTGCCTTCCTTGGCGTGAAATGATTAAAAAGATATATGCAAATACAGAGCAGACCTTAATTACAGTTTCTGGGAGAGAGAGCATATAATTTGATGTGACCGACAGTTTGAACACATCCAGAACCCTCGGCTAATTGCGATTTGAACTGATATAACCGGCTACAATTTTTGAATATTTCTGCCTACACAGTTTCAGTCAAAAGGGTTGGTTTAATATCCGCTACGGCTTTCAGTGCAGCCATGCCTGGGTTTGTTTCTTTTAGCCAGATAACATCAAGAAGTTGACAATAGTAAGATCTGAACCTTGATCTTAGCGTCGGAAAACGAACGTTCTAAACACTCAGCAACGCGCCCATTGGTCATACAGATATAGGCACGAGTGTTCAATCCCATTCTGTTTGCTCTTCTACGATATAAAGGGAAAGTGCTGAAAAACTTTCGGCCCGAACGTCTTTCGAAAATCTAACGAAACTGCTAAATATCAGAAGGAAGCGCTAATTGCTCGTGTCAAGAACTTTTCAACACCCCCTCATAAATATATATATATATATATATATATATATATATATATATATATTGTAAGCAAAAGCATATACATTCTGAAATAAATGGTAGGACGTGCAGATGAACAAGGAAGCAAGCAAGCGAACAAATGAGAGACTGACGCTGAGGAAATGGCGGACGAATGCGTCATTGAAATTTGAATCAATTCACGTGTTGGGCGGGACATTCTAAGCATTTTCTCTGCATGCTCAAAGGTGTTTAAAAAAAGTAGAAAGACATAAAAAGTTGAACTGAACGTAATCCCATCGCTTAGTGCAATAAGTCGTCATTCGTCGTAAAACCCTCCTCCATTCACTCCTTTTGTGAAGAGCGGCTAGCGGCCGCATTCCGTAAAAAAAATTAAGAAAAAAATATATATATATAATCAGGGACGCCAATGTTTCTTACTCGACATCTTATCGGCTGCATTTTTCTCTTCCATGATTGGCTGCAACAAATCACGTGACGAGTTCCTTATCGAATTCGAGGAGTAATGGGGGGGGGGAAGAGAGGCACGAATAGCAAATATTGACAATGACCATCCATTGTGTCGAAGTTTAACATTCCTTTTTTTTTTTTACTTCTTTTTCTAAATTTTCTCTTTTGATCTTTGCTTTCTTTCTTTTCTAATTCTTCTTTATTCATTTTTGATCATTTTTCTTTCTTTCCTTTCATAAGTTTATTTCACAGATTTTCTCTCTTTTTTTATGACTCTTGATACTTTCCTTCTTTCTTCTTCTCAAATTTTTCCTGTCATCTTTTTTTTCATTTTTGTACATTTTTATTTACGTTCTTTTTCTTCTGTTTTTACTAATGTAACTTTTAATGTAACTTAATTTTTCCTCCTCGAACAGTTTCTTTCTTTATCTCTAGCTTTCTTTCTTTCTTTCTTTCTTTCTTTCTTTCTTTCTTTCTTTCTTTCTAGCTATCTTTCTCTCACTCTTTCTCTCTCTCTTTTTCCATATATTTTTATTTTTTTGTCTTTTTGCCTTTCTTTCTTTTTTACGCTGCTGGAATATATCTTTTTCGGCAAGATTTTCATACTTTTTTCCCCGCTTTTTCCCTCATGACTTATTTTTTTGACTTTTTCCCCCTTTTTGCCGAAATTTGTTTTTCATTTCATCGCATATTTTTTAATTCGTCTTTTCATTCCTTCCTTTCTTTCTTTCTTTCTTTCTTTCGTTCGTTCGTTCGTTGGTCCCGTCCTTCCTTTCTCACTGCCTTTTGAATAATAGAAAACATTATCTTTCCGACAATCTGTAGCGTAAATAAAGCTTGTTTACTATTCACAGTTTCTGGACCAAACATAAACGTGTATATATATATATATATATATATATATATATATATATATATATATATATATATTATATGTGTGTGTATATGACTCTGTCTAAAATAACATATTTTCAGTACCCAGAAGCAAAACTGATAATTACCAAGCAAGTGATTCTGGAGTTATTTTGAGCACAAATCCTCTTTTTCTTTCTTCTTTTCTTAATCTCTCTTCCCACCTCTGTCTCTGTCTCTCTCCCTCTCTCTCACACACACACATACGCACACACACACACACACACACACATATATATTTACATATATATGGCCTCTTTATTTAATAAGTGTTCCGCAGGTATATATATATATATATATATATATATATATATATATATATATATATATATATATATAATGTGTGTGTGTGTATATGTACTTTTTTGCTGAGACAGCTTCAGCGCTGGCGTTCGAAGCCAAGTATTATAAAACCGTATGATTACGAATGCTGATTTTCAGGGTATTTTTTCAACAACGCTTTTGGTGCAGCATTACTGGAGCTGTACAATCTTTCAACCTTTCTGTTTATAACCGTTGGGGCCCCGAACCTGTGTGGCTAATCTTAGTAAACATTCACACACACACACATATAAATAGAGATGTTATTGTTGTCGATATTGAAGGTCAAGTCATTTTTTTTCCTTACGTCGTTCCTACGCTCTGATGAGGCCGATAAGGAATCAGCAGGACATTCAACATCAACTACAGCGATATCTAGTCTGTATCGGGCTCTCCTTGGGAGCTGTTTTTTAGCCGAGTTCGTTTGTTCTATCAGGTGGGCGCGAAAGCGTGCTGCTACGGTTTACATTTCGGAGCTATATATATATATATGTATATAGCCCCATGATAAAAATATAGTTCCAAGGTATTCATGAATAAATGTGTATCAAGAATAGAGCGCGTACATATATTAGTAAACATTGAGGTCAAAGCCGAGTGGTGAAAGTCTGTTTTACGCTTGTGCACAATATTCAAGCCATGTGCGTTGGCTGGTAACTCGACCATATATATGCAGATCAATGTTGCTTTGTTGGTAGCAAGGGCGGATAAATCCGGTTTACTGTGCCATTCTAACGATTATTGGATAACCGTCTATCCAAAAGCCGTCTCTCTCTTTTTCTTATCATTTTCTCTAACACTTCGTCGTTGGGCCATGGCATCCTCAGCATCCTTCTGCAGAACTACATTTCTCTTGTTTCAGGTCTTTTCATCTTGTCTAGCATTCATTGCCATATAGCAGGACTGATATTACGTAACAGTTGTGTACGCTTTTCTTTGTTTCTGTTGTTTCAAGTCTCTTCTTCATCTGTGGGGAGATTGTCCAGCATTCATTGCCATATAGGAGGACTGAGAACACGTAATAATCTAGTACTCTATTCTTTGTTTCTAAATGGTTATCTTTTAAATTATTCTGAAGGCTTTTGAGTAGAAACAATTATATAATAGAATGCAGTTGTTTTATGGCTATCTTAAAGGATTGTTTAGTAACTTTTAACTTATAGTTTACTTATTTGTAGTAATGACAAAGATACTGAAGGATTTAAAAGAGTGAGTACAAGTTTTGAAAATGGTTGTAACGAATGAGGTGTGTAATATAAGTGAAAGAGTAATTACTCAGAAGTTAAGGTGGAGCTACAATACGATTGACTTTTGACATAAGAAGTTTAAGATTGTAATGTTTAGAGAAGTATAGTCAGATATAACAGTTCTTGGAGAAAAAAGCTGTCAATGGAAATAAAAAAGAAATGGGGACGATTTGAATCTTAGACGACATAATAATAAAGAGGAAAGAGAGAAAAAAGAACAACTCTTATTATAGGGGAAACTCTTATTATAGGGGAAACTCTTATTATAAGGAAAACTCTTATTATAGGAGAAATAGATATCGACACGGAGTGAGAACTTGGAGAGCCAAGTTCGAATTCCAGTCTAGTTTATTAGATTTACTTATTTGGGAAAGGTATGAATCCTTTTCTTCTCCTTCAGCTATGGAGTGAATAGCAGAACAGAGTGGATTCTTTAGCCTTGATTGGCAACCAGTCTACCGCAAAAAAGAAAAGGCAACCTACTGCGGGAAAAATTTGCACCGTCAGTAATGTATCGAAAGATACTTTATGTAAAGCACACACCTAAAAATGCAATTTCATGTTTTACCAAAAGATGGTACCAGGAGTATGTGACCCTAACCTTTGCTTTTTCTAGTCAATTTCTAAAAGCACTGCCACAGAACTAGTCCACTGCCTTTGAAATAGACCCAGCCTAACGTAGTGCAGTACAGATGTTACTATCACCCTTGACATTAGTGCAGGCAAGTTATTTGCTATCTGAGATGAATAAATTGTAAAATGTTAGTGAATTAAATTTCATTGTGTTTGTCAAAATCAGTTATAAATCTATTTTGACACTTGAACTTGTATCCCTTTATGTTTTTTACTTCTTAATAAGATGAATTTTGGTGTTATGTTCATATTCATATGTTTTTAACTGAAAAGTTGATAGACAAAATTAATTATCAATAATATATAATGTTTAAGATTAACCCGTGATATAGCTTGCTGGAGGTTCTTTTTTCTCTGACATATTTTTCTTCATCTTATATAAGCTTCAGATATGACAGGCTGAGGGATTTTGGTAAAACCTGTTTAAAATTATTTGTCATCTATGTAAAGAAATGAGAATGTGCCATAAATGCAATAAAATTTCCATAAGATAATTCATTTGCATTTAATTTTAATGGTTCAAAAAATGCCAAACAGAATTCACCTCCTCAAATCTGACCCTCTTAACTGACAGAACTATTATTATAAGAGGGTAGACTAAATGTTTTAATATATGCACACACGTTTCTTTTTCTATCTCTCTTTCTCTCTTTCTTTCTTTCTTTCTTTCTTTTTGTCTTTTTCTCTTTGTCTCACTTTTTCTGTTTCTTTCTATATATCATACTCTCCTTTTCTTTAGCTCTCTCTTTCTTTCTGCCTCTTTCTCTTACTCTCTGACACACATTAACACACAGCATACACACATAATGGCCGAACACACTAGTTGGCCCACACCCCCACAATATTTATGATGAACAATTATATATATATATATATATATATATATATATATATATATATATATATTAAAGAAAAACAGAGCACTTTGAGGTTCCATTATAATAATTTATTTCACCAGAGCCCTTTTAAAAGGACTCCGGATCATCAGATAGCACTTCCAAAAATGAAACGAAAAATGAAATGAAATTTGATGGGTAGTGTATTTTTTTGTGATTAAAACAGAGAGTGTAATAGGAGTAGTTAGAGACACGGTAGAGTTTAGGAGGGTTTACTTTAATATCTCTCTCAATCATACTTAGTATTGGGGAGGAGGAGTGACCAGACCTTGACCAGTATACATACATACATATATATATATATATATATATATATATATATATATATATATATATATATATATATATCCAAGTATATAATTGGTATATACGGAATGAATTCCAATAACCAACAATTACTATTCTTAAAAGAGTGCTCAAACGTCGAACGTAATTTCAATGAAGAAATGAATTGAATAAACATATATATTTTTTCTTTACTCAATAATTTTGTAGTTTTTAAACTTAATAGTGATTAAATTTGGATTTTAAAATTGCCAGTTTTTAATTTTAATATTAAATTTATCATATAATTTTATAATTATTGGTTAGTATAAATTATTTTTAATATCTGAATAGCTATTATAACATGATTTCGTTGTCAAGCTTTTGAATCTTTCAATACTTGGTTTTTGATTGGTTGTTCTAGCTTTTGTAACAATGTTTCCCCCTAGTGTAGGATCGTTAATTAATCTGAAACTTTTAAAACCATTTATTTTCTTTTCAACATCATCACTTGATAAGACACAGAGTGTGTTGAAACAAAATAGCCATTTTGTAGTGATTTTATAACATACTTATGTTATAATTTTTTTATAAAAATAATTATATATATATATATATATATATATATATATATATATATATATATATACTGGCAAAACCAAACGCACTAGACGGACCACCCCAAACACGCTCCCCTACACACTATAGGAAGTGTGTATATATATATATATATATATATATATATATATATATATATACTAATTCCTTTAATAAAACAATATATATGTATGGAGAAGGCATATGTATACATGTAGTAGCAAAAACACACGCTCACACACAATATACACAAATGAGAATAGGTTTAAAAAGATACAGTGGTCATAAAAGATAAGAACAAATAATTTCTTCCTTCGTCCTTTCTCTGGGTAATCCTAATTGTTTTATTACCCCTCAAGCAGGGGAACATTTTCTCCACCAGTTCAAGAAAATTTGGATTAGCATTACACACAAAAGACAAATAGTTAAACATCGGAAAACATAAGAAAAAATGAATTCCTTTAAACAATATATGGAAATAACCACTCTTCACCAGATGAAGGTCGCAAGACCCAAAACCTGTGTAGCAAAAATCTGGAAAATAAAGTATAATATATATTTAAAAAACCACATTACAAAACGTTTGTGGCTTCTCTCTGCTTTTTAAAATATACACTTTTCTCTCATTAGAACAACTTTTAATCTCTCCTTTATATATATATATATATATAAAGATATATATATATATATATATATATATATATATATATATATATATATATATTTAAGTGAGAGATGTAGAAATGATCTAAAGAAAGATATATGTAAGCGATTACGTACACATACGGGTGAGTAAATATTTATTTAAGCAATGGTGTGAGACACGCACACATATATATATATATATATATGTGTGTGTGTGTGTGTGTGTGTGTGTGTGTGTAATAATCCATTGGTAAATAATCCAAGTGAATCCTAATATAACATATTAAAACTGATCCAAAAAGAAGCTCAATATATTTATCATAACAGAGCTTTGTTATTTTCTTTTTCCCCTTTTCCTCTTTCTGTTTTTTCTTTCTTTTCTTTTTTCTTTTTTTATTTTAAAATGTTTAAAGTTTTAAGCTCGTATTCCTCACCATCTCTAACTTGACAAGACCTACAAGGAAGTCTTCTGTGTAAAATAGTTATTCGAATGAGGTAACTTTTTGGATTTTTATTGTATATAATACATACATATATATATATATATATATATATATATATATATATATATATATATATATATATATATGTGTGTGTGTGTGTGTGTGTGTGTATATATATATATATATATATAGAGAGAGAGAGAGAGTGAGAGAGTTTTAACGCTTGCTATATTGATAAGGAAAAGTACTCGATATTTCATAATAGAAAGTATTTAAATATAAAGTCGACACTGAGGTCAACACCAAGCAGGGGCAATCTGTTTCATGCCTGAAAGCAGACTGTCGGCACTCAGTGTCCACTAAAATAAATATTTATATATAAGTGATAGAAATTATTAGGAGGAACTTCTTAAATGCACGTCGTCTCACCCAGCCACGACTAGTATCCCCAAGCCGCTCCATCCAGAGCATTAGAAGCCGCTTCAAGCAAGGATATACAGAAAAGAAATAGTTAGGAGGATTTGAAATAATCATAATTAAGTAAGTCATCGAGTTTAGAAGAAACCTCAACAGAACTTACTGGACAGCCGTTTCGTCTTATATTTGCTTATGCACTACCGAGAATTGAAACCCGGACAGTTACGTTATCAGGTAAATGTCATACCAACTGTAACAACGTGACTCGGTGACAAAGAGGTAGTGAATTAGACTCGATATAGCGCCGCTCGATCACATATTCCGTGGTGGAACTCATCCGAGTTTCCCTTACCCATAGGACTCCGTCCCCACGAGAGCCATGACTACTACCCCAAGCCGCTCCATCCGGGGAATTAGAAGCCGGTTCAAGCAAGATTTGAGATAATTATAATTAATTCATCGAGTCTAGAAGAAACCTCGACAGAATGCAAGAAGCACTAAACGGCCGTTTCGTCCCATATTTGGGACTCATCAGCAGTGCAAATCCATTACAGCATCCAGTATATATATATATATATATATATATATATATATATATATATATATATATATATATATATATATATATATATCCAGTGGAGAAAGCAAATATTCCTACAGACACAAATTTTAATTTATTGTATTTCCGACTAATGAATAAGCATACTTTTCAAATAATTAACAACACAGATGAATAATAACCAAATTTGCATAGAAAAGTGAAAAAGTTTTGCTTTAACAGAAATAAATCCCATTTATCCATTTAGTGGGTGAAAAAAGTATTCGTACAATGTAAATTTCATACTTTAAAATTTTTAAATTGCTTTAATATTCTAATTTATTCAAGTGGAATATTCTAGAATATCCCATTAATATTATCAGTAGTTATTTTTAGCCTAAAAAATACAAACAGAATATTCTGTAATTGATATTCGTGCAAGAAGGTTATCATCATGACAAGAGGTAAAGAATTGACAAATTCGCAAAAAAAAAACTGATTGTTAAGCTCTGGAAAGAAAATAAAAGTTACAGGAAAATCTCAGACAACTTGAATAGTCCATTTACTGCTATTAGCTCATTCACTGCAAGGTATAAAAAACTCAAAACTGTTGAAAACCAAAGAAGAACAGGTGCGCCATGGAAGATTTCTTCAAGATCTTCAATGAAATTAATGTGTCAAATTAAATAAAATCCAATGGTTACTCGTTAAGATTTGCTTACATCAGGAATCTGTGTCGCTAAACTGACAATAAGCGATGAAATTCGTAGAAACAATCCAAAGTTACGCTCCCCTTGGAAAACTTCACTACTATTGAAAAGACACAGAAATGTCAGGTTGAAATTCGTTCTTGAATATAAAGATAAGGAAAAATCCTATTGGGAAAGAGTATTATGGACAGACGAAACCAAAATTTAGTTGTTTGTATGTAATTCTAGAAATCATGTATGGAGGAATCATGGCGATGCATTCAAACAAAAGAACACAGTTTCAACAGTGAAATTTGGTGGTGACAGCATCATAGTTTGAGGATGTTTTTCTGCAAAAGGTATCAGTAATAGATGGTAGAATGAATGCCAGAGAATATCAAAATATTTTGGAAGCAAATTTAATGATTTCGGTTGAAAATCTTGAACTTCTTCCTGATTGGATCTTCCAAGATAATAATCCTAAGCACACTGCAAAATTTACGAAGAAATGGTTTGCTAAAAATAATGTAAGTATTCTGAAATGGCCAAGTCTGTCCCCAGATTTTATACCCAATCTGTGGCGTTATTTGAAAACTCAAATTCAATCAAGAATTCTAACAAACATCCCGGATCTGAAGACCATATGCGAAGAAGAACGGAACAAAATACCAACTAAAATTTGCAAATCATTAATTGAGAACAAGAAATTTGTTGCTGTAGAAGTGAATAATGGCTAATCTATAAAGTATTAAATGAAGCTTATATATTCTTTTTTGGTTCACCACTTCTGTAGCTAAAAACTTGGAGATTTGAGTTAAAGGGAAACAACTGAGACACCTGGAGGAGGCATGGAAACTGGCACTAGAACAACTACCCTGGTGGACAAATATGGGGCTTGGTTCGAAATTCCAATCACCTGAAGAAGTCCGGAGCGTATGGTAATGAAGATGAGGATAAAAGTCCGAATAATGTAAATAATGTAAATAATCATAATACTCAGAGATATAGACAGATATATAGAGAGACATAGACATAAAGGCCGGAGCGTACAACGGCCGAAACATTATGAATATGGCAATGAAGATGAGGATAACAGTCCGAATAATGTAAGTAATCATAATACCTCATCTCAGAGATATAGACAGCCATTATATCACTAGAAGCTTGTCACTGGATCTGACCAACGTCTTTATCCACTGGGCCATGTGTCCTTGTGAATATGGCAATGAAGATGAGGATGACAGTCCGAATAATGTAAGTAATCATAATACCTCATCTCAGAGATATAGACAGCCATTATATCACTATAAGCTAGTCACTGGATCTAACCAACATCTTTATCTACTGGGCCATGTGTCCTTGTGAATATGGCAATTAAGATGAGGATAACAGTCCAAATAATGTAAATAATGTAAGTAATCATAATACCTCATCTCAGAGATATAGACAGCCATTATAACACTATAAGCTAGTCACTGGATCTAACCAACGTCTTTATCCACTGGGCCATGTGTCCTTGTGAATATGGCAATGAAGATGAGGATAACAGACCGAATAATGTAAGTAATCATAATACCTCATCTCAGAGATATAGACAGCCATTATATCACTATAAGCTAGTCACTGGATCTAACCAACGTCTTTATCCACTGGGCCATGTGTCCTTGTGAATATGGCAATTAAGATGAGGATAACAGTCCAAATAATGTAAATAATGTAAGTAATCATAATACCTCATCTCAGAGATATAGACAGCCATTATAACACTATAAGCTAGTCACTGGATCTAACCAACGTCTTTATCCACTGGGCCATGTGTCCTTGTGAATATGGCAATGAAGATGAGGATAACAGTCCGAATAATGTAAATAATGTAAATAATCATAATACCTCAACTCAGTGATATAGACAAACATTTAAATATTTTCCTTTCAAACCTACCGAAATATACAGGGTGTATCAAAAATACTTTTAAAAACTTTTCAGGTGAGTCCCTCACACCAAAACATGAACAAAAGTTCATATAAACATATATCCACAAATCCTACTTTTTTGAGTTCTCAAGTTTAAAGTTTACGGCAGACGCTGTTAAATGCGCAGTCCAAAAATATTTATTACGATAGTTTGCGGCACCACTGATCCTGTCTCAGCAACGTGATGATAAACAGCAACAGAGGTTAGTTGACTCGGCTGTCTTCGGTCTGGAAACGCAACCTGATGCAGTCGTACAGCCTCGCGTCCATTACCATTCGTATGTAAAAATCATATCTGCCTGCTCGCAGTATGAAAATCCTGCCATTGTAAACTCATGTTAAACATTGAAGACAGACTAGCCACAAATGTACACGAATAACAAATGTAGCCTAGTCTACATGCCAAGACAGCGCTATCTACCATAAACTTTCTTTAAACTTAACTCAAAAAAGGTATTACGGATATATGTTTATATGGACTTATGTTTTTGTTTAGTATGAAGAAACTTGGTAGTTTGTAAAAGTATGTTTGATATATCCTGTATATGTGTGCATGTGGGAGGGTAATAATTCTTTCTGATATAAATAAAATATGTTTGTAAAGAGAATATTAATAAAAGCAATGATTAGAGGAAAGTCTTTTATGCCAACACGTTTCGTTTCTTGAGGAATACGATGAAGATAAGTATTTCGCTACACTTGGATATTTCGCCAAACTTGACTCTTCATGCCTGAAACAAAGTGTCAAAAAGACGGTTTTCCCTTGACACTACCACTATTTTAAGTCCCGTTACTCTTCGCCAATGTTTATTGTTTTAATAATCGACGATTAGGATTCTAATAAAATCTCAACATATAACAGTGAATTTATGCATTTTCTTTGTTCTAGAGAATTGGCAACAAAAATAATAAGCACTATTTATTTATTAGATTCTTCATTGGAATGGTTAGCAAGACATCTGCCAAGTGCCTATTGATTCGAAATATATAAAATGGTAAAGATTAAGAATTTCTTTATTGTTGGTATACATATTTTAATAATATAGTAAATGATTGTAAATTTACAAATAAAAATTATTTTCATATTTATTTTTTAGAAATTGGTAAATGATAAATATTGCATTGTATTCAGTTTTATAATTTTGTAAATTTAAAATTATTTTTGTAAATAAACAATCTAATAAATAAATAGCGTTTAATATTTTTGCTGTAAATTCTCAAGAAGAAAAATAAGTATGAATTCACTTCCCTCATATGTTTAGGCTTTATTACAATTCCAATCATCATTTTTTAAAACAATAGATATTGCCGACGAATGAAGGTATTCATTTAAACTATTTACATTTTTCGGACTCATCTTTGTTACCATAAGTGGGTAAAAGCGTTGTTTGAATCCAGTGACTAACTAAAGAACAGTGAGTTCAATACCTGGCTACAGCTGAGGTGAACAAAAACTTGAAAAGCTAAATTCGGAGAACGAATATTTTCTGTATAAATTTTTCGGACATTCAGGCCGGTAAATGTTTTTTAATACTGTTTATTATAAACAGAGCATTTACTTAAATATATGTATCTATAAAAGAATGTATAACATAAAAATTTTTTATATATATATATATATATATATATATATATATATATATATATATATTATCATAATAATAATAATAATAATTAACAGAAAAGTGAGAAAGTGTCGAAGTGAGTATAAAGTTCTTATGTTCTTTAGAGATACGATTGAATTTTTTCTTTTATAGATTTGAGCTCTTTATTTTCTTGCATAGACTTAAGTTTATAGTTTTCTTTTATAAATTGAGCTAATGTTTTCTTGTAAAGTTTTGAACTGAGAATGTCCCTTCATAAACTTGAGTGTTTCTCTTTATAGACTCGTGTGTTTCCTTTTATAGACTTGAGTTATGTGTTTCCATTATTGATTGAACTGTGTGTTTTTGACTTTACAGTATATTGTTGACTTTATACACTTTTGAACTGTGTGTCCCATTCTTTTAAGGCTTCAACTGTGTATTCTTGTCTTCATTCTTGTCTTTATACACTTTTGAACTGTGTGTCCCATTCTTTAAAGGCTTGAACTGTGTGTTCCTGTTGTTCAGACTTGAACTGTGTATTCTTGTCTTTATACACTTTTGAACTGTGTGTCCCATTCTTTAAAGGCTTGAACTGTGTGTTCCTGTTGTTCAGACTTGAACTGTGTATTCTTGTCTTTATACACTTTTGAACTGTGTGTCCCATTCTTTAAAGGCTTGAACTGTGTGTTCCTGTTTTACAGACTTGAACTGTGTATTCTTGTCTTTATACACTTTTGAACTGTGTGTCCCATTCTTTAAAGGCTTGAACTGTGTGTTCCTGTTGTTCAGACTTGAACTGTATTCTTGTCTTTATACACTTTTTGAAAATGTGTCCCATTCTTTAAAGGTTTGAACTGTGTGTTCCTGTTGTTCAGACTTGAAATGTGTATTCTTGTCTTTATACACTTTTTGAACTGTGTGTCCCATTCTTTAAAGGCTTGAACTGTGTGTTCCTGTTGTTCAGACTTGAACTGTGTATTCTTGTCTTTTATACACTTTTGAACTGTGTGTCCCATTCTTTAAAGGCTTGAACTGTGTGTTCCTGTTATTTCAGACTTGAACTGTGTATTCTTGTCTTTATACACTTTTTGAACTGTGTGTCCCATTCTTTAAAGGCTTGAACTGTGTGTTCCTGTTTTTTCAGACTTGAACTGTGTATTCTTGTCTTTATACACTTTTTGAACTGTGTGTCCCATTCTTTAAAGGCTTGAACTGTGTTTCCTGTTTTCAGACTTGAACTGTGTATTCTTGTCTTTATACACTTTTTGAACTGTGTGTCCCATTCTTTAAAGGCTTGAACTGTGTGTTCCTGTTGTTCAGACTTGAACTGTGTATTCTTGTCTTTATACATTTTTGAACTGTGTGTCCCATTTTTAAAGGCTTGAACTGTGTGTTCCTGTTGTTCAGACTTGAACTGTGTATTCTTGTCTTTATACACTTTTTGAACTGTGTGTCCCATTCTTTAAAGGTTTGAACTGTGTGTTTCCTGTTTTACAGACTTGAACTGTGTATTCTTGTCTTTATACACTTTTTGAACTGTGTGTCCCATTTTTAAATTTGAACTGTGTGTTCCTGTTGTTCAGACTTGAACTGTGTATTCTTGTCTTTATACACTTTTGAACTGTGTGTCCCATTCTTTAAAGGCTTGAACTGTGTGTTCCTGTTGTTGACTTGAACTGTGTATTCTTGTCTTTATACACTTTTGAACTGTGTGTCCCATTCTTTAAAGGCTTGAACTGTGTGTTCCTGTTGTTTCAGACTTGAACTGTGTATTCTTGTCTTTTACACTTTTTTGAACTGTGTCCCATTCTTTAAAGGTTTGAACTGTGTGTTCCTGTTGTTCAGACTTGAACTGTGTATTCTTGTCTTTATACACTTTTGAACTGTGTGTCCCATTCTTTTTAAAGGCTTGAACTGTTTGAACTGTTGTGTTTCCTGTTTTACAGACTTGAAACTGTGTATTCTTGTGAACTGTGTGTTTGTTATACACTTTTGAACTGTGTCCCTTTCTTTAAACTTTTGAACTGTGTTCCTGTTGTTTCAAGACTTGAACTGTGTATTCTTGTCTTTATACTCTTTTGAAATATGTGTCCCATTCTTTAAAGGTTTGAACTGTGTGTTCCTGTTGTTTCAGACTTGAACTGTGTATTTGTCTTTATACATTTTTTGAACTGTGTGTCCCATTCTTTAAAGGCTTGAACTTTGTGTTCCTGTTGTTCAGTTTGAACTGTGTATTCTTGTCTTTATACACTTTTGAAATATGTGTCCCATTCTTTAAAGGTTTGAACTGTGTGTTTCCTGTTTTACAGACTTGAACTGTGTATTCTTGTCTTTATACACTTTTTGAACTGTGTGTCCCATTCTTTAAAGGCTTGAACTGTGTGTTCTGTTGTTCAGACTTGAACTGTGTATTCTTGTCTTTATACACTTTTGAAATATGTGTCCCATTCTTTAAAGGTTTGAACTGTGTGTTCCTGTTGTTCAGACTTGAACTGTGTATTCTTGTCTTTATACACTTTTTGAACTGTGTCCCATTCTTTAAAGGCTTGAACTGTGTGTTCCTGTTGTTCAGACTTGAACTGTGTATTCTTGTCTTTATACACTTTTGAAATATGTGTCCCATTCTTTAAAGGTTTGAACTGTGTGTTCCTGTTTTACAGACTTGAACTGTGTATTCTTGTCTTTATACACTTTTGAACTGTGTGTCCCATTCTTTAAAGGCTTGAACTGTGTGTTCCTGTTGTTCAGACTTGAACTGTATTATTCTTGTCTTAAATATGCTTTTGTGTCCCATTCTTTAAAGGTTTGAATGTGTGTTCCTGTTTTAACAGACTTGAACTGTGTAGTTTTATACACTTTTGAACTGTGTGTCCCATTCTTTAAAGGTTTACTGTGTGTTCCTGTTGTTCAGACTTGAACTGTGTATTCTTGTCTTTATACACTTTTGAAATATGTGTCCCATTCTTTAAAGGTTTGAACTGTGTGTTCCTGTTTTCAGACTTGAACTGTGTATTCTTGTCTTTATACACTTTTAACTGTGTGTCCCATTCTTTAAAGGTTTTTTTGAACTGTGTGTTCCTGTTGTTCAGACATTGAACTGTGTATTCTTGTCTTTATACACTTTTGAGAAATATGTGTGTCCCATTCTTTAAAGGTTTGAACTGTGTGTTCCTGTTGTTCAGACTTGAACTGTGTATTCTTGTCTTTATACACTTTTGAACTGTGTGTCCCATTCTTTAAAGGTTTGAACTGTGTGTGTTCCTGTTGTTCAGACTTGAACTGTGTATTCTTGTCTTTATACACTTTTGAACTGTGTGTCCCATTCTTTTAAAAGGCTTGAACTGTGTGTTCCTGTTGTTTCAGACTTGAACTGTGTATTCTTGTCTTTATACACTTTTGAAATATGTGTCCCATTCTTTAAAGGTTTGAACTGTGTGTTCCTGTTTTTCAGACTTGAACTGTGTATTCTTGTCTTTTACACTTTTGAACTGTGTGTCCCATTCTTTTTTGAACTGTGTGTTCCTGTTTTTCAGACTTGAACTGTGTATTCTTGTCTTTTATACACTTTTGAAATATGTGTCCCATTCTTTTAAAGGTTTGAACTGTGTGTTCCTGTTGTTCAGACTTGAACTGTGTATTCTTGTCTTTATACACTTTTGAACTGTGTGTCCCATTCTTTAAAGGTTTGAACTGTGTGTGTTCCTGTTGTTCAGACTTGAACTGTGTATTCTTGTCTTTATACACTTTTGAAATATGTGTCCCATTCTTTAAAGGTTTGAACTGTGTGTTCCTGTTTTACAGACTTGAACTGTATTCTTGTCTTTATACACTTTTGAACTGTGTGTCCCATTCTTTAAAGGCTTGAACTGTGTTCCTGTTGTTCAGACTTGAACTGTGTATTCTTTTTTTATACACTTTTGAATTCTGTGTCCCATTCTCAAAGGTTTGAACTGTGTGTTCCTGTTGTTCAGACTTGAACTGTGTATTCTTGTCTTTATACACTTTTGACTGTGTCCCATTCTTTAAAGGTTTGAACTGTGTGTTCCTGTTGTTCAGACTTGAACTGTGTATTCTTGTCTTTATACACTTTTGAACTGTGTGTCCCATTCTTTAAAGGTTTGAACTGTGTGTTCCTGTTGTTCAGACTTGAACTGTGTATTCTTGTCTTTATACATTTTTTGAAAATATGTGTCCCATTCTTTAAAGGCTTGAACTTGTGTGTTCCTGTTGTTCAGACTTGAACTGTGTATTCTTGTCTTTATACACTTTTGAAATATGTGTCCCATTCTTTAAAGGCTTGAACTGTGTGTTCCTGTTGTTCAGACTTGAACTGTGTATTCTTGTCTTTATACACTTTTGAACTGTGTGTCCCATTCTTTAAAGGTTTGAACTGTGTGTTCCTGTTGTTCAGACTTGAACTGTGTATTCTTGTCTTTATACACTTTTGAACTGTGTGTCCCATTCTTTAAAGGCTTGAACTGTGTGTTCCTGTTGTTCAGACTTGAACTGTGTATTCTTGTCTTTATACACTTTTGAAATATGTGTCCCATTCTTTAAAGGTTTGAACTGTGTGTTCCTGTTGTTCAGACTTGAACTGTGTATTCTTGTCTTTATACATTTTTTTGAACTATGTGTCCCATTCTTTAAAGGCTGGGTGTTCCTGTTGAACTGTGTGTTTGTTTTTATTTACAGACTTGTGTATTCTGTCTTTATACACTTTTGAACTGTGTGTCCCATTCTTTAAAGGTTTGAACTGTGTTCCTGTTGTTCAGACTTGAACTGTATTTTATACACTTTTGAATGTGTGTCCCATTCTTTAAAGGTTTGAACTGTGTGTTCTGTTTTCAGACTTGAACTGTGTATTCTTGTCTTTATACACTTTTTGAAATATGTGTCCCATTCTTTAAAGGTTTGAACTGTGTGTTCCTGTTGTACAGACTTGAACTGTGTATTCTTGTCTTTATACACTTTTTGAACTGTGTGTCCCATTCTTTAAAGGCTTGAACTGTGTGTTCCTGTTTTTCAGACTTGAACTGTGTATTCTTGTCTTTATACACTTTTTGAACTGTGTGTCCCATTCTTTAAAGGCTTGAACTGTGTGTTCCTGTTGTTCAGACTTGAACTGTGTATGTTGTCTTTTATTCTTTGAAACTGTGTGTCCCATTCTCTTTAAAGGCTTGAACTTTGTTAAAGGTTGTTGTTCCTGTTGTTCAGACTTGAACTGTGTATTCTTGTCTTTATACATTTTTGAACTGTGTGTCCCATTCTTTAAAGGCTTAAACTGTGTGTTCCTGTTGTTCAGACTTGAACTGTGTATTCTTGTCTTTATAAACTTTTTGAACTATGTGTCCCATTCTTTAAAGGTTTGAACTGTGTGTTCCTGTTTTTCAGACTTGAACTGTGTATTCTTGTCTTTATACACTTTTTGAACTGTGTGTCCCATTCTTTAAAGGCTTGAACTGTGTGTTCCTGTTTGTTCAGACTTGAACTGTGTATTCTTGTCTTTATACACTTTTGAACTGTGTCCCATTCTTTAAAGGCTTGAACTGTGTGTTCCTGTTGTTCAGACTTGAACTGTGTATTCTTGTCTTTATAC
>CAHIKZ030003794.1:1620000-1622500 GCA_903632075.3 Acanthosepion pharaonis
TGTTATAATTTAATTTTAATTAATTGGTTGATATTATTAAATTTACACATGAACAGAGAGTTCAAAAACACATTAGATCATTGCATGAAGTCTACTATATTACGAGCAATCGTTTGTGTTCACTAGATGACTCTTCGAATCAATAATTGCTTCTGTTTTGAATTCCTCAAACAATTCCTTCTTAATAAACAGCATCATGTACAATTCCAAATTCTCTTTAGACAGAATTTCTAAACATTGCCTTTATGATCTTCAGTTTTGAAAATGTCTTCTCACATTGGACGAGTAACTGATAGTGTGCAAATGACATAAAGTACTTTTTCGTTTTTACTTCTAAAACAGTTATTTGTGTTTGTTTATTGCGTTTTTATTTGATATAGGGGGCCCATTTGTAACCCTGAAAGCTGATACCCTGATTTGTCCGCCATTTTGCAAGAAATTTAAAGCATTCTTATTTCCATATAAAAGATAGAATCCTGCTTATCATATTTACACAAAGCATCCAAGAAAAATGTTTCAAGTTTGTTTCAATGTTCTTAAAAATGAATTCGAATCCATCTGGCCGATTCAGTAAATTGAGGGAATTGATAATAAGCCCAGACCACAGTTGAGTGGCCCGAATTTATAATAATTTTAGTGGAACCAAATAATGAATTCGTTTTTTAATCGACCCAATATTTAATTCTTGCGAATGGGTTTCCTTTTGAGTATGGTACTATGGGACAATATGGTAAAAAAAGAAAGAAAAGAAACCGTAAATGAAACAAAAAAAGAGGAATTAACAAATACATTTTTTCAAATTGCTGGAGAATTTGATGTTAGAAATCAGTGATGGAATTTAAGGTAAGTTCATTGAAGTGGGAAAATTTAGAAACGAGATTTTTTCAGTGTTAATGTTGTCAAACAGGGTATACACGGATGCATGGGTGCATATCACAATAACAAAGGAATATTTAATGAGAAAAACAACATTGATGCTTAAAGAACAAGTAGAGAACAAAATAATTCAAATATATGAATAATAATATATGGTAATATTAAACACTGCTTGGACTTGTTTGGAAAATATGGATCTTTTTGCCCGCCCAAAAATCTCGAAAAAAAAAACAAACAAAAAAACGAGTGTCACTATGACAGTTTTTCCCTTGACGCCGCAATTATTTTAACTAGTGTCACTTCCTCGGCAATGTCTTTTTAAAAATAGCGATGATTAGAATTTTAATAAAATATATAAAAGTGAATTAATGCATTTTCTTTGTTCTTGAGAAATGACAACAAATATAATAAGCACTATTTATTTATTATTTTTTTAGAAAATCTATATATATATATATATATATATATATATATATATATATATATATATATATATATATATATATATATATATATATATATATATATATATATATATATATATTAAATGGACAAATTCGACAATTTATTTATTAAAGACATTTTTTATGTTTAACGTTCTTTTATAGATATCTTTTTATAGATACAAGAAATTTTCATATTTTCCGTATAGGATGCAGGTTCGAATCCTGTCAATGGACGAATATTTTCTATGAAAATTTCTCGGACATTCAAGCCAGTAAATGTTATTTAATACTGTTTATTATAAACAGAGCATTTACTTAAATACTTGTATCTATAAAAAAAGAACGTTAAACATAAAAATGTCTTTTATATATATATATATATATATATATATATATATATATTACAATGAATCATTCATACAAAAAAAGTAAATTAGTAAAGTTAATGATATAAAATGGCGAAATCCCTTCGCAAACAAAATTTTAAAGATGCATTAACCTACCAATCACTCAATGAATGTTATGATCATTGTTTTTTAAAATTATAAGCTGTATAAGGTCTTTCTTAAATACGCAATATATAATATACAATATATAATATATATGAATTGGCTGGTCAACTTCAACGCTTCTAAGACAAAACTGCTCTCTATTAATCACCACAGAGATCCTTCCCTTCCCTCCATTAGAATGTCTGACGCTCAACTTCTCGAGAGCAACTCTCTGCGGCTTCTCGGTCTCACGTTGACTGCTGACCTGAGATGGAATAAATATATTGAGTCAATTGCCTCGTTCACTGCGAGGAAAGTTTGCTCCATGAGCCGTGCCAGGAAGTTTTTCTCCCCGGAGTCGATCCTCCAGATCTACAAATCAACAATTCGCCCTTGCATGGAGTATTGCTGCCATATATAGTCTGGTGCCCCTTCTGTTTGCCTCGGGATTCTTGATAAGCTCCAGAGGCGGATATGCAATGTAGTTGGCCCTGCCCTGGCGTCTCGTCTACAGTCACTTTCTCACAGACGCACCGTCGCCTCCATCTGTCGGTTCTACAAATACTTTCATGGAAATTATTCCGATGAGCTGCATTCGCTGGTTCCCAGACGTCATGAGTTCCAGCGCCTTACGAGGCTGGCATCCCGCTCTCACCCCTTCACTGTCGAAACTTCTAAATTAGCCGT
>CAHIKZ030003794.1:1630000-1700000 GCA_903632075.3 Acanthosepion pharaonis
AACTTATGAAGCATTATAAAGTACAGACCCTCGAGAAAGCAGATGAGCAACATGCTCCATCGTTTATCCTTTGAATTTAGCTCAACTTTCGTATAATCGGAGAAGAGAACATTTAGTAAAAAAAAAAAAATCAGGTTAATCACTTTTATCGAACAGCACTGTATATATAGTGATTTTCCAAGCGTAGCTTAGATGTGGCACAAGGCCGAAATTAGGGGGCACCCAGTGAGGATCGAACTCACAACTCAGTCGTAATATATATATATAATTTTCCCATATGAGTCTTTTCATATTTCTCTCTTTAACCCTCTTTTTCTATAACTGTTATGTATTTAAGAACTGGCTATTTATCTCTGAAACAAAGACTTTCTTTTGCCCCATAGAACGAAATAAAGTAAATACTACAAAAATGAAGCGGAGAGCAAATTATACTCGGAGTTGCTAAAAAGGTCTCAGCCCGATCCACTTACCAAATCAAAACTTTAATGAGTAAAATCAGAATATTGATTTTGTGAGTGAGTCAGGCTAAGTCTATTTTAGCACTTCATTAGACGAGAACTGATAGGTTCTCAGTTCATGTCGGAAGGGTTGGTTATTTGTTTTTGTTTAGCGGCATATCAATATCTCAATGGGTATTTAATGCCGAAATTTAAATATTTTGTAATATTTTTCTTTTCTTTTCTTGGGGATGATAATGGTTTCCTGAGAGATGTCTTTCTAATTAAACCCTATCTTGGGAAAGAAGAGTTGGAATCATAACATTTCCCTGGGGTTTTTTGTGTGTAAGGGAATGTAATGAACCGAGCTGGAAACGGAACTCCACGCCATTATCCCTTACCCGTGTATCCAGGCATATAGCACCTGGTATTCCCAACCGGACACCCTTCTAGGTATTGACCAGGTTCGACGTTGCTTAACTCCGGTGATCGCACGGTAATCGCTGTTTCAACATAGTGATATGGCCGAATATCAACTGAGATTGGGTTTTAGTATAAATTGTTTGGTCATTTGATCAGATTTTAAGTAGTGGGTCGTGTCGACATATTTTCATCACCATCTTGGATACGCATTCTGAGTGACTTGAATAATTATTATTTATATTACGGATACAGTTTTTTTTTTCCTTTTCTGTAGAGTGTGAATATTTGACGTTGGAAGTGAAAACATTTTCACAAAGAGCGAATATTTAAATTCTTTTTTTTTTTTGCTTTTATTTCTATCTTGTTAACTTTCACCCCATAATAATCGACGAGAATTACATTTCTTTCCTTCTAGGAGATGTTTTGTAAATAAATAAAAAAAGAAAGAAATTCTTCTCGAACAATTGACTGACTTTGCTAGTTCTAGAAATCGAATTATAAATGCAATAATAATAATAAACACCGAGAAAGATGCCACGTCACGGAGGCAGTATGAAATATTGCCAACAGCTTGGCTTCAGTTTACCACTCAAAGTTTATACACGTCGACCGGAAGCCTAGCTTCGTGAGTAATAGAGGTGCTACAACATCCATTTGAAGACTTCCGTTTTGAATATGGCGGACCTCCTGTCTGCATTCAAGACACCAAATTACTTCCGAAGGTTCAAGATCAATATGGAATCTTGTATCTCAGGCATCGGTGTACAATATCATCTTGAAGTGTCATCGTCTTCAAGTTCGTTGTTGTCGTAATTGTCAAGAAAGTAGTCATATTATTAATAGTAAAAGCTAAAATTATGACGTTTGTATAAATATACCAGGAGGCGTAGTGAGAGAAATGGTGATCATTGCGCTGACTTTGGTATTGGTTGACGTGATCTAAAATTTATTATACGTAATGGCGGTAGCTGATAACAATGAGTTGATTTGATCGAAAATTCTTCCGATCCAAGTGATATTTGTGATTTGTTTATACAGAGTGAAATGGCTGGACATGTTTGTCTTCTTCTTCTTCTTCTTCTTCTTCTTCTTCTTCTTCTTTGTCTAACGCTTCTCTTCGTCTTCTTTTTCCCTTCTTGTTGTCGATGTTTCTTTCCCTGCTCTTTCTTCTTCTTCTTCTTCTTCTTCTTCTTCTTCTTCTTCTTCTTCTTTTCGTCGTTGTTTCTTTCCCCGTTCTTCTTCTTCTTCTTTGCATTACGTTTTCTCTTTTTCGTTTTTGTTGTTAACCTTTTCTTCTTTTCCACTTTTCCGCTTGTTTTCCGTCCTTCTTGATGTTTCTTTTCCCCACTCTTTCTTTTTTTAATTTTCCTCCCTCATTATGGGCCCTAGAAATTTCAACTCTCTCATTCCGATGTTATGTTTAAGTAACCTTTTTATTTTCATTTTTCTAAAACTTCCTCATTCCTCACATGTTCAGTCCATTCTCAGCATCCTTCTGTAGAAACATGTTTCTGTGGTCTCAAGTCTCTTCTTCATCTGTGACGAGATCATGAAGTATATTTTGCCATAGAAGAGGAATGATATAACATTTAAGTCCTCTTTTTGTTTTTGTTTCTAACAAGATTTTCCTGTTTCATGATACATTGCTTAATTTTGGGAATGAACCACATCCGCCAGCAAAACCTCTGAGCGAGAGATTGGAGGTTTTGAGGACCAGAGATAGAAGACTGAGATAGATAGATAGACAGACAGACATAAATGACCAGCGATAGATAGATAGATAGTAACTTAATTAGTTGTTTTGGAATTCTTTCAAGCAGATAAACGTTTGTACGATTTCTTTTAGTCATTTCACCCCAAGCAAGGCAATAAAACCACTAAGACACAAGGACAGGAATTAAGAAGATGGAAGATAATGATTGACATTGCATTTAAATTTTTGATGATCAAACTTGACTGGGAAACAAGAAGCCGGAAGAGAGTTTCGCAAGCGTGTAGTGCGAGAGAATAAGCCATTATTAGTATAGAACTTACGCTTGCATGTCATCCTGGGTATGAGGCTAAATAACACAAGGCAGCAAGGCCACTGATCGGGAGATTGAAGGTTTTGAGGAGCGTAAAAAAAACATCTTAATTAAGGTTTTTCCCCGGTCCAACCTGACCCGGGGTGTTAGAATCTGTTCTAGCTATGGCCAAATAGTGAGTCCCCAAACAAAAACAAAACTAGGAAACTTTTGTAAAAATACATTATTAGAAAACAATAAAGGAACATAAATTAAGAAGATAACGATTGACACTGCGTTTCAACTTTTGAAGATCAAAGTTGATTGAAAGTAAGAACCCGGAACAGAGTTCTACAACCCAGAAGTGTGATAGAAGAAACTGTTAACATAGAACTTACGGTTACATCTCGCTTTTTAACTGTAAAATGAGACCGAACTGCCAATCTAGTACTACGCTTAAATTCATGAAGTCTAAGTACCAAACAGGAAAATTTATCTGAACAATTATCATGAAAGTATTTATAGAAAAGGCACAGGGAAGCAATGTTATAACGGCCAGAAAGTGACTGAAGCCGATAACATTGAAGTTACTTCTCTGGGTTTTATCACAAATCTCTAAATATATAGCAGGCGTAAGGACGAATGGTTGACTTATAAATATGTACGATAGATTCTGGTGAGGAAAAATTACAAGCAAAATATCCAAAGATTATTAAGTATACCTGTAGAGGAGAATTAGGTTATCTACCACGCCCTTATCCTTGGGAAATATATTCCAAGACACAGTAGACGCCTAAAATTTTTGATAATACCGAATACTAAGTTTTCTTTCATATACATATTCATTTTTTAAATCATTTCTTCCCAAGCGAGACAATAAAACCAGCAAGAGGCAAGAGGTTAATGAGTGTCAGGGAATTTAATAAAAAGAAAATATTATTAAGGAGAGAGAACAATAAAAGAAAAAGAATTAAGAAAACAGAAGGTATCGATTGATATTCCATTTAAATTTTTGAAGATCAAAGGCAATAAAGCCACTAGGACGCAAGAGGTTACTGAGTGTTAGAAAATATGACAAAATTTACTATTAAGGAGAGAGGACAATAAAAGAAAAAAAATTAAGAAGAGAGAAGGTATCGATTGATATTGCATTTAAATTTTTGAAGATCAAAGGCAATAAAGCCACTAGGACGCAAGAGGTTACTGAGTGATAGAGAATTCTTCGGAATTTATCAAGAACCTCTAAATATATAGCAGGAAGACCAAACGCGATCTGGCAGCAATATTCGAAGCATTAGCGTCTCATGTCCACTTACTTTTATATCTTATCAGACCACCCTTGTATATCTATTTAAAATTACCAGAAATTAACATTCTATACTTATTAAATTAGCAAGGAATATTGGCGATTCTCCAGGAATACACTCTTCCATAAGATAATGATATTTTTGACAGATTTTGACAATTCTGTCGATTAAGCATTCTAGACTACGACAAATATAAAAATTAATATATTGAAATGATTATATTATCTTAGGAAGAAGTATGTAATTTAACATCTACATTTAAATCAACATACTTTAAATTAAAACAATAATGAATATTCAACATCAACAAAGAAAAACACTTAATATTTATCATCTAAGATATAATATAAAGAACCAATAAGGGGAAGATTAAATAAAAGTGAAAATCTCCACGTAAAATTAAAAATGCCTTTAGAATAAAATGAAAGAAGTGCATTTAGAATAAATTTTATAAAATAACAATATATAATAAATAAATATAAATATATTAATTTAATTAATTAATAGTAATTTAAAAAAATAATATATTAAATACTACATAAAGACATCGTGTATATATATATATATATATATATATATATATATATATATATTGATGCATGTTTCATTAAATAATATAGACTAGTTTTGTCTATTTATTTTAAGTAAGTTCCTTTCATATTGTCTGATAAGTTTAATAAGATTATCATCGCAGGACGAAAGGAAAACACCATATTGATACTTGTTTAAATCCAATCTAAGCTTTCGGCATACATGAGTTATTATCAAAGATGACAATTACTTTTCAATATATCAACCAATACAGAGAACAATAATGATAGACTATTTTTGTTGCATGAAAAATTTCAAAGGCTACGACTAACTCGTGCATACGAAACAAAGCGGATAGCGAATATATATATATATATATATATATATATATATATATATATATATATATATATATATATATATATATATATATATATATATATATATATATTGGCATTTGTTTAGATTCGTAAAAAACAATACGCTAGATTTAGTTGTGTAACTCTACAGTGTAGAAGCGCTGACTGACACCAAATCAGTTGGGTTTCGATCCTGACTTGAGACATTCGGATGTCTAGTCGTGAAATCGAAACAGTACTGTCTTAAGAATGACATATATATATATATATATATATATATATATATATATATATATATATATATCCTAAAAAATAAAACGCTGAATGGAAGAGGTAGTATAATCATTCCTCGTCATTTAGAATATCCGAACGCGGGTTCAATACAAGTAGTTTTAGAGAAAAAATGTAAGAAGTCCGGCCATTAAATAGAATATTTTAAGAAAAGTAAAAACTAGTAAAGTGAATAGCAACTCCTGCAAGCTTTGTCGGTAGAAGTTGACCATTGTGGTGCTGGGTTGTTGAATGATAGGTTTGAATTATTTACCCAGTGAAAACACACGAGGAAGTTGATTTTAGGTATATACGAACCAGGTTGAAGTTGGAAAAATAAATTTTCCCACTCCTCTCCCTCTCATTAGCTCCGGTGTTGCATTAAGTAATTGAAGTTTTTGCTGTGTTGTTTTTTATTATTTCGCTGAGTTTACTACCTGATGAAACCTAAAATAAATATAGAAACTAATATAAATATATAAGCTAATATAAAATAAATAACTATATAAATAAGAAAATAAAATAAATATAGAAACTAATAGAAAGTGAATAACTATATAATTAACTAAAAATAAATATATAATAATATATAAACAAATATAAATATATAGGCTAATATAAAATAAATAACTATATAATTAACTAAAAATAAATATATAATAATATATAAACTAATATAAATATATAAACTAATATAAAATAAATAGCTATATAATTAACTAAAACAAACAATATAATAATATATAAACAAATATAAATATATAGGCTAATATAAAATGTATAACTATATTATTAACTAAAAAATAAATATAATAATATATAAACTAATATAAAATAAGTAACTATATAAATAACGACGGTTAATAAAAACCAGAGTCATGTAGGTTCGATTCCTACTGTACAACGTATGTTATTCTTTAAGACGATGTCTAGAATATTCAGGCCGGTATAAGAAAATATATATATATATATATATATATATATATATATATATATATATATATATATATATTTTTTAAATCGTTTCACCCAAGCAAGGCGGGAAGCCACTAGGACGCAAGGAGTTACAGAAAATTTAGAACAAGATCATATAGGAGTGATAGGAGAAAGGATGAGGAGAAGGGTAGTGGATAGATCAAGACAACTGGAGATGTCAATTGAATAGCTGGAGATTATAGCTCTCAGGGAAACTGGAATAGGGAAGGGAGTTCCACAAGCGAGAGGTGCGAGACATGTTGCTATTGGAGTAGAAGAGACGGCTATATTTAGGAGTTTCGACCATTGAGAGCGGGATGCCAGCCTCTTAAGGCGCTTGAACTTGAAGTCTGGGAACCAGCGAATGCAGCTCCTCGGAGCAATTACCATGAAAGTATTTGTAGAACAGACAGAGAGAGGCGACGGCGCGTCTGTGAGAAAGTGACTGTAGACGAGATGCCAGAGCAGGGCCAATTATATTGCATATCCGCCTCTGGAGGCAAACAGAAGGGGCTTCAGACCATATATGGCAGCAATACTCCATGCAAGGGCGAATTGTTGATTTGTAGATCTGGATGATCGATTCCGGGGAGAAAAATTTCCTGGCGCGGTACAGATAATGTTTAACAAATTAAATAGCATATGCACTTGTAATTCATTCATACACAGCACAAACAGATACGGATTACATATTTACGTGTATAGAGTCACACACAGATCGTGTATGACGGACAGAGAATTATCTCTACTTTTATAATATAGATTTTACAAGAAATATGGCGAACTTTTTGTCTTTTTAATCAAATCTCGTTTTTCTTGTTTGATAAACTGAAACCAGGAATGAATCACAAACACCGCCATAGTTCTTTTTTTTAAAAAAATGTTTATTTTTATAATCATTTCACCCCAAGTAAGGCGATAATGTCACTGGAATGCAGAGGAGTTACAAGTAATGAAAGTGAAAGATAATATAAATTGGGAGAGATTAAGGAAAGAAAAGAAAATGGCACACGGTTTAAGAAGAAAGGAAGATTGACGATGCATTTAAATTTTTTGAAAATTGTAGTTTTCAGGGAAGCAAGAAATCGGAAAGGAGTCTCACAGTTCGCTGTTGCATTTAGCTAGTCCAAGAGTAAAACGGTGATACCTAGTTACCAACCCAGCAGTATGCCCAAATTCATGTAGACGGGGTACCAAGTTAATAGCTCATCAGATCAGTTGTCACGAAAATATCTGCAGAAAGGTCACAGGGAAGGCATGTCACGTCGGTGAGAAAGTAGCTAAAGACGAGATGCTAGGTCAGGATCGATTATATTACAGATCCTACTTTGGACTTTGTATTCAATACACGGACGAATAGATAGTGCTTTGATGATAAGATCATCCACAACAAATTTGCGCTGAGACTCTTACAACATCTTACGTTTCCTGACAAATCCTCTATAATAACAGTGTGGAATATCTAAGAACAAAAGTGATGGAAACAAAAAGAAAAAGAATTTAAATGAAGTCGGCGATTTGCCATGAAAATATTTGTAGAAAAGACAGAGGGAAGCCACGACACGTCGGTGAGAAAGTGACTGAAGTCGATATGCCTGGTCAGGAGTGATTACATTACAGACCTCTCCCTGGATTTTGACAAGAAGCTCGTGATGTAAGCGGTGGGGTGGTAGCCTCTTATTATTCCAGCTCTGGGTAAATCTATGAAAGTATAAAAATACATTTTTATAGTAAAATTACCAAAAATACATATTTAAAGCGATCCGATATATTTTATTATTTACAATATTTACATTGTTCGGACTGTTGTTCTCATCTTTGTTGGCATATTCACGACGTTTCGACCTTTGTACACTCCGGCCTTCTTCAGGGTTCGGTTCGAAATTCCAATCGCTTGAAGAATTTCGGAGCGTACAACGGCGGAAACGTCGTAAATATGGCCACAAAGATTAGGACAACCGTTCTAACGACGTAAATCGTGTAAATAATTGCAATACCTCATCTCAGAAATATCGAAGGACAATGAAGAAGGCCAAAGAGTATAACGGCCGAAACATCGTGAATATGGCAAGATTAGGGCAACATTTTCGAATAATGTAAATCGTGTAAATAATTATAATACCTCATCTCAGAAATATGGAAGGATCGTGAAGAAGGCCGCAGCGTGCAACGGCCTAAACATCGGGAATACGGCAACAAAGATTAGGACAACATTTTCGAACAATGTGAATCATGTCAATAATTGAAGTACCTCATCCCAGTAATATAGACAGATCTTGAAGAAGGCCGGAGCGTACAACGGCCGAAACATCGTGAATACGGCAACAAAGATTAGGACAACATTTTCGAACAATGTGAATCATGTAAATAATTGCAGTACCTCATCTCAGAAATATCGACAGATCTTGAAGAAGGCCGGAGCGTACAACGGCCGAAACATCGTGAATACGGCAACAAAGATTAGGAGAACATTTTCGAACAATGTTAATTTAAATAATTGCAGTACCTCATCTCAGTAAGATAGACAGATCTTGAAGAAGGCCGGAGCGTACAACGGCCGAAACATCGTGAATACGGCAACAAAGATTAGGGAGAACATTTTCGAACAATGTGAATCATGTAAATAATTGCAGTACCTCATCTCAGTAATATAGACAGATCTGAAGAAGGCCGGAGCGACCGAAACATCGTGAATACGGCAAGAAGAACATTCCGAACAATGTGAATCATGTAAATTTGCAGTACCTCATCTCAGTAATATAGACAGATCTTGAAGAAGGCCGGAGCGTACAACGGCCGAAACATCGTGAATACGGCAACATTAGGAGAACATTTTCGAACAATGTGAAATATGTAAATAATTGCAATACCTCATCTCAGTAATATAGACAGATCTTGAAGAAGGCCGGAGCGTACAACGGCCGAAACATCGTGAATACGGCAACAAAGATTCGGAGAACATTTTCGAACAATGTGAATCATGTAAATAATTGCTCTACCTCATCTCAGTATATAGACAGATTCGTGAAGAAATATGGCGTGCAACTTTTAAACATTTTGAATACGGCAACAAAGATTCATTTTTTCAATGTGAATCATGTAAATAATTGCAGTACCCTCATCTCAGTAATATAGACAGATCGTGAAGAAGGCCGCAGCGTGCAACGGCCTAAACATCGTGAATACGGCAACAAAGATTAGGACAACATTTTCGAACAATGTGAATCATGTAAATAATTGAAGTACCTCATCTCAGTAATATAGACAGATCTTGAAGAAGGCCGGAGGGTTACGAAACATCGTGAATACGGCAACAAAGATTAGAGAACATTTCGAACAATGTGAATCAATAAAAATTGCAGTACCTCATCTCAGTAATATAGACAGATCGTGAAAAAGGGCAGCGTGCAACGGTAAACATCGTGAATACGGCAACAAAGATTAGGACAACATTTTCCGAACAATGTGAATCATGTAAATAATTGAAGTACCTCATCTCAGTAATATAGACAGATCTTGAAGAAGGCCGGAGCGTACAACGGCCGAAACATCGTGAATACGGTAAAACAAAGATTAGGAGAACATTTTCGAACAATGTGAATCATGTAAATAATTGCAGTACCTCATCTCAGTAATATAGACAGATTGAAGAAGGCCGCGGCGTGCAACGGCCTAAACATCGTGAATACGGCAACAAAGATTAGGACAACATTTTCGAACAATGAATCATGTAAATAATTGAAGTACCTCATCAGTAATATAGACAGATCTTTGAAGAAGGCCGGAGCGTACAACGGCCGAAACATCGTGAATACGGCAACAAAGATTAGGAGAACATTTTCGAACAATGTGAATCATGTAAATAATTGCAGTACCTCATCTCAGTAATATAGACAGATTGAAGAAGGCCGCAGCGTTGCTTGTATAAAACATCGTGAATACGGCAACAAAGATTAGGACAACATTTTCGAACTGTGAATCATCTTAAATTTAGTACCTCATCCAGTAATATAGACAGATGTTGAAGAAGGCCTGAGCGTACAAGAAAACAAGTGAATGGCAACAAAGATTAAAAACAATTTGAATCATGTAAATAATTGCAGTACCTCATCTCAGTAATATAGAAAGATCTTGAAGAAGGCCGAGCGTACAACGGCCCAAACATCGTGAATACGGCAACAAAAGATTAGGAGAATATTTTCGAACAATGAATCATGTAAATAATTACAGACCTCATCTCAGTAATATAGACAGATCTTGAAGAAGGCCGGATGTAAACGGGAAACATCGTGAATACGGCAACAAAGATTAGGACAACATTTTCGAACAATGTGAATCATGTAAATAAAAAATACATCATCTCAGTAATATAGACAGATCTTGAAGAAGGCCGGAGCGTACAACGGCCCAAACATCGTGAATACGGCAACAAAGATTAGGACAACATTTTCCGAACAATTGAATCATGTAAATAATTTGCATACCTCATCTTAATATAGACAGATCTTGAAGAAGGCCGAACGTACAATTTCGAAACATCGTGAATACGGCAACAAAGATTAGGAGAACATTTTCGAACAATGTGAATCATGTAAATAATTGCAGTAACTCATCTCAGTAATATAGACAGATCTTGAAGAAGGCCGGAGCGTACAACGGCCGAAACATCGTGAATACGGCAACAAAGATTAGGAGAACATTTTCGAACAATGTGAATCATGTAAATAATTGCAGTACCTCATCTCAGTAATATAGACAGATCTTGAAGAAGGCCGGAGCGTACAACGGCCGAAACATCGTGAATACGGCAACAAAGATTAGGACAACATTTTCGAACAATGTGAATCATGTAAATAATTGCAGTACCTCATCTCAGTAATATAGACAGATCTTGAAGAAGGCCGGAGCGTACAACGGCCCAAACATCGTGAATACGGCAACAAAGATTAGGACAACATTTTCGAACAATGTGAATCATGTAAATAATTGCAGTACCTCATCTCAGTAATATAGACAGATCTTGAAGAAGGCCGGAGCGTACAACGGCCGAAACATCGTGAATACGGCAACAAAGATTAGGAGAACATTTTCGAACAATGTGAATCATGTAAATAATTGCAGTACCTCATCTCAGTAATATAGACAGATCTTGAAGAAGGCCGGAGCGTACAACGGCCCGAAACATCGTGAATACGGCAACAAAGATTAGGAGAACATTTTCGAACAATGTGAATCATGTAAATAATTGAAGTACCTCATCTCAGTAATATAGACAGATCTTGAAGAAGGCCGGGCGTACAACGGCCGAAACATCGTGAATACGGCAACAAAGATTAGGACAACATTTTCGAACAATGTGAATCATGTAAATAATTGAAGTACCTCATCTCAGTAATATAGACAGATCTTGAAGAAGGCCGGAGCGTACAACGGCCCGAAACATCGTGAATACGGCAACAAAGATTAGGAGAACATTTTCGAACAATGTGAATCATGTAAATAATTGAAGTACCTCATCTCAGTAATATAGACAGATCTTGAAGAAGGCCGGAGCGTACAACGGCCGAAAACATCGTGAATACGGCAACAAAGATTAGGAGAACATTTTCGAACAATGTGAATCATGTAAATAATTGCAGTACCTCATCTCAGTAATATAGACAGATCTTGAAGAAGGCCGGAGCGTACAACGGCCGAAACATCGTGAATACGGCAACAAAGATTAGGAGAACATTTTCGAACAATGTGAATCATGTAAATAATTGCAGTACCTCATCTCAGTAATATAGACAGATCTTGAAGAAGGCCGGGCGTACAACGGCCCAAACATCGTGAATACGGCAACAAAGATTAGGAGAACATTTTCGAACAATGTGAATCATGTAAATAATTGCAGTACCTCATCTCAGTAATATAGACAGATCTTGAAGAAGGCCGGAGCGTACAACGGCCCAAACATCGTGAATACGGCAACAAAAGATTAGGACAACATTTTCGAACAATGTGAATCATGTAAATAATTGAAGTACCTCATCTCAGTAATATAGACAGATCTTGAAGGAGGCCGGAGCGTACAACGGCCGAAACATCGTGAATACGGCAACAAAGATTAGGAGAACATTTTCGAACAATGTGAATCATGTAAATAATTGCAGTACCTCATCTCAGTAATATAGACAGATCTTGAAGAAGGCCGGAGCGTACAACGGCCGAAACATCGTGAATACGGCAACAAAGATTAGGACAACATTTTCGAACAATGTGAATCATGTAAATAATCACAGTACCTCATCTCAGTAATATAGACAGATCCTGATGAAGGCTGGAGCGTGCAACAGTCGAAACGTCGTGAATATAAAACATCTCAGAAATAGAGAAAAAGACATTTCATGGGTCTTTTAATTTTCCACCAGGAATAAACCACAAGTGTCTCCATGGTTTACATCTATTTATTTATTGCATGTTTCTCTAACATTTAACTATTCATAAAAGAGTTTCTGGTGAGAAATCCCAGACTATTCACTTAGGAAAAGAATGCCCCCTAAGTTATAAATCAGTCTTTTCTAATATGGACATACTATGCTTCAGTCACACGCCCAAATATTTATGAAGTGGGTTTTTATTTGCGACGTTCTGTGTCCATAGTCTGGTTTGTAGGCTTTTGGTATGTTGTTGGCTTTCGTTTCACTGATAAGCGGACAAAGTCATTATTGTACTGTTGAGTAGCCCTTCAAAAAACAAACAGCCAAAAAAAAAAAAAAAACAAAAGTATGACTGGTCGCCAAGGTTTTAGCTGAGGACAACAACTGTGAAGACCGTTTAAATCAACGAGGAAATCTTTCCCAGGACAGCCACTGACAAACAGACAGAAAATGACCTACACAGCGAACTCTAATTTCCTACTCCTCATATGTGACCACCCAAGAGATAAAAAAAAAATCAACATTAGAACACCAATGACAAACACATATTTAGTAGCTATATTTCATTTTAATAAAGTTCAACCAACACAAGGATAAGAATCACTCAAGGTAGAGAGTTGCTGAGTGAGGTTGTCTCGCAGAAGAAATAAATGCAGACTATGAGGATATTTAAATTAGATAAAGTTTAACTGTGGAGTTTAGGATTGTAGTGATCAGGGAAACATTCTCTCGGGAGTCCCTTTTGAATTTAGTGGAATACTTGAACTCAGTGGAAATGGGTGAGCAATAACTGGACAGTGATAAATAAAATAAGAACTAGACGAGATATCCCTAGAAATGAGCAGTGAAATGAGAACAGTCTACCACCGTAGATTAAATAAAGTGTTATGGTCGGAATTACATGTAGTTTATACAGTTCAATATACACCTAAGGAAGTGATAAAAAAAAAACAAAGATAAGAACAATAGTCCAAATTTAAATAGTGTAAATAATGATAAATCCTCATCCCAGAAATTCAGAAAAATTATAAGTATAATATATTGACACCATTGTAAGTTGATCGTAGTCGAGAATATAGACAATGTCAACACCATGATCCTGTAGATGACTGTATAATATGTCCATTACCCGCTTGCTGGGCGTGTCGTGCGGCTAACAGTACCTGCTATTCCCCAGGGGTCACACATCTGAATATTAACAAGACTCCACGTTGCTTCAGTTATCACGTGAGAACAGGTTTTTCGACATATGACAATAAACTCGGTTCCACTATCTCTATCTATAAAAGTCAGGATGTGTGTGTGTGTGTGTGTGTGTAACGAATGCACGGCCGCAATTTTCGACAGATTTGCACCAAAATTTATATGCACATGCTCCAAGTTAGTGGAAAGGCCAAGACTGACTTTGCATTTCCCAACTCCCATCGATTATGGAAATAATCGATTTTTTCATGCTTCGACGGCAGTTTTCATGTAGTTTGCGACCATTTTGTACTGGCCAGATTGAGAGCCTATAGCTGGCTGCCACGAATAGGCAGGAAGATTCTATTGGCCAGCATGAGAGCCAATAGCTGACTGACAGGAATGTTAACTAGAATGCTAGCATACAAAAAAAAATCGATAGCTACATTCGTCACAAAAGGGAAAAATTTAAATCTGCATGGCACTTTACTCTAATTGGCTCATTCGCTTGCTTAAACTCAACGTTGATTCTGATTCCGCAGAACTGGGTTGGATGCGAAAAAGTATTTGTTGTTAACATTCTTTTTTCATTCAGTTTTTCCAGTTACGAGTCCTTTTTTTTAAAGCTGATCGTTTTGTGTTCATTTTGTTTAGTTTTTTTTTTTTCGTAACAGATTTAATGTTTAGTATAGAGCTTAGAAAAAATCGCAGTGTGAGATAGGCAAGATGTAAGGCATGTAGCAACATCAGCACTGCAAAGGGCACTCCTTTAAAGGCAAGGAAGGGCAAAAATATTTTAAGTCAAGTGATAGCGATTGCTGTATGAGTCGTACGATTTTTGAATCAAGCACGGGCAACGCCAGGCCATGCTGCTAGTATATATATATATATATATATATATATATATATATATATATATATATATATATAAACAAATTGGTTTAAATAATACTCTAATCCAATCTAAGTATGTGTACATGTCATTTATATAAGTAACACGCAAAAATATTTTCATTAAAGGGTATCTTTATAATCATCCCTGTCTGTCTGTCTGTCTATCTCTCTCACACACACATATATACACACTTTCCCAGAGCACCTCGAGGTGATGTAATGGTTAGCAAGCTAGGCTCGCAGGAACAATTACGACTGTCTAGTGAGTTCGATCGTCACTGGGTGCCCCATACATTCGGCCTTGTGCCACATCTAAGCTACGCTTGGTAAATCACTATTGGTCACTTCGAGGTGGTGTAATGGTTAGCAAACTTGTCTCGCTAGAACAATTACGACTGAGTAGTGAATTCGATTCTCACTGGGTGCCCCATACTTTCGGCCTTGTGCTACATCTAAGCTACGCTTCGAAAAACACTATACTCACTTTTGCATTATATGTGGGTGGCTAAAAATGGGCACATGAATTTAAAAAATAAATAAAGAAATAATATACCCTTGCTTCATTATAAGCAAGGTAATAAAGCCACAAAGACACGACTGTGAAAGAATATAAAAAATACATTATTAAGGAGAAAACAATAAAAGAACAGGAATTAAGAAGACAGAAGATAACAGTTGACATTGCATTTACATTTTGGAAGATCAAAGTTTACTGGGAAGCAAGAAGCCGTAAGGGAGCTCCACAAGCGAGAAGTGTAGCATAGAAATTACGGTTACATTCAGCCATTTCAGCTGCAAAATGATGAGACCTTGTCGCCAATCCAGTCCTGCACTTAAATTCATAAAGTCTATGTAACATCGTTCATGCGAAAAACAACCATAAAAGGTACAGGAAAATTATACATTACGGGGGTGGGGGATTGACTGAAACCAAGACGCCATGTTGGAGACAATGACATTGCAGATTCTTTCGATGGCATCGGAGTCAAGCAAACAAATGTCTACGGCGAATATCCAGCAACAATCAATAGTTAATTTAATGGCTAACTAAAATCACATTGCCACAAAAGGGTCAGATGTTAGAAGTTCCATCCTTACAACTTAACTGTTTTGGCAATCTTTCAAGCAAATAAACAGATTTGTACATTTTTTAAAAATCATTTCAACCCATGCCAGACAATAAAGCCACTAGGACGCAAGGGATTACTGACTGTTACATAATATGAAAAAAAGTATATAATTACGGAGAGAAACCCATAAAAAGTACAAGAATTAAGCAGACAGTATGATAGACAATTGCATGGAAGAAAATTTCACAAGCGAGAGGTGCGAGAGAAGAAACTGTTAGCATAGAACTTACGGTTACATATAGCCATTTAAACTCTAAGATGATGAGATGATATGGTCACTCTAATACGGTGCTTAACTTTATAAAGTCTATCATAGGTAAGTATTCATTTGAACAATTACCATGGAAATATTCATAGAAAAGGCACAGAAAAGCTACATTGTGGAAAGCCGTGTTCGAATTCCACTCGGGATCGTTACATCCACTTACATGCTAATAACGTTGGGCTATCATGAATCGAAAAGAGACATGATCGCCCAAGTGTTTCACATCTACCTCGACTAACATGCACTTGACCAGGCCAGGAGGGTAATAGCCCATTCCACCTCCTGAATATAGGGAAGGCCTACGTCCTAAAAGGGACCTTCACAGAAAGAGAAGTAAATCGAGGCGAGAAATTTTCTGTATTAACACTCTCCCGCACATATAAACAAGGGTACATAAACGCATGCACAGACACACAGATATATATATATATATATATATATATATATATATATATATATATATATATATATATATATATATATATATATATAAATGTAAAAAGAACGAAAAGAATATAAAGTCAAACGTTCATAACATTAATTTAAAAAAGAGTGAAATACAAAAGTAGAGCAATAAATATTTATTTAAACTGTTACAGTGCAACATGGTTCCAATGTAAAAGTTTATAATATATATATATATATATATATATATATATATATATATATATATATATATATATATATGGGGGTGACGTCGCACATTATGAAATGGACAAAGTCCGACAATTATTTTAAGGCATTTTTTTATGTTTATACGTTTTTTTTATATTAATAGAAATATTTAAGTAAATACACTGTTTATAATAAACAGTATTAACAACATTTACTGGCCTGAATGTCTGAGAATTTTTCATAGAAAATATACGTTCTCCGACAAGAATCGAACCTGTACCCTATAAGGAATTGTAGTTTAAAAACAATAAAATCGATCTTGCTAACCGAACGCTCCTCTGTGGCTCAATCGGTAAAAGCACGTCAGGCTATATGACGGTTCCGTATAGGATACAGGTTCGATTCTCTCGGAGGACGCATATTTTCTATGAAATTTTCTTAAATGTTGTTAATACTGTTTATTATAAAAAATTGCATTTGCTTAAATAATTGTATCTACATAAAAAAACGTAAAAAATGTCATATAAATATATATATATATATATATATATATATATATATATATATATATATATATATATATATATATATAATGCCCTTAGGAGTCCAAATACTTTCCCCAGCGGTGCTGTCACTGCTGGTAACACATCTTGAACGCCTTCTCCCGAATGTTATGGAGCTCCGCCGTTACTTGTCTCACAATTTCCTTTAGCGACTGAAATCGCCTCCCTTTCAGCGTGGTTTTCAGATTGGGGAAGAGCCAGAAGTTATACGGTGCCAAATCGGGAGAGTACAGAGCCTATCAAACAAGTGGTGTGTTGTTCTTCACTAGGAAAGCTTGTATTATCTGGATGTAATGAGCTGACGCATTTCGCCGACACTCTCTCATTTTACAATTAAAATGGAATGCGCTGATCTTGTCCTTATTCCCATTTCTTGAGCAATTTCCTTGACTGTTGTACGACAGTCCTTCATGAGTATTCGTTGAATCAGCTCCTTGTTTCAAATTGTGCATGGCCTGCCTGAGCGTGCTTTCCTAGCGTGCGACTATGTTTGAAGTTGATAAAACACTTCTTAATCTACGTTTTATCCATGGCTTAATCGCCAAAGGCCTGCGGAATCCAAACTTGATGCAATATCTCTACTCGATGTGTTCAGTCATCTTGCGTGAAAACAAACATCAGAAGAACGCGCACTATACATCTATAATGTCGGAGTAACATGCGCAGAAGGTATAGTGTCACCGAAAGGATTTTGCCTCCGTATTACTAGAAAAAGGAGCGAGAAAAATAGAAGAGTAATCAAGAAGACAGTAGATAACGATGACTTTAAATTTGTTTTCTAATTATTTCACCCCATACAAGGAAATAAAGCCACTAAGATACAAGAGGTTACTGAGTGTAAAAGAATAAGAAAAAAAGAGAAACATTATTAAGGAGCGGGAACAATAGAAGAGTAATCAAGAAGACAGTAGATAACCATCGACACTGCATTTAAGTTTGTTTTCTAATTATTTCACCCCATGCAAGGGAGTAAAGCCACTAAGACACAAGGGGTCACTGAGTGTGAAAGAATAAGAAAAAAAGAGAAACGTTATTAAGGAGCGGGAACAATAGAAGAGTAATCAAGAAGACAGTAGATAACGATCGACATTACATTTCAATTTGTTTTCTAATCATTTCACTCCATACAAGGAAGTAAAGCCACTAAGGCACAAGGGGTTACTGAGTGTGAAAGAATAAGAGAAAACGAGAAATATTATTACGGGGTGAGAACAATAGAAGAGTAATAAAAAAAGACAGTAGATAACCATTGACATTGCATTTCAATTTGTTTTCTAATCATTTCACTCCATGCAAGGGAGTAAAGCCACTAAGACACAAGGGGTTACTGAGTGTGAAATATTAAGACAATAGAGAAACATTATTAATGAGCAAGAACAATAGAAGAGTAATCAAGAAGACAGTAGATAACGATTGACGTTGCATTACATTTGGCTGGAAAACAGGGAGCCAGAATAGATTTCCACAAGCAAGAGTTGAGAGAAAAATCTAGTTAATTTAACTGTAAACTGATGAGACCTTGCCGTCAATCTAGTACTGCGCTTAAATACATAACATCTTGGTACCATAATGAAGAGTTCATCCTCAAAGTTACCATGAAAATATTTATAGAAAAGGAACAGGGAAACTACATTACGCGGTTGGGAAAGGGACTGAAGACAAGATGCCATATCGAGATCAATAATATTGCAGATTCTTCTATGGATTTTATCAATATCTAAATAAACCGCAGACCATAAAATGGTCTAATACAACTATCAACATAAGATAGATACTGAGTCTGTCTATATTTCTGAGATGAGGTATTATGTACAGTATTTACATTAGTCGGACTATTGTCCTCATCTTTGTCGCCATATTTGTCACAACGTTTCGGCCGTTGTACGCCCCGGCCTTCTTCAGGTGGTTGGAATTTCGAACTGAACCCTTTATTTCGATCACTGGGGTAGACTGTTCTAGTTCCACGTGCCATGTTTGATGGATGTCAGTTATCAGTTATCTCCTGCTAATTTTCCCTCTGAAAGTTTTCCACTGCCTTAACCAGGTATTGAACTCACCTTCTTTGGGTCTGTCACTGGATCTAACCAACGCCTTTATCCACTGTGCCATGTGTGCTTGAGATACTTCTAGATAACAGTTAAGTAGTGTACAGAAGGACATCTATCTATGCTTCATAGACTATGCAAAGGCGTTCGACAAAGTACGCCACAAGGATCTGCTGGAACTGCACAGCAACCTTGAAATATTCGGGAAAGATATCAGATTAATCAAGTACCTGTACTGACAGCAAACAGCAAGCATATGCTGTTCAGTGAATATACACAAATAGAAAGGGGCATAAGGCAATGATGCGTCTTCTCACTCGACCTGTTCAACCTATACAGCCAGGCAATCGTAAGAGAATTGGAAACTCTACCGGGATTTAGCATTGGCGGCTACAATCTTAACAACATAAGATACGCAGATGACACAATACTGATAGCAGACGGAAATGAAATTACAAAATCTCCTACAGAAGTTAGCCTAGGAGAGCGAGAAGAAGGGACTAAGCACAAACTACAAGAAGACAGAATGCGTGGTCATCATGAGCCCGAAATACGATTTGCAGGTCGGGAACACTATAATCAAGCAGACGCGGAAGTTTAAATATCTAGGAAGCGTTTTGACAGAGGACAGTAAATGCAACACTGAGATCGGTAGACGTATTGGGATGGCCAAGGACGCATTCCATAAGCTGAAATTACAAAACCCCAAGCGTTCAGTACAAAAGATAAATTGAAAGACAACTTTAAAAGTCTCAACTTTGATTTGAAAACCTGGGAAGCCCAAGCATCAAACCGAAAGGAATGGCGTAAGACATGTTTCATTAAGTTAAAAAGTTTTGAAGGCAGTAGACTGAAGCA
Source organism: Acanthosepion pharaonis (assembly GCA_903632075.3). Classification (NCBI taxonomy): domain Eukaryota; kingdom Metazoa; phylum Mollusca; class Cephalopoda; order Sepiida; family Sepiidae; genus Acanthosepion; species Acanthosepion pharaonis. The sequence continues at coordinate 1,650,280 of CAHIKZ030003794.1, forward strand.
CCGTGATCAGCTTCGTCAAGCTCTGAAGCAGAGATGACATCAAAATCCTGCTTTAACAAATTTCATCTATCAGTGTGCCTTTGTCGCCCGCAGCAAGGCTGGGCTGGGCTAGTATCCCACTTAAGAAAGCGCAAATGAATTTTGTTTTTCCCTTACCTGATTTTCTCCACAATAGCACCTGCTAGCGAAAATCGCACATCGGCCAATAACATCACTAAAAATTCTTGAAGCTATATACATAAAACAGTTGAAAGCTGACCTGAACAAAATAAACTATGAAAACTCCACAAATATACTTAAATGCCTATAATTGATAACAGAAGCCATTGGTTTATATCAACGGCTTCTTATATTTAACACTTCTCGTTTTCACTCTCGCGTGGTCATGTGTGGTGTCATGGGCCGCGGTGCGATTTTCGCTTCCAGCGTCTCGTATGCACGATTTTGTCGTTGCTTGGAATTCTTCCAGGCAAACAAAAACAGACTGTCATTATTGCTATATCCGTGTATTGTTTAATATATTGTAATGTTATTGTCATCCCTGATGATGGCTTAGGAATTTGCTTAAAGTAAATATACAAAACTTGTCTATATTATTTAATGAAATATGCATTAATTAAAAAATGTTGCCTAAATATGACGATTATATATATATATATATATATATATATATATATATATATATATATATATAACTTTAAGGAAAGGATCATATTTTTTATTATTAAAATAGATACAAAAGTATCTTGTTTAAGAAAAACATTTTAGGAGCCTTTCAACCGACACTTCCTCAAAAACAGAATCTTCGCCAATAAAAAACAGAGATGCTGATAAGAAAAATTATTGTCAACAACTGGTATTAAAAAATAAATTACCCAATTTCAGGGGAAAAAGAAAAAATATTACTAAATATGTTCCAAATCAGGCAGTAGTTTCACTGAATAGGGCCAACCTATATTTCATCTCCCTTTGTCTACAACGGGCAGGATGTTGCATATTAATAAAAATACAATCCAAGATGTCTGACTAGAGTTTTGTCCTAGCCCTGTGTATGACAGAAAAAAAAAGTCATGAGAATAGTTCATCTAGCAAACGACAAAATTTAATAGGTGCTCACCAGTCGCAGACTCGTAAGTTTATGAACACCCGGATGTAATAGGCTTGTTTCTTCGCACCTTGCCCGGATATATATATATATATATATATATATATATATATATATATATATATATATATATATATATATTCCCAAGCCAGGTACGCCACTCTATTCCTGATAAGATAGAAATTGTAGCTGCGTTTCCTTCCTTTTTTTTATGAAAGAGCGCACATTGCTGCCGAACCGGAAGTCATCCGGGATTGGACAATAAATTACAAGAAGTGCCGCATGGTATGTAGTTCGTATTGAAGCTAACGGAAGGTACACAGGTCGATACCCGATCAGTATCGACTGGGTCACCGTGGAGATGGGGTATGATGTTGAAAGACCCGAAACCCCTAATGAACCTCGGCTAGAAACATCACAGATGATGTGTACTAAAGCATCCAACAGATGTATTTTACGAAACAGCGACGGTAGGGATTTAATTCTTTTTATGTATTTTCGCTATATAATCTAACCGATTTTTTTTAGAATCTTTTTCTTTTTATTTCCATCACTTTTGTTATTAAATATTCTACATTGTGATAACAGAAGATCTGCCAAGAAAGATGAAACGTTGTAAGACCCTGTATGAAAATTTACTCTGGATCAACTAGCCATTTTGTCTTAGTGATTTGCTTTCTCTTTTTTTAATAAAATAGAATTTTTATATCAGAATTTTGGTCAATTTCGTTTCGTTGAGCAACCAATGCGTTTGATGTGCTGCTTCATAAAATATCCCTTTGTGTTCATGTTTTGAGGTTTCTCCTGTGTATTCTTCTTGGCAATCATTACATTAAACTCCTTCTAGTTTTAGCTTTTTTTTTTTTGTTGAATTGATTAAGTTTTTATTGTTTTAGCCGTAGTTGTGACAAAGTTTTATGTTGAGTTTAGGTAAATTCATTTCAGTTGTAGCTGTGTTAGATTTAGTGAGCAGAATTATATATTTTTGATTCGTTGGGCTTCTCAGAATGGACTGCTTTTAGATACGTAATTTTAGCTTTCGAATTTCTTTCATCAACCTGCTATATCTACACACACAATGATTAAAATAAAGTTATTGCTAAAACAATCGACAATTTAGTAATAAATTTACGCTCCTAGTAAGTATAAAACAGAAAAATGTACTCTTGACCCATATATGTGATACAGAGAAATTTTTCGTTCTGTCACCACAAATTTGGTCGATGAAGCTTGATACGAACATCGTCTAAAATACGTAAATGTTTACTCTAAAGCGCAACCCGGGTTGTTCAACAAATGTAGTCCAATCGTTGCCTTACAAACTGGGTCAAGCGAATACTGTCACTGGCTCCATCCTGTCTTATATGAATAGGTCCAATCCAGATCATATGATCAGCCTATTTTTTAGTTTCTCTCTTTCTGATTATTTTTGTATGTTTTTTTTTTTCTTTTGTTGTTTTTCCAACGAATTATTCAAATAACATTCACATAAACATATTTGCATTTTGCGATGTCATTTTCTTCGGGAAAATCCTCTGTCTAATCAGCCATGAATCGAAAAAGACATCGTCCAAGCGTGTATCATGCATGGCAGTTTCGGTCTGTATCTCTTTCTCCTGCGGCTATGAGTCGAATAGCATGACAGACTGGGTCCTATAGCCTTGGTTGTCAACCAGTCTAACACAGAAATAAACGGCAACCTACTGCGGGAAAATCTTCTGCCTAGTCAGTCACGAATCGAAAGAGACGTCCAAGCGTTTATCACTTTGGCAGTTGACTGACTTATGGGCATGTAGGTAATAAAATAGATAATTGAAATGTTTTGATATATTTTTATTTATGTCAATAAATCCACCTCCTTACGATAAAAAAATGTTCGATAAGAAATATCGAGTTGTCTTTATAATCTCATGCCTTGTCATTGCACATAATCCAACGATTTTCCATAGGTCATAGATCAGAAACATTAAACAGAAGTTTCATATGAAAATACAGCAAAGAATTAAATGGGTCAGTCTAAGGATTTATTGATCTACGTTTTATAAATTTAAGTTGACTTACACGTCTGTATGCTTCAAGATTTACGGGAAATTTTTAATTTATAAACACAGATATACTTACCATGCTACACACATACACACTCTTACATATAAATGCAGAATTGACATTGAAGAAGTATATATATTTGTATATGTATATATATATATTGGCACACATTTATTTCAATATATGATGTGTACGTGTGCGTGTGCGCGCGCGCATTGGTAATGACGTATACACATTTGTAGATGCCCATTCATGCACACATGGACACCTATAACAATATATGTATGCACATATACATATATATCCGGATAATTCATAGTGACACAAACGCGAGCGTGCACACACAAACACACACACATACCCACATATGTATATATATATATATATATATATATATATATATATATATTATAGGTATATGTGGACATATATATATATATATATATATATATATATGAAAAAAAAAGTGTGAAATCCAGGGTCACAAACTCATACCCATACAACTGAATATGTTAGTTATATCACTGATATTGAGCACTTTCCATAAAATAAGTAATGCACATACAATATATATATATATATATATATATATATATATATATATATATATATGTGCCTGAGTGTGTGTGTGTGTGTGTGTATGTATGTATATACATATATATATGCATATATTTATTATATATATTTTTTTATTATGTACATATATATATATATATATATATATATATATATATACCTATTTGCATATATCTTTTGATTATATATATATATATATACATAGTGGAATATGTCTATTGATTATATATGTATATATACATATATATATATATATATATATATATACACTTACATGCGTCTATTTATTTATTATATATATATATACACACACACACACACACACATATATATATATATATATGTATGTATTTAGCGCTCATGTGTGTATTGGTGGAAACTAATACATAATGATATATACACATACACTCACACATAAACCTATATTAATAAAATGATTGCTTATGTATATATATGTCCGTGTGTGCATTTTGATGATAGTTATTTATATATATATATATATATATATATATATATATATATATATATATATATATGTGTGTGTGTGTGTGTGCGCGTACGTGTTTCTGTATATATATATATATATATATATATATATATATATATATATATATATATATGGCAAAAATTGAGATCAAAAAAAAGGGCCGACTTTGAACTTTTTAGTAAACGATCCAGTCTTGACAGAACAAAATGATTGTCTTCATGATAAGTAGAAAGGCGAAATTCGAAGAAGGGGAAGAAAGCGAATCCTTTAAACAAGGAGGTAAAAAAAATAGGACCAAACATGCGAAAGAAAATCAGGAATACAGAAAATAAAAATTTGTGGCGGAGGTGGCACTGGAGCAATGGAGGACATATTTAAAAATATATGGACGCGTCTCAGCATAATTAACATTCCACTGAAATATTGGTATGACAGAAGCTTTTATACGGTGCGAACGAATAAATGGGTGTGTCAGATTGCGCATGCGCGTGTTTGTGTTTGCGTGTTCATGCATGTGGGAAGGGGCAGAGAAATAGACGATAATAGTAAGAGGAAGAAGGAATAATGAAAAAGAAAAGAAGGCGAAAATATGTTCGTAATAAATACACATACACACACAAACACACACACACACACACATATATATGTATATATATATATATGCTCGTGTGTGTAAATGAAAGAGATAGCAAAAGAGAAAAAAAGAAATTGTGAGAGAGAGTGAAAAGGCAGAAGAAAGTGTCATTTAAGCGATAAACAATAAGTGACGGAGTAATTTTTTTAGGAAAGGAGAGATCGTCTGTCGATTGAAAGGGAATAAAAGTAATGTGCGTACATATTTCTTTATGTGTGTGTGTTTGTGTGTGTGCGTGTGTGTGTGATACAGAGAGATAACTAGAGAGGTGGGGATAAAATATTTGATAATATAAAGAGGGTAAATTAACTTTAAGTGGAATGAATGAAAAGAGAGTTTAAAAAGATAAAAAAACAAAACAAATGGTGTAGAGCGAGCGATGGAGAGAGAGGGAGAAAGAGGGATTTAATGAAGGGAAAAAAGAAATGCTCTTTGGCATACACACACACACACACACACATATATAAATATATACATATATACATTTATATATATATATGTATATAGATAGATAGATATATAGATAGATGAACAGAATGAGAAAGATAGATCGATAGGTAGATAGACAAATAAAGAGACAGATCGAAATAGATGGATAGATAGAATAGATAGAAAGAACTTGATAGATAGATAGATAGATAGATAGATAGATAGAAAGAAATAGATGAATACGAAAAGACTGAGATAGACAGGCATATATGTAAAGACTGATATAGATAGATAATGAATATATATATATATATATATATATATATATATATATATATATACAGAGAGAGAGAGAGAGAGAGGATAGATAGATAGATAGATAGATAGATAGATAGATAGATAGATAGATAGATGCAGAGAGAGATTGATAGGAAGAAGATCGAAATAGATAGATGCAAATAGATAGATACAATATGGACAGACTTAGTTAATGATCAAACTGAGAATTATATATATATATAGAGAGAGAGAGCGAGAGAGAAATAGAGAGAGAGGGAGAGAGAAAGATATCTAGCTAGCTAGCTAGATAGATAATGAAATAGACTGAGATAGATAGATAATGCACAGATATATATATATATATATATATATTGTGTGTATTTAGGTAGCATCTTTTCATTCATACACGTTTCATTAAATAATATAGACAACACTTGTCTATATTATTTAATGAAACGTGTATGAATATATATATATATATATATATATATATATATATATATATAGATATATATATATATATATATATAGATAGATAGATAGATAGATAGATAGATAGATAGATAGAATAATTGTAGGGAAATGAAGTGTGAAAGGGCGTCAGTGAATGTAACATATTATGATAGAACAGAAATATGGAGAAGGGGCATTTTCTACAAAAGCGAAAATTAATGAAAACGAAGAAGACTGGCCATCATTTAGAGAGAGGCGAAGTCAGTTGCTGCATATGCTAAAGGATAACAAGGGAGACAAAAGTAAAAAATAATTAAAAAGAAACTAAAAACCGAAGAAGAGAAGAAGAGAGAGAGAGAGAGAGAGAGAGAGAGAGAGAGAGAGAGAGAGAATGCATTTATTGCCTATAAGCGAGAAAAGGGATGTGACATAGAATATTCCATAAGGGGAATGTAAATATCTTTTTTTAAGTGTGGGAGTTTAAAAAAAGAGATGGAAACTCAAATATTAAAAAAAAAGGAAGACAAATAGGCGGGAAGAGAGACGTGTTTATATAAACCAAAGAAAGCGAGAAGAACCTCTAAAAAATATAAACAATTGTTTGTATCATAAAAATCTCGGATAGAGAAATAGAATGGGAAAGCAAGAGTCAATAAGAGAGGGAATGATATCGACAAACAAATAAAGAGAGAGGGTGATAGAAATATGGCGGGTGTTGCAGAACGTGTGTTTGTCGTTGCGCATGTCTTCACAAGTTTATTATTTCCGTTTATAAAGTCCGTGAATATATATCTATATACTAAGATACTGTATTGTCTTTTTTTATTTACAATGATCGTCATCCTGTACAGGGACCAATTATGTTCATGCTGCGGCCTTGTTAGAGGCAGAAATACAAACACAAAGAGAGGAATTAAGTTAAACAAATATATTAACAGAAACAGTAATACAAACATATACAAACGAGAGTGTTACAGCAAGAATGTTCAGTCCGACTGTCAGAGCTGACTGCTGGAAACTTCCATCTCCAAAAGGCAGTACCTGCTCCTATTTATAGCTGGGAGAGTCCATGCGTGCATAGGTAAATTACCATAACAAATTTTATATATATATATATATATATATATATATATATATATATATATATATTGTTGTGGCCTTGTTAGGGCCAGAAATAAAGACACAAAGAGAGGAATTGAGTTAAACAAATATATCAACAGAAACAGTGATACAAACATATACAAAAGAGAGTGTTACAGCAAGAATGCTCGGTCCGACTCTCAAAGCTGACTGCTGGAAACTTCACACTCCAGTAGGCAGTACCTGCTCCTATTTATAGGCAGTACCTGCTCCTATTTATAGGCAGCACCTGTTCCTATTTATAGCTGGGAGAGTCCATGCGTGCGTGGGTAAATTACTACTCGAGGTAGGGACTTACAGAGTAAGAGGTGGAGTTTAGGCAGTTATGTAGGGGAGACAATGGATAAATCTAGATTTCAATAGATTAATATTTTAGTGATCTGTGAAGCATCCTCTTGGGAGTCAATTCCTCAAAGCAAGATGTTCTTTGGAAGAAGCTGTTTGAGTGGAACTTACGTTTCACCAGTAAAATACGAAGGGAATGAAGGTGGTTCGCTAAAATGTGCGTGCCATGACGGTCTTCTTTTTTAAGTATTTTAGCCCAAGCAAGGCGCAAGTGTCACTAGCAAGGAGTTTCAGATGGGGAAAGTAAGAGAAAAGCGGTGTGTTTGAGGAAAAGATAAAAAGCAAAATGGGAATCAAGGCGTCAGATGATGTAGACTAACATTACATTTAGACTCTTGAAGATTAAAATTATCAAAGAAGCAATAAGAGGAAGGGAATTTCACTGTCAGGAAGTGCAAGAAAAGAAGCTGTTAGAGTAGAAGAGACAGTTACATTTAACTGTTTCGACAGTAAAAGGATGGAACCGAGATGCTAATCTAGTAGCACGCTTAAATTCTGAAGATGGGGTGATAGTGAAAATAGCTCGTCAGAGCGGTTGTCATTATAATATTTGTAAAAAAGACAGAGTGAAGCCACATCACGTTTGTGAGAAAATGACTGGAGACGAGATGCCAGGTCAAGACCTATAACATTGCATATTCGTCTTTGGATTTAGTCGAGATTTTGGACTCAAGAAAGTGTAGACTGGGCAGCTCCTGTCCATATATATCATCAGTACTGCATTTTTCGCCTTATTTGGTTTTTGTAAGGTAGCAGCTCGTATTGAGGAATCGGAGAGCCGAGTTCGAATTCCAGTCGAATCCATTACATTCACTCACGTGCTAATACCCTTGGCAAAGGTAGGAATCCTCTTCTTCTCCACCCCAGCAATGGGTAAATAGCAGGACAGGCCGGGTTCTATAGCCTTGGATCGCAACTGATCTAACGCAGAAAGAAATGGCAAACTACTGTGGGAAAAATCTGCTTCTTCAGTCATGTATCGAAAGATAGATGATCGCCTAAGCGTGTATCACGCATGGCACATAACTGACTGACTGACTTTCCAGTCGAATCCATTACATTCACTTACGTGTTAATACCCTTGGAAAAGGTATGGCTTCTCTTCTTTTCCCCCCACATCTATCGATAAATAGCAGGACAGACCGGGTTCTATTGCCTTGGATGGCAACTGGTCTACCGCAGAAAAAAATGGCAACCTATTGCGGAAAAAGAAAAATCTGCCTCGTCAGTCATGTATCGAAAGATACATGATCGTCTGTGCATCACGCATGGCACATAACTGACTGAAGGTAGAAGATAGCAGGAGCAGACTGGTACGGCACAAGGAACAGACCATTTTCCCAGCATCTTTAGCGATCGATCTTATGCACGAGTTGCTCATGGGGGTCTTGATTGAGCTTAATTACCAATAGGCGGTCAAGGCACGGGGTCACCCTGAGGGAACATCCGTTCATCGCGATAGGTGAAAAATCAGCACCTCCTCGACGATGAGGGAAGGTCACCAGTTCGATTTTCAATGTACTGAATATGGCCAGCCAGCTCCCCAACAACTGAGCTAGTAAAACTGAGGAGAGATCAACTGCCAGGATCTGGTCATCTAGAGTTTTGGGTGTTCAGCTATATACTGTTTTATTATCCGCATAGATATTCACAAATGGTTAGAATATATTCTTGGGGAACTCATTTATGTAACGTGGAAAGAGGGTTGAATCGAGAAGCGAGCCTTGGGGTGGGGACGCCCTCGTTGATTGCTTGGTCTATTAACAACTATCTTCAGGGACCTACCCGTTAGGAAGAAGTCACTAATTGAGATCTTGAGGGTTTCGTCTAGGCTACCTAGATGTCTTAAAATAATTGTCAGACTTTGTCCCTTTCATAATATTTCTGTATCTATCTATCTATCTATCTATCTATCTATCTATCTATCTATCTATATCTCTCTCTATCTCTCTCTCTCTCTCTATCTCTCTCTATATCTATATATATATATATATATATATATACATTAAAGACATTTTTATGTTTAACGTTCTTTTTATATCTTTTTTATAAAAAGAACGTTAAACATAAAAATGTCTTTAATAAATAAATTGTCGGACTTTGTCCATTTCTTAATATATATATATATATATATATATATATATATATATATATATATATATATATATACTTTCTGTTTATACGGTATTCTTATAGATATAACTTATTTAAGTAAATGCTCTGTTTTTCATTAAATAGTATTAATTAAATGTGCCGGCCTTTACGGGCTTTTGTAGAAATGATGCGCTCTCCCACATGAATCGGACCGATAACCCCTATTGGAACGGTAATATAGCCGGATTGTTTTTACCATTCCTTCGACATATTGCGGACTGCAAAGTTCGTGGGTTTTGTAAATCAAACATTTCCAGACCGGTGGATTGGAATGGATGACCCAATTCCTTGGCCACCTCAGTCACCAGAAATCAATCACTTGAACTTCTTTCTACGGACTTATGTTAAAGATATCACGTATTGAACAAAAGATACGGGACATCAATGATCTAAAGCAAAAGATCATTGATGCCATTGCCACCATCGATGAAGCTATGCTTCAGCGAACATGGCAAGATATCAAGTACCGTCTGAATGCTTCGGGCAACTAATGGCACCCACATAGATCTGGATTAGTTTTTAAAAAAAATTTTCAAAATCTATTACACATTTTGTAACTATTTTCACATATTTTTCAGTTCACTTTCTTTTGTAATATTTTTTTTCGGACGGCATTTAAGTTAACTCCTGCGAAGGACTCTTGATTGGGCCTTCATCAAAATAGGTAGGAAGTAGATGCAAAAACAACTACAGAAGAACTCAAAATTGATCGCTGCATTTAAGTATTGCATTAATACATATGCTTATCTTTTAAAAGATAATTCTTCAGCCACCACTTTATTTAAAGACAATTTGATGTACGTAGGTCCTTACTTTCCGTACAAACAATTATTTTTTTTATACTTCATGGATGGCTTTCACTAGATTTCGCACTTTGCTCTTCTTGTGTGTAACATGTAACAATTTGTACTTTAAAGATTAAATGTCACCATTTATCTTTTCAAGTGTCACCATTTTTCTATTTTTTCTCTGTAGTCACTTGAGGACGGCATTCATTATTGACCGCTGTTATTGAAAATAATAGTTCGATAAGGCAAGATGATCAACTTTCAAACATAAATTGTGTATTTATCTAAACTGCAGTTATTACAAAATACATTCAGTTGAAATAGTCATGAAGCTTAAGTGCAGAAAGTTTCATAAAAAATCAATTCATAGAGACGCGCAAATGACGTCTGATATCATTTCTTGTATCCCAATTGCTGTTGTTTCACTGAAAAGGAATATAAACCTCGCAACACAGATGCTAATATAAATTACATTCAAATTGTGTTTGTAAAATAAATTTGTGCGTGCAGGTGTATATTTTAATTCAGATCTGGTTTGGTTTGGTTTGTTTTACGAAATATCAATCTCAATGGGTTATTTAATGCCGACATGTTTTGCTGGTAATTTTTTTTCAAAAAGGTATTGCTGGCAATTATTTTTTTTTCAAAAATGTATTTGCGGCAATATTTATTCTTCAAAAATGTACTGCTGGTAATTTTTTTCTAAAATAAGCTGGCAATAAGTTTTTCTTCAAAAATGTATTGCTGGCAATATTTTTTTTTTCTCAAAAATGCATTTGCGGCAATATTTTTTTCTTCAAAAATGTATTGCAGGATTTTTTTTTTTTCAAAATTGTATTGCAGTACAGTTTAATTCAGTAGAAGACTTTAAAATATTTGTATTCTTTTAGAATGCTCAATGAAATGTTTTATTTATTCGAATTTTTAGGGTTATTTTATTTGTCTCCTACTTTATGATTGTATTACTCAGTCTAAGGTACGGATCATCCAGACTGAGTGTGTGGAGAATGTTCTCAGTCAAATTGCACGTGATAACGTATATTAAGTGGTACAAGAACAAGTAAGTCACTTACGCATAACAGACATCTTTTCCCGCAGAACGTTGTCATCCAGCGGCATCTTGAAAACCACCCTACCAGAGTCATCTGCCAGTTCGACCCACCATCTGCAAATTGGAGAAGACCTCGCGGCAGACCACGTAGCCGTTGGAAGGATGTCATCCGACAGGACCTGCTGCTGATTAATCTGGCGTTGGAGGACGTTCGACGTTCTGCCAATATTGTGTGTCCTGGTGGGACAAAGGTGACTCTCGTGAGCTGAACGCCTTCATGGCATGAGATTTGGCAGTAACAAATAAACTCTATCAAATTGTCCAACGGACAATGTCCTAAGTTAAAAGCGTTTTTTTTTTTTGTTTTTGTTTTTTGTCTTTTTTTTTAAGCGTTTCACCCCAAGGAAGGCGGGAGTGCCACTAGCACGCAAGGGGGTTACAGAGGTTAGAGAACAAGTGTAAAGAAGCATGTTTGGGGAGAGGATAAAGAGAAAGACGGGGAACATGATCACGGCATCGATCGACATTACATTTGAATATTTGAAGATTATAGTTATCGGGGAAGTGAGTAAGAGGAAGGGAGTTACACTGTTGGGAAGTGCGAGAGAAGAAGCTGTTTGAGTAGAAGAGACGGTTACATTTAACCGTTTTGATAGTGAATGGGTGGGACCGAGATGCCAACCAAGTAGCTCGCTTAAATTCATGCAGTCTGGGAACCAGAGAAAGCAACTCGTCGGAACAGTTGCCATGAAAGAGACAGAGGGGCGCCACGGCACGTCTGTGAGAACGCGACTGTAGGCTAGATGTCAGACCAGGATCTAACACATTGCATATCTGTCTCTGGATTTTGTCGAGGACCTCAAGACGTACAGCGGGGGCACCAGACCATATAAGGTAGCAATATTCCATGCAAGGACGGATGGTTGATTTATAGATTTGAAGGATGGACTCAGACGAGAAAAACTTTCTGGCACGACCATTTTTCTTTGCGGTAGATGAAGCTTGGTTTGTGAATTTGGTGACGGAGTATTTGTGAGTTCAATCCCGGGTGTATTTGCACTCAGTAGAAACGGGCGAGCAATAATGGTGAATAATACTAAATAAAAATAAGAAGTAGAAGATAAAAACAACAAAGATGAGGACAATGGTCCGAATATAAATAGTGTAAATAGAAACCTCTCTCTAAAGGTAAAGCTGTAGTGGAAATGAAATCGGGCATGGCTGATCATGTATGGAGGGAAAGTGGAGGTCATCGGTTCTTGCGGAATGTAATGAAAATACTGGACAAGGAAGAAGATTGGAGAGTGTTATGGTTCGGTTCCTTGTACCACGGTGATAGTCCAAGGTAGAAACAATAAAGAAGAACTCGAACACAGGTATGGAATAACACAGATATATTACAAACAGGAATATATACAGAGAAGTAGAAGTGTTAATATGAACAATGAGGTTTAGTAGAGAGAACAATGTAGTCTCGACCAGTATCACTATTTCAATGTCTGGCAGTAATTGTCTTGCAGTAATTGTCTGAACGCGACTCTGTTTCGGACTGCCTCTGACTCGACTCTTGACTCGACTTGAACTACTGACTCGACTTGAACTACTAACCATATTCAGTCACCCCCACCCCACACGAGGGTGTCATGTGGCACAAGGCCTTTTTAACGTGAGCAATTCCCAAGCCATTAGGCTCGGCCAAAAAATAGCCCATTTGAACACGTATAATCGGGTTCAGGGCCGGTTTTACCTCCCCGAAGGAGACTCCGCCCTTCGGCGTAGCCTCCTTCGGGTTCCTCCCGCCAGTAGGAAGAGAGTTGAACCGAACAGTCGCTCAGAAAGTGAGCGACTGACGATATTCAGTCACCCCCCACGAGGGTGTCATGTGGCACAAGGCCTTTTTAACGTGGGCATTCCCGAGCCATTAGGCTCGGCCAAAAAATAGCCCATTTGAACCCGTATAAACGTGTTCTGGGCCGGTTTTACCTCCCCGAAGGAGACTCCGCCCTTCGGCGTAGCCTCCTTCGGGTTCCTCCCGCCCGTAGGAAGAGAGTTCAAACCGAGCAGTCTGTTCAAAAGTGAACGACTGACAATATTCAGTCACCCCCACGAGGGTGTCATGTGGCACAAGGCCTTTTTAACGTGGGCATTCCCGAGCCATTAGGCTCGGCCAAAAAATAGCCCATTTGAACCGGTATGAACGGGTTCAGGGCCGGTTTACCTCCCCGAAGGAGACTCCGCCCTTCGGCGTAGCCTCCTTCGGGTTCCTCCCGCCGTAGGAAGAGAGTTCAAACCGAGCAGTCGGTTCAAAAGTGAACTGCTGACGATATTCAGTCACCGCCCCCACGAGGGGTGTCATGTGGCACAAGGCCTTTTTAACGTGGGCATTCCCGAGCCATTAGGCTCGGCCAAAAAAAATAGCCCATTTGAACCCGTATAAACGGGTTCAGGGCTGTTTTACCTCCCCGAAAGAGACTCCGCCCTTCGGCGTAGCCTCCTTCGGGTTCCTCCCGCCCGTAGGAAGAGAGTTCAAACCGAGCAGTCGGTTCAAAAGTGAACTGCTGACGATATTCAGTCACCCCCCCACGAGGGTGTCATGTGGCACAAGGCCCTTTTAACGTGGGCATTCCTGAGCCATTAGGCTCGGCCAAAAAAAAAAAATAGCCCATTTGAACCAGTATAAACGGGTTCAGGGCCGGTTTTACCTCCCCGAAGGAGACTCCGCCCTTCGGCGTAGCCTCCTTCGGGTTCCTCCCGCCCGTAGGAAGAGAGTTCAAACCGAGCAGTCGGTTCAAAAGTGAACTGCTGACGATATTCAGTCACCCCCCCACGAGGGTGTCATGTGGCACAAGGCCTTTTTAAAGTGGGCATTCCCGAGCCATTAGGCTCAGCCAAAAAAATAGCCCATTTGAACCCGCATAAACGAGTTCTGGGCCGGTTTTACCTCCCGAAGGAGACTCCGCCCTTCGGCGTAGCCTCCTTCGGGTTCCTCCTGCCCGTAGGAAGAGAGTTCAAACCGAGCAGTCGGTTCAAAAGTGAACTGCTGACAATATTCAGTCACCCCCCACGAGGGTGTCATGTTGCACAAGGCCTTTTTTAACGTGGGCATTCCCGAGCCATTAGGCTCGGCCAAAAAATAGCCCATTTGAACCCGCATAAACGGGTTCAGGGGCGAGTTTACTTCCCCCGAAGGAGACTCCGCCCTTCGGCGTAGCCTCCTTCAGGTTCCTCCCGCCCGTAGGAAGAGAGTTCAAACCAAGCAGTCTGTTCAAAAGTGAACTGCTGACGATATTCAGTCACCCCCACGAGGGGTGTCATGTGGCACAAGGCCTTTTTTAACGTGGGCATTCCCGAGCCATTAGGCTCGGCCAAAAATAGCCCATTTGAACCCGTATAAACGGGTTCTGGGCCGGTTTTACCTCCCCGAGGAGACTCCGCCCTACGGCGTAGCCTCCTTCGGGTTCCTCCCCGCCCGTAGGAAGAGAGTTCAAACCAAGCAGTCTGTTCAAAAGTGAACTGCTGACGATATTCAGTCACCCCCCCCCACGAGGGTGTCATGTGGCACAAGGCCTTTTTAACGTGGGCATTCCCGAGCCATTAGGCTCGGCCAAAAAATAGACCATTTGAACCCGTATAAACGGGTTCTGGGCCGGTTTAACCTCCCCGAAGGAGACTCCGCCCTTCGGCGTAGCCTCCTTCGGGTTCCTCCCGCCCGTAGGAAGAGAGTTTAACCGTGCAGTCGGTTCAAAAGTGAACTGCTGACTATATTTAGTCGTCGCCCCACGAGGGCGTCATGTGGCACAAGGCCTTTTTAACGTGGGCATTTCCGAGCCATTAGGCTCGGCCAAAAAATAGCCCATTTGAACCCGTATAAACGGGTTTAGGGCCGGTTTTACCTCCCCGAAGGAGACTCCGCCCTTCGGCGTAGCCTCCTTCGGGTTCCTCTCCGTCCGTAGGAAGAGAGTTCAAACCGAGCAGTCGGTTCAAAAGTGAACTGCTGACAATATTCAGTCACCCCCCCACGAGGGTGTCATGTGGCACAAGGCCTTTTTAACGTGGGCATTCCCGAGCCATTAGGCCCGGCCAAAAAATAGCCCATTTGAACCCGCATAAACGGGTTCTGGGCCGGTTTAACCTCCCCGAAGGAGACTCCGCCCTTCGGCGTAGCCTCCTTCGGGTTCCTCCCGCCCGTAGGAAGAGAGTTGAACCGTGCAGTCGCTCAGAAAGTGAACGACTGACAATATTCAGTCACCCCCCACGAGGGTGTCATGTGGCACAAGGCCTTTTTAACGTGGGCATTCCCGAGCCATTAGGCTCGGCCAAAAACTGACAATATTTGATCACCCCCACGAGCCCATTTGAACCCGTATAAACGGGTCCAGGGCCGGTTTTACCTCCCGAAGGAGACTCCGCCCTTCGGCGTAGCCTCCTTCGGGTTCCTCTCGCCCGTAGGAAGAGAGTTTAACCGTGCAGTCGGTTCAAAAGTGAACGACTGACAATATTCAGTCACCCCCACGAGGGTGTCATGGCACAAGGCCTTTTTAACGTGGGCATTCCCGAGCCATTAGGCCCGGCAAAAAAAATAGCCCATTTGAACCCGCATAAACGGGTTCTGGGCCGAGTTAACCTCCCCGAAGGAGACTCCGCCCTTCGGCGTAGCCTCCTTCGGGTTCCTCCCCGCCCGTATGAAGAGAGTTTAACCGTGCAGTCGGTTCAAAAGTGAACGACTGACAATATTCAGTCACCCCCACGAGGGTGTCATGTGGCACAATGCCTTTTTTAACGTGGGCATTCCCGAGCCATTAGGCCCGGCCAAAAATAGCCCATTTGAACCCGCATAAACGGGTTCTGGGCCAGTTTAACATCCCCGAAGGAGACT
Organism: Acanthosepion pharaonis; assembly: GCA_903632075.3. Lineage (NCBI taxonomy): Eukaryota > Metazoa > Mollusca > Cephalopoda > Sepiida > Sepiidae > Acanthosepion > Acanthosepion pharaonis. The sequence goes on from CAHIKZ030003794.1 coordinate 1,666,643, forward strand.
CCGCCCTTCGGCGTAGCCTCCTTCGGGTTCCTCTCGCCCGTAGGAAGAGAGTTGAACCGAAACAGTCAGTTCAAAAGTGAACGACTGACAATATTCAGTCACCCCCACGAGGGTGTCATGTGGCACAAGGCCTTTTAACGTGGGAATTCCCGAGCCATTAGGCTCGGCAAAAAAAAATAGCCCATTTGAACCCGTATAAACGGGTTCTGGGCCGAGTTAACCTCCCGAAGGAGACTCCGCCCTTCGGCGTAGCCTCCTTCGGGTTCCTCTCGCCCGTAGGAAGAGAGTTTAACCGTGCAGTCGGTTCAAAAGTGAACGACTGACAATATTCAGTCACCCCCCCACGAGGGTGTCATGTGGCACAAGGCCTTTTTAACGTGGGCATTCCCGAGCCATTAGGCTCGGCCAAAAAAAGCCATTTGAACCCGTATAAACGGGTTCTGGGCAATGATTTAACCTCCCCGAAGGAGACTCCGCCCTTCGGCGTAGCCTCCTTCGGGTTCCTCCCGCCCGTAGGAAGAGAGTTTAACCGTGCAGTCGGTTCAAAAGTGAACTGCTGACAATATTCAGTCACCCCCCCACGAGGGTGTCATGTGGCACAAGGCCTTTTTAACGTGGGCATTCCCGAGCCATTAGGCCCGGCCAAAAAATAGCCCATTTGAACCCGCATAAACGGGTTCTGGGCCGGTTTAACCTCCCCGAAGGAGACTCCGCCCTTCGGCGTAGCCTCCTTCGGGTTCCTCCCGCCTGTAGGAAGAGAGTTGAACCGTGCAGTCGCTCAGAAAGTGAACGACTGACAATATTCCGTCACCCCCCCACGAGGGTGTCATGTGGCACAAGGCCTTTTTAACGTGGGCATTTCCGAGCCATTAGGCCCGGCCAAAAAATAGCCCATTTGAACCCGTATAAACGGATTCTGGGCCGGTTTAACCTCCCCGAAGGAGACTCCGCCCTTCGGCGTAGCCTCCTTCGGGTTCCTCTCGCCCGTAGGAAGAGAGTTTAACCGTGCAGTCGGTTCAAAAGTGAACGACTGACAATATTCAGTCACCCCCCCACGAGGGTGTCATGCGGCACAAGGCCTTTTTAACGTGGGCATTCCCGAGCCATTAGGCCCGGCCAAAAAATAGCCCATTTGAACCCGCATAAACGGGTTCTGGGCCGGTTTAACCTCCCCGAAGGAGACTCCGCCCTTCGGCGTAGCCTCCTTCGGGTTCCTCTCGCCCGTAGGAAGAGAGTTGAACCGAACAGTCAGTTCAAAAGTGAACGACTGACAATATTCAGTCACCCCCACGAGGGTGTCATGTGGCACAAAGGCTTTTTTAACGTGGGCATTCCCGAGCCATTAGGCTCGGCCAAAAATAATCAGCCCATTTGAACCCGTATAAACGGGTTCTGGGCCGGTTTAACCTCCCGAAGGAGACTCCGCCCTTCGGCGTAGCCTCCTTCGGGTTCCTCTCGCCCGTAGGAAGAGAGTTTAACCGTGCAGTCGGTTCAAAGTGAACGACTGACAATATTCAGTCCCCCCCACGAGGGTGTCATGCGGCACAAGGCCTTTTTAACGTGGGCATTCCCGAGCCATTAGGCCCGGCCAAAAAATAGCCCATTTGAACCCGTATAAACGGGTTCTGGGCCGGTTTAACCTCCCGAAGGAGACTCCACCCTTCGGCGTAGCCTCCTTCGGGTTCCTCTCGCCCGTAGGAAGAGAGTTTAACCGTGGAGTCAGTTCAAAAGTGAACGACTGACAATATTCAGTCACCCCCCACGAGGGTGTCATGTGGCACAAGGCCTTTTTAACGTGGGCATTCCCGAGCCATTAGGCTCGGCCAAAAAATAGCCCATTTGAACCCGCATAAACGGGTTCTGGGCCGTTAACCTCCCCGAAGGAGACTCCGCCCTTCGGCGTAGCCTCCTTCGGGTTCCTCTCGCCCGTAGGAAGAGAGTTTAACCGTGCAGTCGCTCAAAAAAGTGAGCTGGACTGACAATATTCAGTCACCCCCACGAGGGTGTCATGGCACAAGGCCTTTTTAACGTGGGAATTCCCGAGCCATTAGGCTCGGCCAAAAAATAGCCCATTTGAACCCGTATAAACGGGTTCAGGGCATAATTTACCTCCCCGAAGGAGACTCAGCCCATCGGCGTAGCCTCCTTCGGGTTCCTCGCCCGTAGGAAGAGAGTTTAACCGAACAGTCGCTCAGAAAGTGAGCTGGACTGACAATATTCAGTCACCCCACGAGGGTGTCATGTGGCACAAGGCCTTTTTAACGTGGGCATTCCCGAGCCATTAGGCTCGGCCAAAAAATAGCCCGTTTGAACCCGTATAAACGGGTTCAGGGCCGGTTTAACCTCCCCGAAGGAGACTCCGCCCTTCGGCGTAGCCTCCTTCGGGTTCCTCCCGCCCGTAGGAAGAGAGTATAACCGAACAGTCGCTCAGAAAGTGAGCTGGACTGACTCCTTGCCTACTCCTGAGGCGCGGTATTTATTAAGTATGGAATAGTCCATTATTATTATTATGGGTAAGATCCCATAACAGAGAGTTAGACGCCTGAAAGAATCAGCGCATGTGCTAGGCTATTAGAACCTCATCAGTAGACCTAGCATAGAAATAAATACAGTATGCAATAAAGAATAAAATTAAAGAATTAATTAAATACCAGAAAAGAAAGGAAAGAAAATTACAACAGGTCTTGCAACGTAACATGAATATTAGCTTTAATGGTCTCGGTTGGGTTATGAATTTGGTGACATAGTGATTGTGAGTCTGACAGTGAGCACTTGAAAACGGACATACGATAACTAAACAGTCCTAAATTAAAATAAGAATGATGAGGACAAAAGCGTAAATGACCGATTACGTAATATAATTCCACTCTTAGCCACGGTAGACTTGCCTCTAGAACCCAGTCTTATAGGCGGTTCACTCCGCTGTATAGCAAACAACACTATTTCTCTTATTCGAACTATTGTCACCATGTTTGTTGCCATATTTATTACAACGTTTCGGCCGTTGTACCTTCCGGCTTTCTTCAGGGATAGATAGATAGATAGATAATGAACTGACTGAGATAGATAGATAGATAGATAGATAGATAGATAGATAGATAGATAGATATGAAAAGACTGACCTTGCTAGCTAGATAGAGAGATGTATATGAAATTGACTGACGTAGATAGATAGATAGAAATGAACTGACATAGATAGATAGATATATAGATAGATAGATAGATAGATAGATAGATAGATAATGAACTGACAGATAGATAGATAGATAGATAGATAGATAGATAGATAGATAGATAGATATGAAAAGACAGAGATAGATAGATAGATAGATAGATAGATAGATAGATAGATAGATAGATAGATAGATATGAAAATGACTGACGTACATAGATAGATAATGAACTGACAGAGATAGATAGATAGATAGATATGAACAGATACACTGGTAGATAGATATGAACAAACTGAGATAGATATAAACAGACTGACATAGATAGATAGATAGATAGATATGAACAAACTGAGATAGATATAAACAGACTGAGATAGATAGATAGATATATAGATAGATAGATAGATAGATATATAATGAACTGACAAATAGATAGATAGATAGATAGATAGATAGATAGATAGATAGATAGATAGATAGATTTGACCAAGCAGAAAGCGTGCGCTCGATCGACAGATAGCGATTGCATGACTGTCTCTCGGCAAAAGAATGGCAATGATAGCCGTTTCATGTTAGCAACCGTCATTCAAATTTAAGTGGTTTTCTTCCATTGAAAAATAAAAGCGAAAAATTTAGGCGCGTACAATTAAAACAAAAGTCTTGCAATGCGTGGCGCTTTCTATCGGCATTGGTAACATGAAAAAGAAGGCAATCATGAGACTATCAATGGAAATGATGGGGTGTTCACAGATGGTATGTGGGTCGGGGTTTCATTCGCACATTAAAACAAACACGAAATCACACCCCCAACAGAAGGCTAAAAGCGAATTCCTGAAAAATATAAAAAATATATATATATATATATATATATATATATATATATATATATATATATGGAAGCATCAGCTTATATAATTATATGCTGATATGTATGAGCTGCACACGCAAATATGTTTCATTGCAAATTAAGTTGCGGCTGCACGACAACGCTTATCATTGGCGTCTTCGGAGAAAGATGCACATTCATGAAGACAGATCCTGCAGTTAACAAATGGATTAAAACACTGACTGAATTCTTAGCATTTCGGGATGTCTGCAAAAGAGACGATAGGAAACTTTCTTTTTTCTTTTCTTTTCTTTTCTTTTTCTCAGAGCAGCAAAAACATTTGAGCGTTTTTTGTTTTTTTTGTTTTTTTTTTCTAAATGTTCTTTTTAATTACCAATATTCTGTTTCTCTGATTTTCACGGATAGTTTTTCGCCATCTTTGATAGAGTCGGTGCGTACATCGTAAGTGTAGAGTAACCTGAAGAATCCAGGTGATTTCCCACCCTCATCACTCTTCTGCAATCCAGGATACGGCCGGGGGAATATGTCCACAAACACACGGTTTAGGAAATACATACGCACACGGTCACACACGAACATTCCGGCAGGTAGTAATAAAGCAAGACATGATATTTTATCTGTTTGTTAATGACTTGGATTCAGGTGTAAGAAAAATAGTTTCAATGAGATCTTGCTGCAGATAGATAGATAGATAGATAGATAGATAGATAGATATGAAGAAAAAGAGATATGCATACAGGACGACCTTTAACACCCACAGGGCCCACTGCAACTATGCTGAGTGAAATTCAGTGACAGTTTTTGCAAGAATGTGTATTATCTGGCGGGATCAACAGTCGGAACATGGGCAGCACGCTGAAACCCTCGGTCACGATAACTTGTGATTTTATCTATCTCAGTCTGTTTATATCTATCTCAGTTTGTTCATATCTATCTATCTATCTATCTATCTATCTATCTATCTATCTATCTATCTATCTATCTCAGTCAGTTCATTATCTATCTATCTATCTATCTATCTATCTATCTATCTATCTATCTATCTATCTATCTCAGTCTGTTTATATCTATTTCAGTTTGTTCATATCTATCTATCTATCTATCTATCTATCTATGTCAGTTCATTTCTATCTATCTATCTATCTATCTATCTATCTATCTATCTATCTATCTATCTATGTCAGTCATTTTCATATCCATCTCTTTATCTAGCTAGCTAGGTCTGTCTTTTCATATCTATCTATCTATCTATCTATCTATCTATCTATCTATCTATCTATCTATCTATCTATCTATGTCAGTCAGATCACTATCTATCGATCTATCTATCTATCGATCTATCTATCTATCGATCTATCTATCTATGTACGTCAGTCATTTTCATATCCATCTCTCTATCTATCTCTCTATCTAGCTAGCTCTCTCTTTTCATATCTATCTATCTATCTCAGTCAGTTCATTATCTATCTATCTATCTATCTATCTATCTATCTATCTATCTCAGTCTGTTTATATCTATTTCAGTTTGTTCATATCTATCTATCTATCTATCTATCTATCTATCTATCTATCTATCTATCTATCTATCTATTTATCTATCTATGTCAGTTCATTTCTATCTATCTATCTATCTATCTCTCTATCTATCTATCTATCTATCTATGTCAGTCATTTTCATATCCATCTCTTTATCTAGCTAGCTAGGTCTGTCTTTTCATATCTATCTATCTATCTATCTATCTATCTATCTATCTATCTATCTATCTATGTCAGTCAGATCACTATCTATCGATCTATCTATCTATCGATCTATCTATCTATCGATCTATCTATCTATGTACGTCAGTCATTTTCATATCCATCTCTCTATCTATCTCTCTATCTAGCTAGCTCTCTCTTTTCATATCTATCTATCTATCTATCTATCTATCTATCTATCTATCTATCTATCTATCTATCTATCTATCTAAAGAAGTGCGCAACGTACAACGGCCGCCACGTCGTGTGTATGACTATAAAGATGAAGGCAACAGTCCAAATAATGTAAATAGTGTAAATAGTTACAATACATCATCACAGAAATATAGACAGATCCTGAAGATGGCCGGAGCGTACAACGTTCGAAACGTCGTGAATATGACAATAAAGATGAGGAAACAAGTCCGAACGATGTTCGTAGTATAAATTGATTATATCTTTATTTTATCTTCGAGTTAGATGTACTCTGTTAATTTTATAAGTATTTAAATATTATAGAAAATATTTTTTGCTTGGCATGCTGATAAAGGATTTTTTAAAATATCTAACGGATTTTTTTTCATTTGAAGCCATTTTTTATTCTTGATCTGACAAACCAGTTAAGTGTATGACGAAAACATTTAAAGAATCATTCATTACTGCTAGACAACAATCAAACAATCAAACAATCAAAGTTGATTTCTACTCCCCATATTTTCTATGTTTGAAAACTTTTGACAGAAAACGACCATTTATAGTCAAGAGAAACAGAGTAATCCTCAATGACAATAATTGCCCGAACAATTGACTAAAGATCTCTTAAAGATGGGAAACATTGTATCAGCCTCTATATTCTACCAAGCATACTGCTTCTAATTATAACTTGTTTAGGGATTTGCAAGACCATTTGAATCACCTAAAGTTGACAGCAAGAGAACAAGTTGAACATATCGTCTTTGAAATCAAAACGTAAAGTATTTTACAAATAGAGCATCCTGGCGATGAAGATCTAACTGGTGGAAATAAGGAATGTTAGTCATTGTTTATCTATCTATCTATCTATCTATCTATCTATCTATCTATCTATCTATCTGTCTGTTTGTATGTTCATATCTATCTATCTATCTATCTATCTATCTATCTATCTATCTATCTATCTATTCATTATCTCAGACTTACATCTATCTATCTATCTATCTATCTTTTTCATTATCTATCTATCTATCTATCTATCTATCTATCTATCTATCTTTTCATTATCTCAGACATCTATCTATCTATCTATCTATCTATCTATCTATCTATCTATCTATCTATCTTTTTCATTATCTCAGACTTACATCTATCTATCTATCTATCTATCTATCTATCTATCTATCTATCTATCTTTTTCATTATCCAAGACATATATTTTCATTATTTCACACTATCTATCTATCTATCTCTATCTATCTATCTATCTATCTATCTATCTATGTATCTATGCGTCTGTAAGTATGTTCATATCTATCTATCTATCTATCTATCTATCTATCTATCTATCTATCTATCTATCTAAAGAAGCTTAGATATCTTTAAAATCAAAACGTAAATTACCAATATGGCAACCTGGTGTTGAAGGTATGAAGTAGTGGAAATAAAGAATTGTAACTCGTCCGACCATCTACCATAGTAATAGCGATATAGCAAAATAAAAGCTGACAACATATCATCTGTGGCGGAATGTTAATCACAGTCGTCAGTGGATGAGTCGAGGTAACAGACCTGCTCATGAACCGAAAGGAAAATTCATGCAAAGAAGATTTCGTTGAGTGGAAATGATAGAATATTCAAGGAATCATCGGCTATGCACTGTTAGACTATCAACCCTGAGATCTTTCCTGCCAACAACGTCGTCGTTTAGAAGCAGCTTTGGATAGCAAACGTCCATCCTTAGTCAACAGAAAGGAAGTAATCCCCTCTCACGATAATATCAGTCCTCGCATTGCACGATTGCCTAAATATCAGATCTTCTTGAGGAGATTGGCTGGTAAAAATCGCTTCATCTTCCAAATTCACCCGACCATGTTTATTCTGGTTATGTCTGCAGCGGTTTGCAGAACTATTTAGATGGCCGAAGGTTGACATTAACAGAAGAGGTTGGACATGAGTTAGTCTAAGAAAAAAAAAAAGTTTTACAGTTTTACATTAAAAAAAATAATTAAAAAAACTAAGTAACTTAAAAATGTGGCATCTTGTTCACAGAAAGAATGAGATTTAAGGAAACAGTGGAGTTTTATTTCTAATCATTTCACTCCAAGAAAGACGGGAATACCAGTAGTACGCAGAGTGTTACAGAAAGTGAAAATGAGAGAAAAGACAGGGGAGGATTGAAGAAAGAATAAAAAATGAACGGGATTCAAGAAGACAGAAAATGACGATTGAGGTTGCATTTCAATTTTTGAAGATTGTAGCTATCAGGGAAGCAAGTAAGCAGAAGTGAGTTCCACAGGTGGGAAGTGCGAGAAAAAAACCGTTGGGGGTAGAAGTGGTGGTTACATTTAACTATTTCAATAGTAAAAGTGTGCGAACTAGATGCAAATCTAGTGGCATGCTTAAATTCATATAGTCGAGACCTCAGGGAAAAAAGCTTGTCAAAGCAGTTGCCATAAAAATAGGGTGAGTGAAGTCGAGATGCCAGGTCATGATCGATTATATTACAGATCCTCCTTTGGACTTTGTATTCAATACACGGACGAATAGATATGGCTTTGATGACAAGATCATACACAATAAATTTGCGCTGAGACTCTTACAACATCTCACGATTCCTGGCAGATCTTCTTTTATTACAGTGTGGAATATCTAAGAACAAAACTGGTGGAAACAAAAAGAAAAAAGAATTTGAATGAAGTCGGCTATTTGCCATGAAAATATTTGTAGAAAAGACAGAGGGAAGCCACCTCACATCGGTGAGAAAGTGAGTGAAGTCGAAATGCTTAGTCAGGACCAATTACATTGCAAATTTTTATTTAGATTTTGTCAAGAACTTTCAGATGAATAGCGGAAGCAAACGGACGAGATATGTTAACCGTATTCAATGCACGTCTGAGTGGTAAATTTGTAAATGTGTAAGATGGTGTCTGACAAGAAAAACTTCTGGCACGACACAGTGAACGAACTTTTCTTGCAGTAGATGCAGTTTTTTTATTGATTAAATATTTCTATAAGCATTTGTATTTTCATTTGCAAAATACCTGATAAATTCGAACAGAACTTTCGTTCTAAGATGATATATCTTGTATTAGAATCAAACATAATTTCATTATTGAGGTTTCGACATTACTTTAGTCCTCACTTCTTCAAATGGTGTATTTATTCTTATTTAGCAAATCTTTTTGCTTTGTCTTCTACAGGATTTGATCAAAGATCGGTTTAAAGGATTTATTCATTTGAAGGTATTTTTAATCACTGACCTGAAAAGAATACAAGGCCCAAGAACCACTCAAGGTAGAGTGTTACGGAATGAGGTTATTGTATGAATTTAATAGGATATGAGGATTTGTAGGAAAGATGACGGTTATCCTTAGACTTGAAGAGGTTGACATTGTAGTGTTCGGAGAAGCATCCTCTGGGGAGCCTGATTCAAAATGTTGGGGTTTTAAGAAGCTGATATGTCAGTTCCGTGTAATAGTCGTGCGAACTTAAGAACTAAATTAACTAAAGAAGAGGAGTGAAGAACAAGTAGTAGTATAGAGATAACAAGTATAACGATACATACATACATACATACATATATATATATATATATATATATATATATATATATATATATCTTAAGATGTGCTATATTTATGGGATAAAGTGCTCAATATCAGAGAAAGAGTGTGTGTAAATACAAAAAGTGAACAGTGAAGTCAACACTTACAGGCAGCATTTTTTCATGCTAGACGAAATCGTCGCCTCTGAGTGTTTTCAATGTTCACTTTTGTAAATATATCTCTGATATTGAGCACTTTATCCCATAAATATATATATATATATATATATATATATATATATATATATATATATATATATATATAAAAACTATAGGTAATGGTTAGCAAGCTTGTCTCGCTAGAACAATTACTCCTGAGTTGTGAGTTCGATTCTCACTGGGTGCTCAATATTTTCGGCCTTGTGCCACATCTAGTTACATATCTTACTATCAAGTCTGGCATGTGAAGACTGAGTAGCGCCAACCTTGCTTATCTTGTATACTATCAGATTCTGATGAAAGTTCTGGCTGACTTTTGAGGTGAAAATGTGTTATATACCGTACCTATGAACACTAATGGCTATGTCCCAATCTTCATAAATAAGTTGGACACTATTGTAAGTGGGGGTAATATGGTGTCTATGTAGTCCACTACTAGAAGTGGTTTACCTGCTTCACGTCGCTGGCGAGTATTGTATTTTGTTGATGTTATAAAGATTACCATTTTTATTTCCAACCTTTTGATTATTCCTCATTCAGTAACATTTTTTAGATTACAACAAAATGTTGAACAAAAGTTATTTTAGTATTGCCTTTGCAATTCTACGATGAGTAATTCATGTCTTTGTCATTCAGACTATAAGAATATCTTTAACGGTTAGGATCACTCTGTACAAGACCCCGGGGTCACTTGATGTAGAGTTTTACAGAATAAGCGGTACAGTTTATGCGAATAGGTGGGGAAGATAATGCTTAACCCTAGACTTGTACAGGTTAAGATTGTAGTGTTCGAGGAAACATTCTCTTGGGAGTCGGTTCCACATAGCAATAGTTCGAAGGAAGAAGCTGTTCGAGTGGAACTTACTTCCCACCGATGGAATACGGGGGTGGAGAGAATATCGGTGGTTTGCTACAATGTGAGTGGAATGGCGTGTCTTTGCCGTGAAGGTTAAACCTGGCGGAGTCAAAGATATGCAGTTCTTCTGAGCATTTTCCATGGAAGTAGCGATATAGCTTCGTGAGGCTTGCCACACCCCGTCTGTGAGAGCGGGGTGGAAAATAATTTGGACTCTATCGAGGCTAGTGTTACGGTTTTTTTGGTATATAATACGTATAACTAGTGAGCGAGTCAGAATGACTTATTTCCCTTTATAGTCGACCAATGGAAGGTTGACCAATCCGAAGCCGCACAACACTGTATTCATCGTGTATAAAGGCGGCCATCTTGTTTCCTCCTACCGGAAGGACCAAAGGCGACCAGGAGAAGGATGAACTACGCTCTGCTGTGATATCCACTGCGAACCTAAAGTACGCTTTCCTACTGTCTCCGAAATATTCACTGCCAACCTCGGGATTCAATACTCGAGGACGACCGTCATGAAAATGTCTAACAGCTAGAAGGTGAGGAATGGGTAGCTACTGACTAAATATGACAGCTGTACTCCATTTTCGGCATGTTCTTGCTCTTGTAAAGATAGAGGATAGAACTAGGAGTCAGGTACTTATTGGAGATGTACAGGTAACCGGCGATTTCCCTGTATCTTTAGTGACGGATCGTATATACGAGTTTCACTAGGTCTAGGGTGAGTTTAAAGCCCAGTAGTCGCTCAAGGGAAAGAAACCTCCCTGAAGTGCCCCTATGTTCGTCTCAGCTAAAGAAGATATTAGACAGACAAATGACAGCAAGTATGCAGCAGCAGCAGCAATAAAATAACATGACCAGCAGCAGCAGTGGAAGCAGCAGCAACAAAAGCCGTCATAACACTAATCAGCAGATAGGTTCAGCTTAAGGCACCAATTCAGTAAAGCAAATTGCCCAATTGGAAAATTGCTTAGTGCATTAGTTTGTGAATTTGGTGACACAGCGGGTGTGAGTTCAATCAGGGCGGAGCAGTGTGCATTTTGACACAGCGGAAACGGACCTGCAATAAAGACTATGAATCTTATGGGTGGGGGAAGATTTCCTGAGAACGAGAACACTCTACCCCCGTAGATCGTATAGGTAGGTAACATATCACGAGAACGAGAAAAATCGACCCCCGTAAATCGTATACATGGGTAGGCTCTTCTCGTTCTCATGCTATCTTCCCCACGTATGTGATCTACGGCGAGAGAACGAGAACAATCAGCCCCCATAGATCGAAGAGGTGGGGAAGATCTAGACGAGATATCTCTAGACGTAGAACGAGAATAGTTTACCCACGTAGATTAAATAAAGGGTTAGATCGATATAGGAAGGCCAGAGGGCCCATCGGCCGAAACATTGTGATAAAAACACTAAAGCTGAGGACAATATTCTATTAAATGTTATGTCGTTAAATTTACCAACCTAACTTATCAAATTTTTGACTTCAGAGCAAAATTGGTGGCATCCGCCTTTCTGTCACGAGATATGATTTGCCACATCATGTCCTTTCATTTAATTTTATTTTGATCGATTTATTTATTTTGATTGTGCCATTCTCTGTTCTTCGAATCTGATTTCGAAGGGATGGCCGACCTCCACCTTTTATTCGTATTTTCTTTAGATTGGCAAATGGATTTTAGTAAACATTCTTTCATGATGCTCTCTTAAGTAAAAAGATTACAAAGAATAATTAAAGATGTAAAAAATTATTATTATTAATTAACTACATTACAGCACGTCCTTTATTATTATTATTATTGTTGTTGTTGTTGCTGTTGTTAGAGGGTTTTGCAAATGTAGGTATATATAGGGTGTTCCAATATTATGGACCGATTTTAAATGTGAATTAAGTTTAAGCTTCTGATGATTTCTTTCTTTTTCTTTCAGATTTAACAATTTAAGTGTTTGGCAATTTCAACCATGGAAAGATTAACAATCAAACAACGTATTAAAGCCATCGAAGCCTATTAGCAAAATGGACGTTCAAACAGAAATGCATTATGCGAACTTCATGTACTGACCCGGGGTGGCAGCACCTGTCAGGGTCCCAGCTATGGGCAAATAGTGGAACCAAGATAAAAACAAATTACTATGAAAGGATAAAAATACATTCTTATAGTAAAATAGAGCAATACATATTTATATTTTAAAAAATGACCCAAAATACATTTTATCTGTAGTTGAAGGCATAGAGTTGCGTTCCAAATATATTTAGATAAAGCCATAATATAGTTTCGAAATATTTAGATTTTGGCATTAAATAACCCATAGAGGTGTTGACATGCCGCTAAACAAAATCAACCAACCAAATTCTTAGATCTGTAACGCATAGACTGAATCTCTTTTTACATTTTATCAGTTTGATATCAAAAGAAAAAAGAACCAGAGAAATATTAAAAACACTTAGTATTAAGGGAATTGAATAAAACCACCAGTAGCTTCTGTATAAGTTCCTGTTATGTAATAATGGCTGTTCCAATAACTTGGATCGATTTTAAATGTGAATTATGTTTAAGCGTCTAATGATTTTTTCTTTTTTTTTCGTTCAGATTTAACAACTTAAGTCTTTGGCAATTTCAGCCATAGAAAGATTAACAATCAAACAATGTTTTAAAGTTATCGAAGCCTATAGTCTTATTACGGGTGTTAAAACTGTATTGCACCATAGGAACAGCCAAAGTGTTTATGGCTGATATTCTGTTTTGTGAAATCAACTCGGTATTTAACACCAGACGCACACGCCTGTAGTATTCTTTTCTTACTTTCTTCTTCATTTATTCATGCTGAATTCCATCACCTTCGCTGATTCCTAGGTACTTATAAGCTTCTTCTTGTTCCAGTTCCCTAATTTTTCAGATAAAATCTTGATCTATTGAGTGTGTTTATCTAATTCTTCCTTTCTTGAATGTTACTTTTACACACATCTAATCTGAAATCCATATCACTGAAACATTTTACTGTATTGAGGAGATCCCTTCAACTCATTCGCGTCTTTGGTAAAGAGTTTGAGATCATCCTTGTAGAAGAGGTGATTAGAGACTTTCTTTTTTACTTTGTATCCATAGTTATAATTGTTCACTTCATGCCAAAGGGGGATTAAGGACAGAGAGAACAGAATGGGCCACAGGGAGTCACCTTGAAAGATTCCTCGTCGGATATTCAGGTAAGTGAACGTTTCACTACATTTTACAGTATTAAACTCATTGTCATCTTTGGCAAAGGGTTTGATAACATCTGTGTAGAATAGGTGATTAAATACTTTATTTTTACTTTTTCCTATCGTTTTATAATTATTATTTTTTTTTAAGTTTTAATATATATATATATATATATATATATATATATATATATATATTAATAATATTAAAAGCAAAAATAATAATGATAAAACGATAATCTGTGTTTTTTGCTTTTCTGTTGATATATATATATATATATATATATATTATATTAATAAATCTTAAAAAAATCCTGATAAAACGATTAAAACCTATTCTATATATATATAAATATATATATATGATGGACTCTCTCGTCGGCTTCAACGTATGAGGTTCCGACAACTTTGTTCATTTAACCTTGTGTGTGAGTCGCAAGTGACATTTCAGTCCTGTTAGTGATTTTCAAAGAAGTCTACAGATTGTGCAAGAGTGTGGATTCTTGGAGTATATGGCTGGAACAGCAGCAGATATATTATTCCTTTCCCTAGTTTGACGAAGCTTGACAATGTTTGATGCTGCCTTGTTCTTGATGCCATTGTAGCATGTAGTCTTCCATTCATTACGATTAATTTTGAGGTTTGACTATATATATATATATATATATATATATATATATAAATTCATGAATCATTTATACAAAAAACAAATATAGAGGTTAATGGCGAGAATACATCGCAAACAATATAAATAAGATACATCAACCCCGAAACTGTATATGAATGATATGATCCCTGTTCATAAATTCCAGTTGCATAAAATCTTTTAATTTTTACAAGCTTTCGTCTGTTCCTACAGACATCCTCAGGTATGGAAATAGATTTTGTTCTTGTTTTTACTTCTCGGTAATAAGAGGACAACGAAAATAGAGATGTAATCCGAAAAAATGCTTTTAGAAATGCGTTATTGTTTTGGAACGTGCGGTCGCAACACTGAGTTTGAATTTAAAGTTTAAGGTTGTGCGTTTTTGTACAAAAGAGAATTCTTTTTTACTGGTAAATTTTCCGTCTGTGTGGCATGAACTATATTATTCAATAATTACAGTAATGTCATACGTTTTATACGAAAGTTGCACGTTGGATCAGTTATTTTAATTTCAATTAAAGGTGCAAATTATAATATATAAATTCATGAATAGAGAGCCAGGCAGTTAGTTGATTACTCGTATCGGGGTTTTTTTTTCTTTGGGCTTTGGACCTGTATTCTGTACGATTATTTTCGCCAGACGTTCATGTTCCTAGCTCTTTCTTTTTTTAAAACCTTTTTTTCGAAATTGATTTGATCATTAGCAAATCAAGAAACAAAATGTTTTGAAGAGACAGTATAGTTTTATAATATATATATATATATATATATATATATATATATATATATATATATATATATATGTTTTTCCATGTATATATCTATTCTATATTTTATATCTATGTATAAAATTTTGTGCGCTAAGCGCATAACTGTACCTTTCATTTCTTTTTAGGAATATTATTATGTCTGCTTAGCGTGTAAAATTTTATGCATAGATATCAAATATACACCAGCATATTTCATGGAATAACCTATATATTTCCAAATTTGTCAGATGTTAACTGGCCTTTGCATTCATGCATAAATTTCTTTCCCTTGTCCTTCATTCATTGAAATAAAGAAAGAAAGAAATCAATCAAAACGCTCGGATCTATGCAGGCCTCTGTAATGAAACCTAATTCCATTTGCGTCGTTCGGGATTTTCGGCATTGTTAAATTCTTCAAAAGAATTAAAATGCTTAGGCGAGCATTTCCTGAAAGTGTACAAAACGTATGAACCAGTTCACACATAGTCAAGCACATTCACCTAATCATATGACACTGAAATATATGTATGCACGCATTTGCCCGCGCATGCTCATCTGTCCATCTTGATTGGCGGCCATGTATGACAAGGCTGCTATGTGAAGGGAAGATATAATAGCAGTATTGAAGTTTAAATAAAATACCGACGACAAGCATTTTTTTTTTTCATTGACGGGAAATATTCGATGAGGACGATTTCACGTGTTCTTTTATTTTTTGGTCTTTTTTTAAGCTGCTTTTACGAGAATCGATTCACACAAGCAAATAACAGTGCGTAAACAAAGAAAATATATACCGATCAATAATGACTATGTATTGATAGATTGAAATAAAAGTTGTCTATTTTTTTTAATTTTTTTTTATTTAGCTCTTCTTGTCTACGCAACTGAGAGGATGATTAAGTAACGTCACTTTCTCGTCCTACAAAGGTCATCTTACCTTAAACGATCAGACAGATATATGGAATAATATATAATATATATATAAATATATATATATATATATATATATAATTTTTTGTTATTTTTTATTATTTTATTTTTATTTATTTTATTAGAATCCCTTGAGTTTACTTAACATATTAATTAATTCATTTATGTTTGATATTATTTATTTATTTACTTATTTGCCTATTAAGGTCTTTTTTATTAGACTAACTAATTTGAAATTGTATTGCTTTCTCCTGCCTAAAATAACAGGCCATATTGGTCAATTTTCTATATCAATCGATGCCCTAAATTCCACACTTTAATGAAAAAAAATTCTTGGTCAGGTCATTCTCTTTTAGTTTTACTACTCCCCCTTCATTTCCTCCTCCTTCTCTTTCTCTTCCTTTGCACTCTCTCTATCCCCTCCTCTTCTTCCTCCCTCTATCTCCTCCTCTTCCTCCTCTCTCTATCCCCTCCTCTTCCTCCTTTCTCTATCCTCTCCTCTTCCTCCTCTCTTTATCCCTCCTCTTCCTCCTCTCTCTATCCCCTTCTCTTCCTCCTCTCTCTATCCCCTCATCTTCCTCCTCTCTATCCCTCCTCTTCCTCCTCTCTCTGTTCCTTCTCTCTCTCCTCTCCCTATCACTTCCTCTCTCTCTGTCACCTCCTCTTCCTCCTCTCTCTGCCCCCTCCTCTTCCTCCTCTCTCTCTATCCCTCATCTTTCTCCTCTCTCTATCCCTCATCTTCCTCCTCTCTCTATCCCCTCCTCTTCCTCCTCTCTCTATCCCCTCCTCTTCCTCCTCTCTCTATCCCCTCATCTTTCTCCTCTCTCTATCCCCTCCTCTCTCTCTCTAAAAACAATTCTTTTACAAAAGAATTATATAATCTGTTATCTTTCCTTCTCTTCCATTTTCTTTTCTTTCTCTCTGGCTTTCCCTTTCTCCTTCTAGCATATCAGTCCGGAGAAATTGTCACCATTTATTCAGAACTTTCGGTCTGAAGAGATAAATATATCGAAAATATAAAGAAATAAATTATAACCAAAATAGATCTTTAAGGCTTTCTTCTTGATTTACTATTATTATTATTATTATTATTATTATTATTATTATTATTATGCTCTGTAGTTTACATTAAGCTCTCCCTGGATTACTATCCTCCTTGGAATTATCTCTACAAGTCACAAATTGGTAATATATAGAGAGATTTGTACACGATGTACTGATATATAGCTTTAAATAAAGTGGACGTCATACCTAAGGTACCTTTCGGCCAACGCTTTTTCAAAGATATTCGTTGGCAATATTAGATATAAATGAATACAAAGACACACTTAATGAAGTGAATGAGGAGGGAAAGGTGGGATACGACTAAAAGACAAATTTTAATTTTATAAATTAAAATTGAACGAGGGGGATGTAAATAAATAGTTCCACAAGAGTATATAAAATAGAAAATGGGGGAACTCACGCACACACACACAAACATATATATATATATATATATATATATATATATATATATATATATATGCACATTTCACTGAATACGACAGACAATGTGCTTTTATTTAGTTTTTTATACAATTTCTCAAACGATCTAATAATTTTTTTTTTTTCGGGTGAGAAATTATATAAAAACTGTCCGAATATTCTTTTTATCCGAGTGCTTTCGGCTATACATTTAGCCATTTTCAAGGATTAAATATTTTAACTGTTAAATAAGAAATAGTTTGTTGTATGTATGTTTTATAAAATGTTTTCATTTTTCAAAACACGGTCAAGATATTGTGTCCATGTTCATAGTTAATATTATTAAGTGTTGTTTTTTTTGTTTTTATTAATCAGGCATGTAGATGATGCTATTATATTAGTGTTGTCAACAAGTATGTTACGAATAGTGTCCATGTTTTGAAAAACGAAAACATTTTCTAAAACATACATACAACAATCTATTTCTCATTTAACAGTTAAAATATTTAATCCTTGAAAATGGCTAAATGTATAGCGGAAAGCGCTCGGATAAAAAGAACATACGGACAGTTTTTATATAGAAAAATGAATTGGAGCATGGGCCATTCGTAAAAACAATACTCAAGATTAAGCTGTTTCTCTCTGCCGAATGAAGATAGCTCAGTGCTAGAAACTCTGACTGACACCAAATCAGTTATGTTTCGATCCTGCATTTGGATGTCTAATCGCACAGAGGAGCTCTATGCATGTATGTATATATACATATGTATATATACATATGTATATGTATGTATATATACATATGTATATATATACATATGTATATATACATACATATACATATGTATATATATACATATACATATGTATGCATATGCATATATATATATATATACATACATATATACATAATGTATATATATATATATGTATATGTATGTGTATATATGTATAGATATTTACTTGACGCCCTACTCCAGTCAGAATATGACACAAGGGCAGTTTTTAACGTGGGAAACCTGAGTGTTTTCCTCGGACCACTGGTCTAAGCTGGTTTTAGCTGGTCATAGCTTGTTCAAGCTGGTCAGAACTGGTCTAAGCTAGTCATAACCGTGATACTACCAGCACAGGGCCAGGTAAGTATATATGTACATAAATATGTACATAAATATATATATATATATATATATATATATATATATATATATATATATATATGTATATATATTTAATGTCCAATAGGTAAATTCATACACTTAACCTCATATTCAAAAATGTACAGCATTCATTTGACGTCATTTTAAATCTCTCTATTTGCTCTGTCTCCCCACTAAGACGAGTTGTGACACAAGGTCATTTTTAAGGGGTCTGCCCGAGCGCGTACACCCTAGAACAAAAATTGCGCGCAGCCCCCGCAAATGTCGGTTACGCTGGCCTCAGTGCGAGCACCGATTCCTATCTCTGTTGCAATGAGAGGGTGAGGCACCTCTCTGTATAATTTTCTTCAGTTGCGACTCTGTCCTTTGACCGAGTGGCCCTTGAGTGCACTCTGCCCAAAAACACAGACGTAAGCGAGAGATGATAAATAAACGTGTTACAAACCACTCCAGAGTAAAAGTCTAGTAACTGCTCTTTTTTTAAATCATTTGAGTTAACCATTTTTAACTTCCATTAGGATGGCTGATGCTGACCCCCAGGACAGTGACTTATTGCACCTTCTCAGACTAATGTTTTGAGCTGACATGAAGTGGAAAGAGACTATATCAACTGCTAAGTCTGCAACAAAAATTGTGCTAGACAATTTTTATCGCCAGAATCTATCTTACGTATTTATATAGGCTGACCCGAAAAAATGGGAACTTTTTAACAATCCAATAAAACTAAGAGTGATGGAAGAAAAATATTCTATTCTTATTAATTGAAACCTTAAAATTAGCCATTTAAGAAACAATGATGGAATTTTCATTTTTTAAGAATGACATCCTGTAGATGGCGTCCTCCTGTACGAATGCATTCTTGAAATCTGCTGTTGAGATTCCTCATTGACTGTTGCAACATCACAGCTGGGATACTGTGAATTTCATCTTGAATTCTAAATGGCGAACTGTTTACTTGCTTAAGGTCACCGTTTCGCAGTGTTGCCACTTGCTCATGTCTGGCAATACGCACTTCAAAAATTCCCGTTTTTTTTGGTCACCCTGTATGTTTACTGTTCGACTTTGCTTTAAATATTGTCGCCATATTTAGTCCGGTGCTGCTGCTATATATTTAGAGATTCCTCATAAAATCCGAAGAAGAATCTGCAATGTTATTGGTCTTGACATGGCATCTCAGCTTCAGTCCCCTTTCCACTGCTCTAAAGAAGCTTCCCTGTATCTTACTTCTATAGTAATTTTTCTGATGAACTTCCCGATATAGTACCTAAAATTTATAAATTTAAACGCAGTACTAAATTGGCGGATAGGTCTCATTATTTAACAGTTCAAATGGCTAGATGTAACCGCAAATTCTATGCAAACACTTTCTTCTACCGCACTTCTCGCATGTGGAACACTGATTCGGTTTCCATCTTCCCAGTCAAGTTTGATCTCCAAAAATTTAAATGCAATGTCAATCGTTAACTTCTGCCTTAAATTATTCTTCTTTTATTGTTTTTCTCTTTAATAGTAGTTTCTTGTCAGATTCAACAGGTAAATTATTGAAGTAATAAAAAAATAATTTATTATCATTGACTGGTTTGAAAATCCTTGCAAATTTTCCCAATTTATAAGGTGATAATGATCATCACCTATATATAATCTTAATTCATATTGTATGAAATATATATATATATATATATATATATATATATATATGTATATATATATATATGTATGTTTTCAAGCAAAAATGACATTTTTTAAACAATGCGATGCTTAAAATATGTTTTTTCCTCTTTACTTTCTCACACCTCTGACGATGACTCATGTCAAATGATTAGTTCTAATTGAAATTTTGTATGTTGTTTTTGCATCTGCAATAGTCACACTTGCGAAATGTTATTAGAAAAACCGACCAATAAATCTAATAAACAGAAAATGTTTATTCTTCTTTTTATAATCTATGTTTATAAAAAAATGCTTCCAAAAATATATATATATATATATATATATATATATATATATATATATATATATGATACGGTGATTGAAAAAGAGAAAAAAAAAAAAAAGCATGGAAAAAAGTCACCGGATGCAAAGACAAGAAAAAGTTATCACAATTTTGGCAAAGAAACAAGTAAAATGAACACAAGCAAGGACAAAAAGCTAAGGAAAACTAACACAAGCTAGGAGAAATGACAAGAAAAGTTATCACAATTTTGTCAAAGAAACAAGGAAAATGAACACAAGCAAGGATAAAAAGACAAGAAAAACTAACACAAGTTAGGACAAGGGACATGAAAAATTATCACAATCTTGGCAAAGAAACAAGGAAAATGAACACAAGCAAGTAACAAGTGACAATGAAAATTAACAGAAGCAAGGACAAAGGAAAATGAACCCACACAATGGCAAAGCGAGCAGGATAAACATGAATAATGCCAAAGTCAGATGTGGCAATGTGCCAAAAGATACTTTAAACAACAAAAGATAGGATATAGTAGAGAGCCATGTTCGACCCTGTCATGTTTCATGTAAAGGTATTAGTATCAATAACATGATTTTCGTGAAAGAAGTTTTTCTTGGAGAAACATTTTTGGGGGTTATCCTGTTTGCAGATTGGTCTGGAAGAACATATTTATTTACGGACTGGTACAAATTTGTTCATATTTCTGACTTATAGTTGCTACCTTCTTTAGCCTGAAAACCTGAATAAACACTTAGCGACAGTCTTATTAACATATTTCTGATCAAAAATTTGTGCTCACATATGTACCCCCCACACTCTGAAGGCCTTAACTTTCTCCACCGTAGATTTTTCTCTCTCTCTCACTCTCTCAAACTTCGCAGGCATCATGTGCAGTAGCAAAGGTGCGCATATACACACATACACATGCACTTACATTCACACACATATAATGGGTAGCAGAGCCTCTAAAATTGTTCTTTTGTTAAATAATTCTGGTCTGAGGAGACAGGGTAACTACAGGAAAGTGTTTTTTAAGACTTAAATTCCTTTTGCATTTATGTCTTTTCTAATCGACAGAAGATTGCTTTCATTTTTCAGTAGATTTTTTTTTCCATTCTTCCTTCTTTTCCGTGTTTTTCTTAATTTATAGCTTTTCTTTTTCTTTTCCAGTTTTTGTCGTCTTTCATTTTTCTTCTTCTTTTACGTATGTTTTTTTTATTGTTCTTTTATTTTCTTCTTTTTCCTTTCAATCACTTTATTCTCCTCCTTCTTCTCCCACTCTTTCTTTTCCTTCTTTTTTAGCCTTTTCTTTGTTTTGTAAATTTTATTTTCTTTTTTTCACCCTTTTTTTTTTCTTTTTGCTATCTTTTTACTTTTCAACTTTTTCTCCTTTCAAAGTTTTTTTCATTTTTCAGTATTTTTCATTTTTTTTTAATTTCCCATTTTTTCCGTGTTTTTCACCTTTTTTTTTTCTTTTCTATGTTCTTGTCTTCTTTCGTGTTTCATCTTTTACATAATTTTTTATTGTTCTTTTACGTTATCGTCTTTTACTTTCTTCTTCTTCTTCTTCTTCTTCTTCTTCTTCTTCTTCTTCTTCTTCTTCTTCTTCTTCTTCGTGTCATTCATCTCTTTCGTCTTAGTTTTCTACCTTTTCCCCTTTTCCTTACCTTTTTCCTTTTTGCTATCTTTTTCTTTTCCAAAATTTTCTTCTTTTAATTTTTTCATTTTTCAATCTGTTTTTCGTTTTCCATTCCTCCTTCTTTTCAGTGTCTTTCTTTTTCATTTACATCCTTTTCTTTTTCTATTGCATTTTTGTCTTCTTTTTTCTTCTGTTTTTTATTGTTCTTTTACTTTTTCTCTTATTTCTTTCTATTACTTTATTCTCTTTCTTCTGCATCTTTTTCTCTTTCTTTTTCTCCATCTTTTTCTCTTTCTTCTGCATCTTTTTCTCTTTCTTTTTCTTCATCTTTTTCTCTTTCTTTTTCTCTTTCTTCTGTATCTTTTTCTCTTTCTTCTCCATCTTTTTCTCTTTCTTCTCCATCTTTTTCTTTTTCTTCTCTTTCTTTTTCTCTTTCTTCTCCATCTTTTTCTCTTTTTTCTCTTTCTTTTTCTTTTTCTTCTCTTTCGTTTTCTCTTTCTTCTCCATTTTTTCTCTTTCTTCTACATCTTTCTTCTCCATCTTTTTCTCTTTCTTCTCTCTCTTTTTCTCTTTCTTCTCTTTCTTTTTCTCTTTCTTCTCCATCTTTTTCTCTTTCTTCTCCATCTTTTTCTCTTTCTTCTCTTTCTTTTTCTCTTTCTTCTCTTTCTTTTTCTTTTCTTCTCCATCTTTTTCTCTTTCTTCTCCATCTTTTTCTCTTTCTTCTCCTTCTGTTTCATTCATTTCTTTGTTTTCTATTTTTTTATTTTCTTTTTATTATATTTTTCTTTTCCAAATTTTTCTTCCTTTACTTTTTTAAAATTCTTTTTGTCTTATTTCCCGTATCAAATTGTCCCCCTTCTCTTTTAATTTAAGCCTTTTTACCTTTTCTTTCTCGTCTCCTTCTTTTAATAAGTATGCATGTTTATGTACGTATATATGTATGTGCATACGTATGTATGTATTATTTCGTTTTTCATTCCCTTTTGTTTCTTCTCTCTTCTCTGTATTTTTTATCGTCTCTTTCTTTTTCGGTTTCATACATATTTTCTTTCTTTTTTAACATCATCATCATCATCATCATCATCATCATCATCATCATCATCACCACCACCACCACCACCACCACCCTCCTTTTGACCGTTTTTTATTCATACATACATATATATATATATATATATATATATATATATATATATGTATTTGCTCCTTCGTTCGATCTTTGTCAGTTGATTAATTTCGCCTCTGGAATAACAGCCACGACAACCCGATTACTTCTATTCCCTCCTTCCCTGCCCAACGCCTGACATGTGTACACATTTTTACAAGACACACACACACACACACACACACACATACTCACATGCAGAACTGTATTAACACACGCACGTAAACACAAGCACGAGAAACTGCCCGAAAAAGAACAAAACACATATTTCGTTTCTTAATTCCAGCGCCATATTTTTAATACACTTATGAGGATTTCCCTGTTTGCATGATTTGCCATTTTTATTATTATTATTATTATTATGATTATTATTATTGTTGTTGTTGTTGTTGTTGTTGTTACTGCATCAAAAACCGCCATTATCACGACTGCATCAGTTCTTTTTTTTCATTCTTAAAATATATTATTAGTATTTTAGTAGTCGCATTTGTTACTTTTGTGCTGTATGTATTCGTCTTAGTATCTGTAGTAGTATTTTAATTCGTTCATTTTAACCTTATTTCTATCTTATCACTTTAAATAGATCTATTGATTTTAGCGAGAAGAGTTGCTGTACGTTGAAGCAAATATTATTGCAATTATTATCACTGTTTTTGTGTAACTGATACGGGTTTATTTTTTTCTTTCTTTTGATGGTTGTCACTGATTAGACTATCTTTCATAGAGGGCGCTTTATACTACTTGCGACATAAGAGTTTTTGAGATTTAGTGTACTTTTCTCATGACTAGAGTCAACAGTCACTGGACTCTCATCGGTTTTATAACTCTGTCTTTTATACAAGTGTTAAATGGCGGAAATCGTAGGTCAACGAATCAAATTAGTAATCCTTCAGTTGTCTTTCAAGCGAACTCTGATTGAATTTGTAATTTATTAGGAGGCACAATGGAATATTTGATAGCGGCTCGGACTGAGAAATCGGTGAGATGAGTTCGAATTCCAGTCGAATCCGTTGCGTTCACTTACGTGCTTATTCCCTTTGAAGGGTATAAATCCTCTTCTTCTCCCCCAGCTATGGGTAAATAGCATGGCAGACCGGGTTCTATAGCCTTACATGGCAACTGGTCTACCGCAGAAAGAAATGACAACCTACTGCGGGAAAAAAAATCTTCCTCGTCAATCATGTATCGAAAGATAGATGATCGCCTAAGCGTGTATCATGCATGGCACATTAACTGACTAATTACAATTCAAACATATATACCCACTAAAATGAAAATTTCTCGTGGAAAGAGGGCTTGGAGAATTTGACACTCACATTGCAAATCGAGATCAAGAGACATAAGGAAGAAAGAAATAGTAAGATGAATAGAGAGAAGGCAGCCGGTCACCTACCTGAATAGATGGCGGAAACTGGAGAAGTCGACTTGGCAAAGGAAAAATCGTTGCTAAAGGCCACAAGTGATTCGAAGTTGTGGAGAGCCATCTTCGCCCGTGTCCTGAAGGGACAGAGCCCATAAAAGAAGTATAAATAATAAGGAATTTAGGCCCTGTGGGGTTATGGATAGTGGCTCGGAATGGGGAATCAGTGAGTCGAGTTCGAATTCCAGTCGGATTCATTACGTTCACTTTCGAAAGGAAAATGAATGAATCCTCTTTTTCCCCGCCTCCTAGCTATCGGTAAATAGACTGGGTTCTATAGCCTTGGGCACATAACTGAATCTATTAGAAATATATAATTCCTGCCATTTATTTTCAATTGGTTCAGAACAGAAGTTTGTAATGTTTTTTTTTCTTTTGATGGTGTTTGAACACGTAATATCGTTTCAGATATGACCGAAATCTATGACATAAATATTATGCCGAGACACAAATAACTTGTTTAAAAACCTTCTTGTCTCTATATTTCTGAGATGAGACATTGTAACTATTTATACTATTTACATTGTCCAGACTGTTTTCCTCGTCTCTATTGCCATATTCACAACGTTTAGGCCGTTGTATGTTCCGGCCGCCCTCAGGGTATGTCTATATTTCTGGGATGAGGTATTGTAACTATTTACACATTGCCATATTCTTAGTCTATATTTCTCAGATGAGGTCTTATAACTATTTACACTATTTACATTGTCCAGACTGTTGTCCTCATCTTTATTGCCATATTCACAGTCTATATTTCTCAGATGAGGTCTTATAACTATTTACACTAAAAAATCAGGCAAGTCACTTTTATTGACGCACTGTATATATATATATATATATATATATATATATATATATATATATATAGTCGAATCCATTACATGCACTTACTCTTGGGAAAGGTATGAATCCTTTTCTTCTCCCTCCAGCTATGGGTAAATAGCAGGACAGACTGGGTTCTATAGCCTGGGATGGCAACTGGTCTAGGAGAAGGACAACTCTGAATTCAAAACCTGCGGAGGGTCGTTTGGGGACCTTGTGGCACTTAGTGCACCAGGTCTCTGTATTCGGCCATTCAAAGTGTGGATGGTCCTGCACGAAACCTTCACCACTATAATCAAATCTCGTGTGCTGTTGTCGGGCTGTCAGTTTCCTAGGAACTGATCTGCTTGACCCTCGTACGTCTAATTCGACGGGTGAGTCGAGTATATATATATATATATATATATATATATATATATATATATGTGTGTGTGTGTGTGTGTGTGTGTGTGTGTGTGTGTGTTTGTGTGTGTATGTATGTATGGATTTCGACACCAAATTTCGATTTAATTTTATTTTTATGACCATCTTTTTCCTATTTACATTTAACCGTCTCAGTCATTTTCAAGAACAGGATATTGTCAATATGTTAGAGAAGATTTTGATGGCTACATCCAGGAAGTTTTTGTGTGTGTGTCTGTGTTGTTCCAGTGTGTGTCCTTCAAGTGACTTGCCGATAAGTCGAGAAGTAAGTCACGTGTACAGCACAGAATCTGTGTAAGAGGACTTTTGTGTATATCAATAAAATGATCAATAAACAGTGATTAATAAATTAAATAGAAGTTGGCAGAGATAAATACTGAAAAGTTATGGGTCATACTATTAGACATCTGTATCGATCGATCGATTGATTTTTTTATAGATTCAAAACAAGTTGCAGCAATACCTGGGAGAAATATTTGTAATGTCAATACTTAATTTTTTTTTAAAATCATTTCATCCGAAGCAAAGCAATAAAGCCGCTAAGATGGGAGTGTGAGATTATATGAGAAAAAAATAAAAAATAAATAAATAAAAACACTACGGGCTGAGAATCCTTTATTCGAAATTCTTGGGACCGGAAGTGCTTCTGTTTTCAGACTTTTTCGGATTTTGGAATACAGGCTATTTGATGTGTATATAGCATCTATAAAATGAGGCACCTTTGGAATGGAACCCAAGCATAAACACGATATCCGTTTACATTCATAACACAGGTTATACATATACCCGGAAGTTTTATATAAAATTTAATAAATTTTGTCCACATAGAGATAGAAGTAATGACGCTAGTCATCTGAGGTTCACACGGATTTTTGAATGGGGAAATTAAGATTTGACGTAAAAAGAAGGATTTGTGCTTTCTGTACATGTATAAAAACACACGAGTATTATATTACCATAAAATGATAAACCCAGCAATTTTTTGTATATATATATATATATATATATATATATATATATATATATTTAGTTTATGAAAAACTAGGTAATCCGTATGGGTAAACCTAAGGAGGATATAATCCAGAGCTCAATGTAAATCCAGAGCAAAATAATTTAAATAAAAACAGACCACTTTAAGGTTCTATGTAATAAATTATTTCACCACAGCCCTTTTAAAAAGGACTGCGGATCATCAGAATTTACTTTCAAACAAAAATGAAAAGAAAATTTACACATTTTTGACGGGCCGTATTAAACATATGTAAATTAACGAAGTGAGGGAGTGAGTGGGGAGAGAGAAGACATGAGTGAGTTAGCAGATATTGACACATTTAAACGGTGAAATAATTTATTACATGGAATCTATGGCCTGTTTTTTTTATTTATATATATATATATATATATATATATATATATATATATATATATATATAATCACTTTAAACCTTATTTTTAGTGGCTACTCATATTTGAGTAGACGATCCTATCGAAGAGAACATATTTTTCTTTAATAAGATTTCTCGAATATTCAGAAATAATAATCTGAAATTCTTTGAACATGAAGGCCTTCGGTTTTAAGATTTTTTTCATCTTGGAGAAGACAGGCAATTCAGTTTGTATATAGCGTTTATAAAATTGGGGAATTTGGGAATGGAACCTATATATGCCTTTATATTTCATAACATATCTTATACATTGAAGGTAATTTTATATAAATAACCTATAACCTGAACGTAGTTTGCTATAAAATTTAATAAATTTTGTGTACATACAGATACAGGAAGTAACGCTAGTCATGTAATGCTCACACGAAATTTTAAATGGCGAAATTAGGATTTGACACAAAAATAATGTTTTTTTACATTCTGTACGAGTACAAAAACATGATCACTACTTACAAAAATATATAAATGCAGTGATTTTTGACATTTTGAATAATATCTTTACTGAGCACGAAATACCTGAAAGTCTTTCTGGGATAAATGTTAACAAAAAAAATGGCGGCAACGTAGGCTATGTAGCTAGGCTGGAGAACCACCATCCGGGAAAGATGGGTTTCACTTACAACAGCTGCACATCACCTAGGAACCTTCCCAATGCTTTGAGAAATGTTCCATTTGTGGCAAGTCATGTCAGCATCTGAAAAAAAATTCGGATTTTGGAGGTTTTCAGATTTGGGAATTTCGGATAAAGGATATGCATCCTGTATTAAGAAGAGAGAATATTAAAAGAATTAGAATTAAAAGGAAAAAAATAGCAATACATTTAAATTTTTGAAGATCGAAATTGACTTGGAAGCAAGAAGCCAGAAGACAGTTCCACAAGCGTGAAGTGCGATGGGAGAAACAGTTAGCATAGAACTTACGGTTAGATATTGCCATTTCAAATGCAAACCGATGACCTTGCCGCCAAGTACAAGTAATACGTTTAAATTCATTAAGTCTAACTCTGGAAGAAATTTCATCCAAACAATTGGCATGAAAATATTTATAAAAAAGGCAGAGATACTAAATTAGGGTGCGTGGTAAAGTAACTGAAGGCTAGATGCCAGATTGTTTAGATTTTATCAAGAATCTCTAAATATATAGCAGGAGCACCAGGCCTGGTGTGGCTGCAGTATTTAAAGCAAAGCCGAATGGTAGACTTATAAATATGTAAGATAGATTCTGGCGAGAAAAATTATCAAGCACGATATAATGAGGCAACTGAGCTGCAATCTTAGCAATTGATTTGTTATAAACTTCTCACTTTATGTCAACAGAAATCGCTAATCCTTGAAGACGTAATAATCCCATTCCAGGAGGTCAGCATCAGCCATGCTGTTGGGAGGTAAAATAGGTGTATTCAAACGATTGAGAGATAGCAGTTTCGTTTTGAGGGTGGGGGCGTTAAAATTCATTCCTTGCCCCAGTTCATAACCGAAAATAGAATTTTTTTTTCTAGATCAGCTTCCAATTTGACCTGGCCGAACCGAACAAACTTACTATTAAGACAGGATTGAATAGTTTTTGCGCTCAAATTAGATACAGAGTTGAGAACTAATGATATCAGGACGGTTGTTAATGAAAATTAAGAGCAAAGGAGGTTCAAGGATAGAGCCCTGGGAGACGCCTGCTTTAATACAAATAGATCTAGAAAAGTAGCCGTTTAAATCCACTTTCATTTCGCGACTCCATCAGTTCAAAAATCCGTCCAGAATTGCCATAACCTTTCGACTTGTGAAGAAGACCAGTATGCCAAGTACTGTCTTCGAGATACTCAACGCAATAGTCTGAGATTCACCATTCTTTTTATATATATATATATATATATATATATATAGGGAGAATTAGATATTCCTTTATCTAATAGTTAACATTACTATCGATTGATATTTATAAACTGTTTCATCAGGAAATTAAATTTCTCACATCCGCTAAATGTTATAGATCTTTTTAATAATTATGTGAGTTTAATTCCAAATATTTTGTTTGTGTGAAAAGTCACATATTGATTATTTACCTTTCTTTCATGTACTGTCAATTTTTTTTGTTGTTGCTGTTTTTTAAGTGTTCAAGCGATGCGATTTTTTTATGGTTTGTTTTGTTTTGTTTTAAGGCACGTCAACCTCAATGGGTCATTTAATGCCGCCAACTTTTTTTTCCTGGTAATATTTTTGTTTTGTCAAAAATCTATTTCTGTTAATATTTTTATCCTCAAAAATGTATAGCTGGTAATATTTTTTCAAAAACGTATTGCTGGCAATAGTATTTTTTTTTTTCAAAAACGTATTGGTCGTAATATTTTTTTTTCTTCAAAAATTTATTTCTGGTAATAATTTTTACAAAGTATTTCTGATATTAAAAACTAATTTTACACTTTTATAATGCTTTTTACCTCAGTTTCAGGGTTAACTATTTGGCCATAGCTGGTACCCTAACAGGTGCTACAACCCCGGGTAAGGGTGGACCTGGGAAGACCAGAAATTAAGAGGTGGTTCCACACTCCTCAAAGCCTAATGATCAGAAGCCTTGCTGTTGGACGTAGTTTATCATCTTACCCAGGACGCGGATGTAGTTTATCGTCATACCCAGGACCGTATTTTTGCTATTTGGTAAGGTTCTTTGTGATTCTGATGAATGAACCTCTACTCAGCTTCAGTCGAGGAGTGACCTTGCTAATATCTTTTTTTTTCAACATGACTGAGCCCGTTCCTACTTTGCTAGATTAGTGAGGGATTTCCTGAACACTACAATTCCTCACCGATGAATCGCTCGAAGGAGTCCTCTCGAATAGGCTCCGCTCTCCATTGATATGTTTTTTTTCTGTGGGGCTATGTCAAAAGCAAGGTGTAGGCAACTATGCGTCATGACCTGTCACGGCCTGAGGAAAGTATCTACACGGCCTGCAGCAACGTCGGGGAAAAGATGCTGCCAAACATGGGAGAGGCCTGAGTTCGGTGGTGGTTGAAGATTGTCGAAAATGGAGGCGCACATCAGAAACTGACAGAGTGACGGTAAAACTTTGATATACAAATACTACACCTATATATATATATATATATATATATATATATATATATATATATATATATATATATAGCTACCAATTTAAAGAACACTTAAGAATAATTCTGGTCGAAAACACTCAAATTCTATATAAATCACATTACCAGAAACATCTTGCTATAAGACAGGTCCTGTATATCTCTCGTTAATATCAACATCACCTTATTTAACAGTGGTGATACTCTATTGAAATTTTTAAAAAGACAAAACACAAAGACGCTCACTCGAATTCCAGCCGCGTTCAACAGTTGAAGCCTCGGAATAAACGCTCCTATTAGTATTCAAAAGAATACAAAAAATGCATCTTAAACGGATATACATGAAGAAAAATTACATCACCTAAAACAAACACCCTTGAAAATGGTTAGATAACAGGCCGAAAGCGCTTCGGACAATGGATAATTATTGCACTCCTACCAAATGGAAGAATGCCTAAATACAAAATTAGTTAAATTTTCCTTGTCTTTCATATTTGACGTTATATATATATATATATATATATATATATATATATATATATATATATATATATATATATATACCTAAGTATATAATTGGTATATACGGAATGAATTCCAATAACCAACAATTACTATTCTTAAAAGTGTGCTCAATACAAAGTAGAGTAACCAATCTATACTTTGTTTTGATTTGTTATTCTAGCTTTTGTAACAATGTTTCCCCCTAGTGTAGGATCGTTAATTAATCTGAAACTTTTAAAACCATTTATTTTATTTTCAACATCATCACTTGATAAGACACAGAGTGTGTTGAAACAAAATAGCTATTTTTGTAGTGATTTTATAACATAATTATGTTATAATTTTTTATAAAAAAAATAATTATATATATATATATATATATACATATAATTATTTTATTTATATATATATATATATATATATATATATTATTGTATATATATATATATATATATATATATATACATGGCAGCAACCATTCTTTTATACATGTTTCGTCAAATATGAAAGACAAGGAAAATTTAACTAATTTATATATATATATATATATATATATTATTCTAATATATTTATTGTTTATACGTTATCTTTATAAATACAAATATTTGAGTAAATGCTCTGTTTATAGTAAACAGTATGAACAACTTTTACCGGTCTGAATATTTGATTCTATAAAAATAATGTATAAACAATAAATATATTAAAATAATTGTCGGACTTAGTCGATTTCATAATATATATATGTATAACCCCATTGATGACCTGTGATACAGTGAAACATTGTGTCTGTGTATGACGAT
This sequence comes from Acanthosepion pharaonis, assembly GCA_903632075.3. NCBI lineage: Eukaryota > Metazoa > Mollusca > Cephalopoda > Sepiida > Sepiidae > Acanthosepion > Acanthosepion pharaonis. The sequence continues at coordinate 1,698,620 of CAHIKZ030003794.1, forward strand.
GTTTGCTCTCGATAAAATAACTCAATCAGTCGAGCACATTACAGTTTTTAATACATCGAGCACCGTTTTATTAGCCCCAGCACTATATATATATATATATATATATATATATATATATATATATATTTGAATAAAAGACAGACCACGTTAAGATTCCATGTAATAAGGTATTTCACCATAACCCCTTTTACAAGGGTTTGGATCATCAGACTTTACTTCCAAAAGCTGAAATGAAAAATGAAAAGAAATTCACACGTTTTTTACGGATCTCATCAAGTATACGTAAAGTTAACGAAGTGAGGAAGTGAGGTGGGAGAGAGGATATGAGTGTGTCATATGTATCATTTTAGTTTCCTATTTTAACCCCAGTGTGTCGTTTGGATGTTGCTCAAATTTAACACGTCTCGTCTCTAGATAAAGGTGGTTAAGGGGTGAGCGATAAGAACTACATAAAAGGAAGACGTTACAACAACCCCAATCAATTACACGACAGGTTTCATTCAAATTCTTAGACGCTGTCAGTTCGCGTTACTTTAACGTGCATATTTGGGAGGTTAAGGTTTGATAAATATCTAAATTTTCAAACAATCTACGAATTAATTTCAATAAAAACAAAATATACGTATTTTTCCTCAGTTTCTTCTTTAAATAATTTTATAATTTTAAACTTAATATCGATTAAATTTAAAATTGGTAATTTTGAATTTTATAGTATAATCTGATATTAGTTAGAATAAATTATATTTTAGTCTAACCCTAACATTAAAGCATTAATTATTACAACTAAGGTTGGTTGTCAAGTTTTTTGAATTCTCATATCCTTGTATTTTGATTGGTCATTGCAGCTTATGTAACAGCGTTTCCCTTATTGAGGGTTGGTTAATTGATTTGAACCTTTTAAAACCTTTTAGTCTACATTCAACATCATCACTTGATAAGACAGCAGAGGTTTTGAAACAAAATGGCTATTTTGGGAGTGATTTTATAATATGTTTATGTTATAATTTTCGAATAAATAATTCTAAATAAATAATATTGCTGGTGTTAATAAAACTGTAATGAACGGTTCTAAAAGGGACGGTTAGTAAATCTTGGCCGTTTTTCCTTGCCATAGTTAACTCGATGATTTCTATTATTACCCCTAAGGTTTAGGGTTGATCTAATTTGATTTTACCTTTTTTCGAGGTTTCATTAATTAAAAATTGCTACTTATACGCACGAAAAGACTCTATCTCTCTCTCTCTCCCACACACACACATACACACATATATATGTACTGAATTATATATATATATATATATATATATATATATATATAAACTTAGTAAATATATAGGTGTCTAAGTAATGTAGATTTGAACCTACATCGAGATGTAGTGAC
>CAHIKZ030003794.1:1707500-1715000 GCA_903632075.3 Acanthosepion pharaonis
TTCCCGGCACCAGCCCACCCGAACCTGGGCCTGCTCGAACCTGGGCCCGCCCGATCTTTAATCAACCAACCAGCCCGGCAGCCAAAGATCCGACGTACCGGCTAGCCAACCAACCAGCCATTTTGCGCTGCATGTATCGGGTCGATTTTGACGCGTAAAAAGAAGAAAATCCATTAAAATATTTTTTCCCGCTTTTGCGTTTCTCGGGGTAAGTTCAGTGGAACTTCATAATTGAAACGCATTTTTTTTTCGGACTTGAATATTGATCATTGTTAATAGTAGTATTACTATTATTATTATTGCAATATGATCTTTATTATGGCTCATATTAACTCATATCATCACCGTTAATAATAATATAAATGCAATATAGCATTCTTCTTCTTCTTCTTCTTCTTCTTCTTCTTCTTCTTCTTCTTCTCACGCTTCTTCTTATTTGTTGTCTCCTTCACTTTCTTCTCATGACATTCTTCTTCTCCCTCCTCTTCTCATCAACCACCACTACCACCACCACCACCACCTTATTCTTCTTCTTCTTCTTCTTCTTCTTCTTCTTCTTTGTTGTCTCCTTCACTTTCTTCTCATGACATTCTTCTTCTCCGTCCTATTCTCATCCACCACCGCCACCACCATCTTCTTCTTCTTCTTCTTCTTCTTCTTCTTCTTCTTCTTCTTCTTCTTCTTCTTCTTCCCCCCCCTTCTTCCTTTTTCGTACAACTCTTCTTCTTCTTCTTCTTCTTCTTCTGTTCTCTTTCTCCTCCTTCTCCTCTCTTCCCCCTCCTTCTTCTTTTTTCGTACAACTCTTCTTCTTCTTCTTCTTCTTCTTCTTCTTCTTCTTCTTCTTCTTCCCTTCTACTCCTGTTCTCTTTCTTCTCCTTCTCTTCTCTTCCCCCTCCTTCTTTCTTTTTCGTACAACTCTTCTTCTTCTTCTTCTTCTTGATACTTCCCTCCTCCTCTTTCTTCTTTTCTTTCTTTTTCTTATAGGTATCAAATTATATCTCTTCTTTTCATATATATCGGAAAATCCCTTTGAAATCTACTTCTATGTGCCGTGTCCCTTCAGGACGTTCACGATCATGGCTCTCCACAATTACTTTTCTTTTGTAGCTCTTAATACTTTTTTTTTCTTTTTGCTATCTCTCTTTGATTTTGCTCCGTCATCCATTTAAACAAGTTAATTGTAACTTTAATTCACATTAGAACTGTTATTATATTTACTCTTACAACTACTAATCAGTGCAAGTGTCCCGTACATCGTCGAATTCTATACTACGCCCCCCCCACTCTACTACATTTCTATTTTCATGAGGTAGGATTCGTATAGAATGCAAGTTTTATCGTAACCTAATTATATACAATAATGGATCATATGCAATATAGGTGAACATCTCATCTAGAAAAATTGAATATAAATCCAATGTATCTAAATACAAATTAGAGACATGTCGTAATGAATTCTTACATCTTAAATAAGTCAACAATGTCTTGCGGCACTTTTTAACATCAACTTGAGATTTTTCTTGTTAAAAAGTTGAATAATTTTAACACATTCAAAATTATGGATAATAAAAATAGCGCATTTTAAATAGGTTTTTTTTTTTTTTTAAACTTAGCATGAACAAAACAAATTTACGGATTAGGACGAAAACTGACCACGAAATGACGTCAAAATCCGCGAAAAATTGTTCATCCTTTAATAGTCAGTTGTACTTAGTTTAATTTGTAACATATTTAAATGTAGGTAAAAAAAGGAAATGTTGATAAGATAGAGAGTAACAGAAAGCACTGGCCAGGAACCCCTCTCAGGTTGCTGCACCTTAAGGGTTCGTGGGAAGTACGCACCGGCCCTGCTACTACTACTAATAATTAACTCTGCTATTATTATTAGTGTAGGAGAAATGAATTATTATTATTATTATTATTATTATTATTATTATTATTATTTCCTTTGATTTTTGGTGTATACTCATTTCTTTTCGAGACTCAACCAGAGACCTAAGGTCAGAAATGGCATCATGACATTTTCCATTGAACATTTTTTGAAAGAAAAAAATATTATTATTATTATTATTATTATTATTATTATGTTTGGTACAATCGTTTATCAAGTTTTTACCTGAGACCCGGCGTAAAAGAAGACTTTTTTGCCCCCAAAAATGTTATTAAGCATACATTGTGTAAGGTTGTCTGAGTATATGAGAGGTCCTCAGGAGTAGAATCTTTGGTATCTCAGACAATAAAGAATTTCCTCGGAGTTTTGTTATGGGTGCATCAGTATGCTATTTAATTCCACCTTATGTTCTTAATAATATTATTATTATTGCATTAGTGGTTTTGTTTAAACATCTTACGTCTGCAATTTCTGTTTCCACAGCCTTACATTTTGAAAGTTTGTCAAATTCTTTTACTGAGATCTGTCTTAACAGACGGGATGGCCTTGTCTGGGGGAAGAGCATATTATTTTTAACTGTTTTATTATTATAACCGGTGGACTGGCTTGGATCGTGAGATCGGTATATGACGAAATCCCAGAGCACGATACCATTTCCACCTTCTGTCATTAGTAGTTTATTATTATTATTATTATTAACATAATTCTTCTCTACATGGTATCAGTGACTTCACTAACTGCATATGCTTGCTTCGTCTCTCATCTTTTTCTGCTAGCACTAAAAATCTTTTGGCCCTGACTGTTACGCATGCTTCTTTCCTCCCCCCCTCTTCGTTCTGCTCACCTACTCTCCCTTCTTCTTCATTCTCCCCCACCCCCGCTGGCAACTGCACCACACCCTTTCAGATAGCGATTCCATTAAAATCGTTCACTTCTCCGGTAGAAGGCGCGCGGCTTCCGTTTGTTCGTACGATTTGTTCGACTCACTCTCTCTCTCTCTGTTTTTGCCTCTCTCTTTTTCGTCCTTGTTCTCGTTCGCGCATGCTTGTTCGGTCTCTCTTGCACAGTACAGGCAGACCTAATTTACATCAGCGGTGACGTCACTAATCTTTTATTTATTTATTTGATTTTTATTTGGTTTTTATTTTGTGCAATATTGGTTGGGTTGTAGGGCAATGGCGGCCAGATCCAGATAGGGAGTAGTGAAATTGGAAAGAGAACGGTGCAACATTGAGAGAAGGGTAGCAAGGAAGGCAGTGAGAGAAAGGTTATGAAGATTAATATAAGTAAAAAAAAAAAAAAGAAGGAAGAAAATGAAGAAAAAGAAAAAAGAAAATAATAAAGAAACAATGAGAGAGAGAGTTTATAGTGAAGAGGGTGATAAAGATGATAAATTGGCTCGGAAGCGAAGAAAGAGATGAAAAGTAAAGGAAATGTCGAATAGAAAAAGAGAGAGAGGCGAGAAGGAAGAGTGGGGAAATTCACGGAGGATGAAAGAGAAGAAATACAAGAGATCCAAAGATAAGAAAAGAGGAGAAAAGAAAAGAGGAGATTAAGGAAGGAAGGAAGGAAGAAAACAGGGAGGAAGCACAAAATACTGGAAGAGTGACGGGAGGAGGAAAGAGAAAAAGAGGAAAAAGAAAACGGATTGAGAAAGAGAGAAATAGTGAAAGAATGATTGGCTGATGGGGTCAAGACGAAGATATGGTTATTAGGAGGAAAGAAAGTAGTGTGCCCCCTCCAAAAAAAGGAATTCTAAAATAGAACTATGTCGAAGAAAAGGTGAAAGGGTGCAGGCTAAAAAACATTAAAGGAAATATTAAAGAAAAAAGATTAAAGAAAAAGATTAAAGAAAGCTGGAAGAAAACTAAAGAAGAGAAGAGAGACAATGAATTCAAGGGAAAATGCCGTTGGGGAAAAAGAGAAGGCGTAAAAATAAAATTGTAAAAAAAAAATGAGGAAAATAAGAAACATAAAAGAATAAGCAACTGTACAAGTGAAGAAATAAAGAAAATATTCTTTAAAGAATTATAGAAAGAAAAAAAGACGAAAGAAGAAAGAAAAATGATAAAGACGCAAATAAAAACTGAGTGTAAAGATATCCAAAAAAGAAAAGTTATAAAATAGTTTAAGGATCAATGCAGAGAGTCGAATTAAATAAGAATAAACAGAATTATGAAAAATGAATTTTATTTTAGACATACAAAATAAAAAAAGGAAAGTGACATAAAAAAGTTCTTTTTTTTTTCGTTGTTTTTTTTTTCTTTGCTGACGAAGGAAGAATTTAAAAAAAAAACCCAATGACAAAATGAGAGGAAGGAAGAACAAAAGGTAAGAATATTTCATAGTATAAAAATATGGCGGAAGGACAGAGAGATAAGTTTTAAAACGGATGAAATTATTCGTTTAAAGAGAGAAATGGTGAATAAGAAAATGGAGAAGATTGTTGGAGATTGTAAGAAAGCAAACGAAGAGGGACATTGAACTGGGATAGGATAAAGAAAAAGAAGAAAGAGTACGAATCAAATGCCAAAATGGAAGAAGAAAGTGTTATCAATGAGTGAGAGGAAAAGAAACGAGTAAGAAGAAGAAGAAGAAGATGATGATGATGATAATGAAGAAGAAGAAAAAGAAGAAGAAGAAGAAGAAGATAGATTGAGCAATGACTTAAAGGAAGAGAGTAAAGAAAAGAACAGGGGAATTGGAAAAGTTATATATGGGAGAGAAAATAGAGGAAAGGAATGAATACAGACTGTAAAGAAGAAGAAGAAGAAGAAGAAGAAGAAGAAGAAGAAGAAGAAGAAGATAGATAGATAGATAGATAGATAGATAGATAGATAGATAGATAGATAGATTGAGCAATGACTTAAAGGAAGAGAGTAAAGAAAAGAACAGGGGAATTGGAAAAGTTATATATGGGAGAGAAAATAGAGGAAAGGAATGAATACAGACTGTAAAGAAGAAGAAGAAGAAGAAGAAGAAGAAGAAGAAGAAGAAGAAGAAGATAGATAGATAGATAGATAGATAGATAGATAGATAGATAGATTGAAAATGACTGAAGGAAAGAGTAAAGAAAAGAAAGGGGAATTGGAAAAGTTATATATGGGAGAGAAAAAAGGAAAGGAATGAATACAGACTGTAAAGAAGAAGAAGAAGAAGAAGAAGAAGAAGAAGAGATTATAGGAAGTTAAAAGACTGAAGAAATCGAGAAAGGAGAAAGAGGGAATTGGAAAATACGTAAATGAAAAAGGATATCTGTGAGCGGGGAAAAGAGTTAGAAAAACAGACATGTGTAAGAAAAATGACATGAAGGAAAGGAGAGAGGATGAAGAAGATAATGAAGAGCATAGAAAGAGGAAAAATATTTAAAGAAGAGTAATGAACAGAGGGCGAAGAGAAAACAAAGAAAGAAATACAAAAATGTATAAGAAAAAGAGACTAGAGGAGGAGGAGGAGAAGAAGAAGAAGAAGAAAACGACAAAAAGTAAAATAAGAAAAGAACTAGAAAAAGAAAAAAGAAGTAGAAGAAGAAAGAAGAAGAAAAGAAGTTGAAGAAAAAGAAGATGTTGATGAAGAAGAAAAGAAGTAGAAGAAACAGACGAAAGAAAAAGAAGAAGAAGAAAAAGAAGAAGAAGAAGAAAAGAAGGAGATAAGGAAGAAAAAGAAGTGGTAGAAGAGGATAAGTAGATGAAGAAGAAGAAAAGAAATTTAAGAAAAAGAAGATGTCGATGAAGAAGAAGAGGAGAAAATAAGAAGAAGAGGAAGAAGAAAAAAGAAGTGGTAGAAGAGGAAAAGAAGTAGATGAGGAAGAAGAAAAGAAGTTGAAGAAAAAGAAGATGTCGATGAAGAAGAAGAGGAGAAAATAATAATAAGAAGAAGAATAAAAAGAAGAAGAAGAAGAAAAAGAAAAGGAAGAACAAATATGGCAGTAAAAGATTGAGAGAAATAGAAAGTAAGCAAAAAGAAAGACTTTTAGGAAGTGTATATGTAAATAAGGAACGAGAAGCGAAGAAAAAAAGAGAATGTCTGCGAAAAAGAAAAGGAATGGTAAAAGGGAATATAATATAGCTGAGGAAAAATCTGAAAAAAAAGGGAGATATTAAAAACTGAGAGGAAAAGGTTGCGATTGTATGGTTGGCTGTCGATGGCGCAGACACTCGGGAACGCGCACACATTGAAATAGAAAATGGTGAAATATTAAGCAATAAGATAAACGAAAATAAGGGAGACAGTCCGACAGACAGACAGACGGGGGATAGTTAAGGTTGAGGGGTATGAGCAGTGGGGTGATGAGCAAAAGACAGGCATTCTTTTCCCCCACTTTATTTTAGTTTATTATTTTCAATTTTATTTTTTTCTTTCATGATTTGTGTAATTCACGTTTCCCTTGCATATCAGTCTGTCACTGTGTGTATGCTTTGATCCTAGTGTAAGTATATGTGCGTGTGAGTCTACCTGTGTATATACGTGTGCGTGTGCTCGAGAAGGGAAAAAACGTGGGTGTTGGGTGGACAGTTTTTATGATAGGACAGTAGTCGTAGAAGGACATGAAATAGAAAGAAAAAAGCGAGGAAGAAGTTATAGGAAGGAAAATAAGAAAGGAACAGAAGAAGAAGAAGAAGAAAAAGAAGAAGAAGAAGTAAAGACTGGGGAAGAAAAAGAAAAGAATGAGGATTAATAATAATAATAATAATAATAATAATAATAAGAAGAAGAAGAAGAAGAAGAAAAGATTGAGGAAGAAGAAAAGTTTGAGAAATAATAAGTAGGATATGAAGAAGAAGAAGAAAAAGAAGAAAAATAAGAGTTGAGAAGACGAAGAAGAAGAAGAAAAGGAGAGAAGATATAAGAAGTAAAGACTGCGGAAGAAGAAAAGAATGAGGATTAATAGTAATAAGAAGAAGAAGAAGAGGAAAAAGAAGAAAAAGAAGAAGAAAAAGAAGAAGAATTAGGAGAAGGAAAAGAAGAAGGAGAAGAGGAAGAAGAAGTAAAGATTGAGGTAGAAGAAGAAAAGCTTGAGGAATAATAAGAAGTAAGTGAAGAAGAAGAAGAAGAAGAAGAAGAAGAAGAAGAAGAAGAAGAAGAAGAAGAAAGAGGAAGAAAGCAAAGGAGGTGAATAACTGATGCGGAGGAGAACGACGAAGAAAAGAAGAAAGCAGGATAGATGGTGAAAAAGAAGAAATCTTAAAAAGAGTTCGAAAGAAAAAAGAAAGAAAAATGAGTAGAAAGAAAAAGAATGAGTTGGAAGAAACGAATAAAAAATGCAAACAGACAAAAATTAACAAGAAAATGCCTTGGAAAGTAAGAAAGAAAAAGAAAAAGAAAAAGGAAGGAAAGCAGAGTAAAAGATTTAAAATGACAAGGAAAAAGAAGAAAAGAAAACTGAAGGAGCATGCGTTAACTGATATATGCTTGTTTATGTGTGTGTGTATGTATTTGTGCGAGCATACATACCTACATACATACATACATACATATATATATATATATATATATATATATATATATATATATATATATATATATATATATATATATATATGGACGTATATATATTAAAAATAATAAGAAAATCCGACATAAACTAAAATGAAAGGAAGAATGCGTTA
>CAHIKZ030003794.1:1720000-1725000 GCA_903632075.3 Acanthosepion pharaonis
TCATTAAATATGAGGGTTGATTACCTTTTTATTTAGTATTCCAGCGTCCGTAGATGTTTTTATTTGGTGGGAGTGAGGAGTACAAAAACTCTCCATTGTCACAAGCGCTTTCATCGACTTCTTTAGCCATTTAAAAGTTTTTTTTTCAAAGAGGTTTTTTTTGGGGGGGTTGTTTTTCTTTTCATGTTTTGACTGTTTGAGACGTATGATTTGTATATTCCTTAATGCTAGTAGCAGCGATTATTCTGAGCCTTCGCGACAATTTATCCATATATATATATATATATATATATATATATATATATATATATATATATATATATATATATATATATATACAAACTGTATGTGTCATTATCTATTAGTCAAAAAAGAAATGTATATTAATATCTGAATCTATGTAGGTATAAAAAGATAAGTTGTCGTCAAAATTATGCAAAAATGCAAATAACACTGACATCTCATTTTAAGACATATTTACCAAAATTACACAAAAATATCTTGAAATACAAAAGAGTAAATTTATTCAATAAAATCGCCATTGGCTTCCACCACGGCTTCAAGAGAAGTTGAGAATCTCCTGTAAATCTTCCGGCGGAATCCTATTTAATGTTGGTGGATAATGCCATAAACTTTGCCTTCAGTTAATCTTTGGTATTACAAGGAGTTTTGCTGGTCTCTCGCTCAACTGCGCCCTTAATCAAGGGGGTTGCAATCTGGAGAATTAGGTGGTCACATGTAAGGGGTGATGTGGTCGCATAAATTGTCTGACAGCCATGAGTCTGTTCCCTGCTTGTGTGACATGGTGCAGAGTCCTGTTGCCAGACATAGGATCTACCAGCAAATAAAAATGGCAACAATTTACCCAGCGCATTCTGTATATATATATATATATATATATATATATATATATATAGATGCACTGGGTATATTGTTGCCATTTTTATTTTTAATTTCGCGCATGCGCGTTGTTTGTTTTTGATTTTGACGACTGCAGTAGGTCAGTTAGGCACTGTCTGTGAGAAAAGAGCACCATGACGCAATTCACTCCGCCAGAAATTTAGAAACGACACTCTGTACTACTTGTCCTTCATACCGGAAGTTCCAATACGAATATTTCAAAGTGGACAGTACTGAAGATTTAAAAGAGTTGGATGAGTCTAATGGTGATTATGAAGGTGATTAGAGTGATCACTAATGATAGCGATGTTATACCTCCATTCACCTTCCCGCTGGGCTTCAGACTCAACACGGAAGCCTATATCAAGTGCCTTCAGGAGGTAGTGCTGTTCTGGGTCAAGTGTGTGGCTGCTGGAAGATCCTATGTCTGGCAACAGGACCCTGCACCATGTCTCACAAGCAGGGAACAGACTCATGGCTGTCAGACAATTTATGCGACCACATCACCCCTTACATGTGACCACCTAATTCTCCAGATTGCAACACAGTACTGATGAAGAATGAAATTCCTGCTATCAAATAGGAGGTCAAACCCTATAAAACCTTATCTCTGCAGATGATATGGTCATCATTTGTTACTCTAGAATTGATCTGCATAACATTCTATATGTATTGGTCAAGCAGTCGACCCAGTACTTTCTGAGCGACTGTTCGGTTGTACTTTCTTCCCACGGACGGGAGGAACCCGAAGAAGGCTACGCCGAAGGGCGGAGTCTCCTTCGGGGAGGTAGACCAGCCCTGAACCCGTTCATACGGGTTCAATGGGCAAATTTCTTCTGTCTGAGCGCCTGAGTCAAAATTCGCATATAATAAGTATATTATGTTTCACGGTAGATATAAAAATAGTTACAAGTGTTTACCCACCGTTCAACCGGTAGCTGGGCATTACGTCATTTTTCTCTACCACCGTTCAACCGGTGGTTGGGCATTACGTCATTTTTCTCTACCACCGTTCAACCGGTGGCTGGGGCATTTTCTCTACCACCGTTCAACCGGTGGCTGGGCATTACGTCATTTTTCTCTACCGCTGCTCAACCAGTGGATGGACATTACGTCATTTTTCTCTACCGCTGTTCAACCAGTGGCTGGGCATTACGTCATTTTTCTCTACCGCTGTGCAACCAGTGGCTGGGCATTACGTCATTTTTCTCTACCACCGGTAAAGCGGCGGTCAGAGCTCAAAAGGTTACGAAAGCGGTTATATAAAACTGATAGTTCTGATATTACTGAGCGAACTTTTTGTAATGCATGACATTCATATTAAATTCTCAATCTGATGAGGCTATTTAAGAACACGACTAGTTTTTAGGTTGACATTTTGAATATGTAGCAGTTGGCGGTGATATGCGCCGTTCTAACAATATTTTCACAAATTTCACCCCAATACGGATTTAACAACAGACTTTATAATTTTCATCCATATTCTCTTCTTGAATTCTATGTCGAAATATGTATGTTAATAAAAATATGAATGTATAGTGTCTATATTTCAATTAACCCTTTGATCCCTGCTTTCCTGGACATTGTTAACCCTTCTGCCTGAGCTCCTGAGTCAAAATTCACAAATAATTCGTATGTAATGTTTCAAGGTAGATATAAAAAATAGTTACAAGTATTGAATCGGTAGCTGGGCATTACGCCATTTTTCTCTACCACCGGTAAAGCAGTGGGCATGGTTCAAAGTGTTAAACATCAACATCTCAAAAACGTAATGAATGACAACTAGAAAAAAAAAAACAAACAATTCCAATCTGCAACTCACAATCTACAACCGGTAAATCATTTTAGTTACGGAGTTTGTATATCGCGGCCAAAAGCTATCATCAAACAGCAATTTGATGGATGGTTGTTGTACTGCCTCGCATCGCTCTGGGTTGGGCTGCTTTCAACAGGAACAATGACGTGCTAACATCAAAACGCGTTTCTCATCATTTGAAGGCTAAGATCTTTGACACTTACATCCTACCAATTGTGTTATATGGTCTCGATTGTGCTAAGTAGATGACAAAGTCACTTCAAAAGCTGTCTATATTCTAGAACCACTCCATACAAGCATTAAAATATTAGAAATTTTCAAATATTATATCAAGTCTCGTAAACGAGAAGTTAATCAGAATCTCGAAGGTTTGTTGAAATTAACCTGGCAATGTGATAATCAACATAGGCACGTAGAGATTTAAATAATTTCAAACCGAATTACGATTCAGAAGACTTTCTTAATACAATGGTGGCTCCAGAAATATTGTATTTGACGACAGAAAAAAAGATAGGGATATGAAAAGCTTACAATGTTTCAAGGTCTGTTCAGCTAATATCTTTTGACTGATTTTACGCATGTCATGTTTAAAAATGCTATCAGAAAAACAATGCGAAAAGCACTTTAACGATAATAGAAAAAATTCCTATCTACTGTGTCATATGATCTCGATTGTGTTAAATGGACGACAAAGTCACTTCCAAAGCTCCTTGCAATCTAGAACCACATCATGAGACTTAAGACTAGGTATTTACAATGTCTCCTCACTAAAACTAGTTGTGACATAAGGTCAATTTTTAAGATGGAGATCCGAGCACGTACACCTGGGCTAGGAACAATTATTGTCCGCAGGCCCCGCAACTGTCGTTTGCGCTGACCTGGGTTCGAGCACCGATAGCTCTCTCTGGTGCAATCAGAGGACGCGAACTTGGGCAGCTGTTCCCCAAGGCTGGGCACCTCTCAGTATAATTTTCCTCAGTTACGACTCTGTCCTTTGACGGAGTCGCCCCTGAGTGCACTCTGCCCAAAGACAGAGACGCAACTGAGAGATGATAAATAAACGTGTTACAAACCACTCGAGAGTAGTTTACACACGTAAGACTAACAAACACCTCAGCGACCATATCTCTATCAATGAGCTACTCAACATTACCGAGATTAAGCCAATTACATCAGTTATCGAGTCAAGAGTACTTAAACTGTATGGTCATATCAAATGATCAACTCATAGCGTGAGCAAGCTATAAGGGAAGTTAGACGGTAAGAGAAGCAAAGGTCGGCAGCCAAAGGTCGACAGCCAAAACTTATCGACTGGATTTGACCTTTACACTTTGAACTCGTTGGTAATCGAACTTTGTAGAGAAGAATGTCTCATGTTGATGCGCAGTCTGCAATAGGCGAAGTAAGCGACTAATGAAGAGTGACAAAAAAGAACTAACTCGATATCTTTGCCGATGTCATTCGTTCGGGTTAGATTCTCTCACTCCCCCATGTGACAATACAGATTAGTCAAAAGTGCGCAGTTATATACATATCAACGTAGAAGTACAACGTCATAAATAAACAATGTCACACTTGTGACGTTAACATCCGAATGAAAAAACTTACATTAGATTAAACATAGAAATTTATTAGATGGAGTCTTAAATAAGTTCCTTTTCTGGAAATCAACTGTAATGACTAATGTACCATCCTAACTACTAATCATAGGCGGTAGTTAAGAATAAATTTGGTTGGTTGGTTGATTTTGTTTATCGGTATATCAACACCTCTATGGGTTATTTAATGTTGAAATCTAAATAATCTGAACAGAATTGTATGCCTTCAACTGAAGATAAAATATATTGTTGATCATTTTTCTTTGAATATGTATTGTTAGTAATTTTACTATAAATAGGTACTGTTGGTTGGTTGATTTTCTTTAGCGGCATATCAACACCTCTATGGGTTATTTCATGTCGAAATCTAAATATTTTGAAAACAATTGTATCCCTTCAATTACCAAAAAAAAATAAATAAAAAGGTAGTGTTGGTAATTTTATGATATAAATATGTATAGTTGATAATTTTATTATATACATATGTAGTGCAGTTAATTTTACTATAAATATATATCGTTGGTAAATTTACTATATAAATATGTATTTCATTTTGGCTGTTTTATTGTTGGTTGGTTGATTTTGTTTAGCGGCAAATCAACTTCTATGGGTTACCGTATTTGACGACATATAAGACGCACGGGTGTATAAGACGCACCCTAATATCAGCTGGGCAAATCAAGAAA
>CAHIKZ030003794.1:1727500-1777500 GCA_903632075.3 Acanthosepion pharaonis
ATATATATATATATATATATATGGGCGATTTATATATTTACGTTAATAATTATAAAGTGGTTTATATGATAATAGTAGCTGTGATGTGATAGTAATGTTGTACAGGGATCGGTGACAAATGATAATTTTTTAAATTTGGGTTTATAGTTATTAAATTGGTGAATGTGATTAGTAATGGTGGTGGGAGATTCTAATAAAAAGAATAAATGTAATTATTGTCCGTGGTAGCTATAAACATAAAAAGTTTTGGATTGACATTGGTGTTTTATTTTATTATATAAATAAATATATATAGATAAATATATATATATATATATCAAAAAGCATTTTCTATTTTTCCACTGAATAATCGTATTCGATGTATGTATATAGCCAATCTCAATTGCAGACGGTAAAAATTATTATTATTTTTATTTTTAAAAAGGGGTTGTTATATTTAAAGCTGTTATTTTACATTCAATGTAACCAAGAAAGCCACCTTATTGGTTATTTTATATGGTGCATTTAATATGTTGGGCGAGAGGGTGTTTACGAGCGGGTTTACCTGATAGTAGCTGTGATGTGATTATCTATCGTGATCAACAATTTGAATAAAAGGCAACGATGATAAAACAATAAATGTAATTATTTTGGTAGTAAAAAGCTTGATTGTTGGTTTTTTATTTTATTATATATATATATAGGGTTCCGTCCTCGCAATTCCATTCTTGGGTTGGCGCATTTGTGTTCATTCAAGACCAACAGAGCCCATGGTTTATGCCTGCAACTATGCTGAGTTTACAGCGGACTTAATTTGAATAAAGGCAACCAAAGGTTGTCTCCCATTTCATTCACAAAGCTTTGGTCAACCCATGGTATGGTTTTCGGATCTTCCAAACCCTTCCTTACTGACAAATCTACCATGATAAGATTCGAACCCGGGTCTCATGGTCAGACTGCGAACGTTCTAACCACTCGGCCACATACCCCGTTGATTGAATCCAATTTATTGACCCAAAGAGTTGTGAGTTCCACACCTGGCTACAGCTAAGGTGAGCAAAAACTTGGAAAGTCAAGTTAAAGTGAGAAAACTGATACTGAGACACCCGGGAGAGGCATGGCATGTGGAACCAGAACAATCTACCCCGGTGGGCGAAATAAACGGTTCAATTCGAAATTTCAAGCACTTGAAGTAAGCCGGGACGTACAACGGCCGAAACGTGAATGACAAGAAAGGTGAAGACAACAGTCCGAATCATACCTCATCTCAGAAATCTAGACAGGCCCTGAAGAAGACCGGAGCGTACAACGGCCGAAACGTCATGAATATGACAATAAAGATAAGGACAAGAATCCGAACCATCTAAATAATGTAATTACGATACCTTATCTCAGAAATCTCGACAGATCCTGAAGAAGACCGGAGCGTGCAAAGCCCGAAACGTCGTTAATATGACAATAAAGATGAGGACAACAGTCCGAACCATGTAAACAGTGTAATTAATTACAATACCTCATCTCAGATATATAGACTGATGCTGTGTTTTCTATGGCTTATCAACCCTTTGGAGGTTATTTAAATGCAGAAAATATTTTTAGATTGTAAGAATTTATCTTTTGTGAGCTAATAATGATTACTAATTAATCCACAACTGGGGAAAAAGATGTGGGATCATATCTTTCCTAACGGTATTTGTGCGTAAGTGAATATAACGAATTTAACGACAATTTGATCTCGGCTCTCAGATTAAAAATTCCGTGCAATTATACATTAAAACAGTCGTATACCCATGATCCAAGCTTAGAGCACCTGGTATTCCCAGGCGATCATCCATCTAGGTATATAACCAGGCTCGAAACCAGAACCCAGCCTTAAAAAATATATTTACTTTAAACCAACATTGTTTTAGCGGCAGACAGTCGGAAACAGACGAAAAGTGACTTTTTTTTTCCATCAAGAATGAACTCTTAAATATATTATATGCATTTAAAGGTATCTTCTCCTGTGGTGAATGATATTTTATTACAAGTGAACTGTTTATTTTGTACATAATAACTTCACCCGTTGTAATGTATTATGTTGATTGTTGTATTTTAGTTGTTCAGGATGTACTGGTCGATGTATGCACGGATTGCACTGTGTTCCCACAGATGACAAGTCGGTCTGCGTGAGAGTAGGTGTCTGTGTGTCCGATGCAAGTAATTAATAGTTTGTTTTTTATTAACGTTGAAGATGGTATTCACGGGGCGGAGGGGGAGAATTCATAGACAACATTAAGTTTTACATTAGGGCAAATATTAAGGACTAATAAAAATCAAATTTTACTAATGTAAAATTTTACTTAATTAGGTTGTATGTTCTACCTTTATTCGGTATTAATATAAAATCTTATTTATGTGTGCGTGTGTCTGTATGTGTGTCTCAGAATCTTAATCTCTATAGCACTGTCTCTATATACATTAATTAATGGACATGTTTCCTCCAAAAGAATTTCTTATTACAACAATTTTAGAAAGAGAATGCAGGATGCTTTAATAAGACTTCCCATGATCTAGGCAGGTAGACTTTAATTTCACTATTTTTAAATAATATCTATTCAAAAACATGCACTCACTAAAAGATTTCTGACAGGTATTGAACCTGTGTCATCCTTTTTATGGGTTGTTTTACCGAGTGTGTTTGTGCGTATATGTGTGTGTGTGTGTATGTATGTATGTATGTGCGTGTGTGCGTGTGTGTGTGTGTGTGTGTGTGTGTGTGTGTGTGCTCTTTTAAATAGATATTTTTTGCAAGTATAGACATATTGGATACCTGTTCGGAAAGAGAAATTGGATACAGGTGTTTGAATTCTAGTCGGGTTCGTTACATCACTTACGCGAAAAATACCCTTGGAAAAGACATGAATCGATCACTTGAGCTATGGGTTTAATAGCAGGACTTGATTGGCAACCAGTCTGACACAGAAAGAAACGGCAATCTACTGCGGAAAAAACGTGTTGCTCAGTTTTGGGTAAGTACTTGCTAAAAGTAGTTCTGGCCAGAACCTCTTCACAATGTTTAACCAAATAACCAGCATCAGATATATTTTTCCCATATGAACTGGGGCAGGAATTGGCTGGTTTAACTTTAACGTCTCAAAAGCAAAACTGCTCTCTGTTACTCACCACAGAGAACCATCCCTGCCCCCCCCCATTAGAATGTCTGACGCTCAACTTCTCGAGAGCCCCTCGTTGCGACTACTCGGCTGCTGACCTAAGATGGAACAAATACATTTAGTCAATAGCTTCGTCCACCGTAAGGAAATTTGGCTCACTGTGCCGCGCCAGGAAATTTTTATCGCCGGAGTCGATCCTTCAAATCTACAAATCAACCATTTGCCCTTGCATGGAGTATTTCTGCCATATATGGTCTGGAGCCCCTTCTGTTTGTCTCAGGTTCTTGATAAGATCCAAAGACGGATATGCAATATAATTGGCCCCTGATCTGGCATCTCGTCTGCAGTCGTTTCTCTCACAGACGCCGTCGCCTCCTCCTTCTTTTTTTACAAATACTTTCATAGTAACTGCTCCGAGGAGCTGCTTTCGCTGGTTCCCAGACTTCATGAATTTTAGCGTTCTACTAGGCTGGCATCTCGCTCTCACCTCTTCACTGTTGAAACTGTTAATTGTAGCCGTCTCTTCTACTCCAATAGCTTCATGTCTCGCACCTCTCGTCTGTGGAACTCCCTCTCGTCTTCCTTTTTCCCTGATAGCTATAATCTTCAACAATTCAAATGTAATGTCAATCGACGTCTCCAGATGCCTTGATCTATCCCCTATCCTTCTCTTCATTCTTTCCTCTATCACTTCTATTTGATCTCGCTCCAACAATCTGTAACCCCTTGCATGCTAGTGGCTTCCCGCTTTGCTTGGGGTGAAACGCTTATAAAAAACAAAAAAAATATGATCTCAATCTGTTTTTATAGGCTTACTTTTCGGCCATAGCTATTTTTTTAGTTGAATTGCAATAGAAATATCTTAGGGCAAGAATTCATATCGACATGGATGCAATAAATTCCGAACATTGGACACACATGTGAAAACGAACATTCACTCAGCAAAAACGAGACTAATATAGACCTACTGTATATATATATATATATATATATATATATATATATATATATATATATGCATATATATGTATGTTAGTGTAGCATCTACCCCCTCATCAGAGGTCTGATACCAAAAATGCATTGTGAGTTTGAATGGTCTTTGAGGTCTGGTCTACGAACTTTCCTGCTTTACAATATGAGATGGTAATATTAGGAATTTACTTTTAAAGAAATATTCAATATTCATTGATCGTGCAGCCAGTGCTACTGTCAATAGAAATTTTAAAAATCTTTCTCTTAAAATAATTTCTCAGGAAAATAGGCTTTTCAACATCAGTGACTATATTTTCAGTATTGATGGGGGTTTATTTGCTAAAATTTTATTTGAAGAAGCGTTGAATGTCAACATCTACGCCATTAATTTCTCTTCGAGTGATATCCAATTTATTTATTTCAAGTCCTCAAATGATGTAGTTTCAGTTATTTCGAAGATATGGGAGCTTCGTCAGGAGCATTCACTCGCTATATACGGCGTGCTTTACAAGTTTTTAAACAAAATGATCGAGCACAAATAAAAGTATAAAATTTTAGGATATTCAACCATTTTGTTTCAAACATGAACCGAAAGTGTCAAGAGGAGCCCTAGATTATATGTTCCAGATGTCCGTCGTTCTGTTCAAGGCACCGTTGAATGCAAAGTTGTTGATAACACATGCACATTCATCCTGGGTGCTGCTTTCCATGCAGTAAAGGTGCAAAGGTTGCTCTGGTAGATGCTGTCCTTGAAGAATCCATTTATTTATTTTTTTTTTGTTTATTAATTTCGTAATATTTCTTCACACAAAAGATCTGCTCCATTGCTATATTTGGTTGAATATATTAAAATGATAATTACTTCCCGGAAATAGCTGTCGAAAAAAGCTTGTTAACCATTACACTACGTCGAATTACGCCATTCTTCATTTTTTTATATGCGGACGATAAAATGAATGAACGAAAATAAAGACAAAAAAAAACAAAAAAAATAAAAAACGCGCGCATTTAAAGAAATTATTGAGTAAATTTAATTGGAATTAAAATTTATGATTATATATTTTTTCGGTGTTAATGAAATTATAAAATTTTAAACTTAAAATGTTATTAAACTGTTTAAGTAGAATCTACAAGGCGTTTCACAATTTTTGAAACAAAAAGATCGGGAACAAATAAAGGATCACAAATGAAAGAATAATGGAAATTAAATTTATTGAAAAGTAAAAGGATAATATTTTAGTATCTGCAGCCATTTAGATTCAAGCATGAACCAAAAATGTCAAGAGCAGCCCTAGAATACATGTTTCAAATGTCCGCTGTTCAGTTGAAGGCAATGTTGAATCTAAAGTTTGAATCTTCTCAATTGTAGCTGCCTTCAAAGTAGCACTGGTGTGAGGGTGGCTCTGGTAGATGTTGTCCCTGAGGAACCCATTTATTTATTTATTTATTATTTTTTTTAGTTACAATATCTTTATAGTATGATATATACAAAGTGTTTCACGATTTCTGAAACAAAATGATCAGGCACATGATCAAGGACCACAAAAGATAGAGTAATGAAATTTACATTTATTGAAAGATAAAAAGATAATATTTTAGAATATTCAACCATTTAAATCTCAAACATGAACCAAAAATGCCAAGAGGAGCTCTAGAGTAAATGCCCCCGTTGTCCCCCGTTCAGTTGAAGGCAATGTTGAATTCAAAGTTGTTGATAACTCGTGTACATTCCTCCTGGTTGATTGTTTGAATCTTTTCAGTGATAGCTTCTTTCAATGCAGCAATAGCGCGATGGTTACCCTGGTAGATGTTTTGCTTGAGGAACCCCCAGAGGAAAATATTTGGTAGAGGGAAGGGTTCAGGTCAGGCAGGAGTGAGGTTCCCATTCCATTTCAGCTTTGTGGCTGATGAGAAGCTCTCCAAACTTACCACGGAGCCATGCTATGGTAGCATTAGCAGTGTGAGGAGGACACCATCTTGCTGGAACCACTGTTTCTCCTCATCAAGGTCCTCCCACTCCTCGAGCTCACCCTATCTGAGACGCCGCTGCTTTAAAAACAACTAATTGTTGAGCGCGTCAGGAATTTGTGTGATGAGAAACAGATCATGGCATAGCTACACACCTCTCTATCTCTAATATTATGGAATATCATTAAACTTCACAGTACAATTACTAAAATAAATATACTTCAAGACTCTAGTAGAATTTTTTTTTATATATATATATATATATATATATATATATATGCTTCTCTGAATCATCTTCAAGAAGCGAGAGCAAGATCTAAAAGGTCAACCAATCTAACAGTGATCTCATCTCACAATCCTCACACTTGCTCTATATGTGGCCTCATTTGTAAATCACTAGCAGGTCTTAAATGCCACTTAAGATTAGCGCATAAACTTTCAAAACTGAATCAATAAGCTGGCAGATCATCCTCATACGTCGAAACCGACGGGGAGTCCATTATTATATATATATATATATATATATATATATATATATATATATAATATAATGTTAGGCAAGCTTTGACCCGTTGTGGTTTGGAAATGATTAAAGATATCTTACATCTATTGGACTTTACTTTGAAGAATACGAATGTATTTAATTCTAAGTTCAAATGATGATCCCTCTTGCTGATTCAGTTTCCCAAAAACTGTTTCTTTTTTAAAAGCCTATTCACCGTTCTCTTGATGGTTCTTGAATGGAATTTGAAAATGAATGCCAGAGTATGAGTTTTTGTACCATTACTGAAGGCCTGAATGATCGTTTCCTCTCACCATTGCTCATTTGGGAAGACAGAGAGGGGCTGACACAAAACGATTTTAACTTGTTCTTTTTCTAGCTAAATAACACTCAGGGTTTTTCAGCGATTCTTACGGCAAATGGTGTCAAGATGGTTAAATGTTTTATCTGAAAATCTGGCAAAAAGAACTTCAGTTACTTTATTGGTTTTTTGGATATTAAACATTTCGTAAGATGGAAAATTTTCCCATGCAGTTACAAAGTTTGGACAATTTGTTGCCATTAGACTAGGTTACATTTGTCATTCGTGTACGTTTGTAGCTAATCAGTTTTCAACATTCAACGTGTGTAGTAGTAAGTTAACTGAGAAGTGTTCCGTTTAATAATGACAGGATCTTTCATATCGTGTACAGGAAGCTATGATTTTTACATAGTGCTGCGTGAATGGTAATGGACGCGAGGCTGCAGATTACGTTTCCAGAGCGAAGGCAAATCGAGACATCCAACCTTTGATGCTGTTTATCGTCGCATTGGTGAAACAGGATCCGTGCTGGTACAAACTAGGGATCGAGGAAGACCGCGATCCACTCGTACACCTGACTACGAAGAAAGCATTTTGCAGCCTGTCGGGGACGATTCAGGTATCATCACGCGTCAAGTGGTTTTAGCATGTTGTACATCTCATAGAACCGCATGGAGGGTACTTCAAGGGAAGATCCTGTATTCGTATGATTTGCAACGTGTGCAGGGGCCTTCGTCATCTGATCACTCACCAGAGAAGAACATTTACCAATGGTTTATTGCACAAACTTTAAACTTAATAGCACAAAAAACGAAGGATTTACGGACTTATGTTTATATGGATTTTTAATGTGAGGAACCCGCTCCCAAATTTTGTAAATGTATTTTTTGATACACCATATATATATATATATATATATATATATATATATATATTCTATTTGGATAGAGAAATTCTGATAGGTTTACAGAGCTGTTGTATGGCTCAGAATCGTGGACTCCAAACATGTACCATATATGCCAGCTGGATGTTTTCCATAAAAGCTGAGTGTCATCTGTGGAGTTAACCCTCAATATTACTAACACCTGTATATATTATTATTATATACTATTATATATGTTACTTACACCTGTTATATATTATATATGTTACTAATATTACACCTGCTTAACAGGTGTAATATTGCAGGAATCGAGACTTTTATCATACAGTCTCAGTTATGGTAGACTTGTCATGTCTTGGGAATGTCTGATGACGGGATACCCAAGATCCTAATGTACAGCCAGTTAGATCAAGGTTACAGGAATGTAGGACGCCTATGGCTAAAATACAAAGACAAGCTGAAAAGCAACTTGTCAGTTGTCAATAATACCTCATAACACCCTCGAGCGCTTAGCCTTGGAGCGGGTAGAATAGAGATCAACGTGTTTTAGTGGACTCAGCAGTTTTCAATCTGCTTGTCTGAATCGTCTTCAAGAAGCGAGAGCAAGATCTAAAAGGTCAGCCGATCTAACAGTGATCTCATCCCGCAATCCTGTGGCCTCCTTTGTAAATCACTAGCGGGTCTTAAATGCCAGATTATCGCACAAACTTTCATGACTGAATCAATTAAGCTGTCAGATCCTCATACATCGAAAACGACGGGGGAGTCTATTATACTATTATTCTTTGTAGAAATTGTTTCTTTATGATATAAAATATGAGCTACACACTCTAATATATTTCTGTAAAATCCTCAGCACAGTAATAATCAGAATCTTAAATTCTGTGGAAAACTACTAAGGTATTATTACTCTACTAATTGGATTAAGCTTAAGTCCATGTCACTTTAACAGATAAATAATTTTAACAAGAAAATATCTTGGATTTATAACTTTTCAAAATTCAAATAATATTCTCAATTGGTCAAGAAGTCTAGCGCTGCGACATCGCACGCTCTAAATCTTATATTCAAATGTCAATAAATAACATGATTTAAAAATATCTTACTAATATATACATATTTCGTCTTAGTGTTTGCCTGTGTATGAGAAAATTGCGCCCTAAAGATGACAATTTGAAATTGTCGAAAGTACTTGACATGTGTCTTCCATCTGACAACAACTCAAATATAAGGATCTTATCATTCAAGGAATTGATAGTAAGTTCATGTCTCAAAAGTCCTGTTAGCGAAGTGATTTCACCATTAATCACATTAACATTGCTACTTAATTCTTTGTATAAATTGTTTCTTTATGATATAAAATATAATCTGCACACAGACACACACACATATATATACGTGTGTGTGTGTGTGTGAAAAATTTCTCGAAGTTAACCTGTAGAAAAAGACAATATTTATAAATGCAAAAGACAATAGGAAAACTGTAATATTAGCCGACGCGTTTCGCCCGATGTGGACTTTTTCAAGGCAAAAACGAAATAAATTTATTAAAACGAAGTAATTATTAATAACTAAGAACATTTTGTTTTGTTATTAATAGTTACTTTGTTTTAATAAATGGACGAAACACGTCAGCAAATATTACAGTTTTCCTATTGTCTTTGATATATATATATATATATGTAAGTTCCTTTCATATTGTCCGATAAGCTTAATAACATTATCATTGAAAGACGAAAGGAAATCACCATATTGATACATGTTTAAATCCAATCTAAGCTTTTGGCTTACATAAACCATTATCAAAGATGACAATTACATTTCAATATATCAAACAATACACAGAAAAAACAATAATGATAGTCTGTTTTTGTTGCATGAAAAATTTCAAAGCAACGACAAACCCGTGTATACGAGACGCGGAAGCGAAAATCGCATCGCAGCTCGTGACGTCACACATTAAGTATTAAGTATGGGAAGCCGTTGGTATAAACCAATGGCTTCTGTTATAAATTATAGGCATTTAAGAATATTTGTAGAGATTTCATAGTTTATTTTGTTCAGGTTAGGTTTCAACTGTTTTATGTATATAGCTTCAAGAATTTTTACTTTTTTTCTCTACATTTGAATGATAACTCTAGCACTTTTAGACATTTAAAACAACATGCCTGGCCGCGTACACAATTCCGGAAAATCCTCAATCCCACAAGAAGCATCATCCTCATATTAGTAGGTTTTGTTTTAAATCCTAATAGGCTATGCAATATTCATGATCAGAGAGCAATACAAATGCAGAAGGATGTACACATGTTTTATAGATTACTCAAAATCATTTACCAAGGTATGGCACAAGGATCTATTTTCTAGGAAAATAGTTCTAATGATGTTAGAATAACCCAGTACTTGGAGCAAACCGCCTGCATGCGGATAGATAAGGAAATGTGGTTCTACAGAAGGATACTGAGAATTCCATGGACGAAGCGAGTAAGCAAGTATGAAGGCTCAAAGGAAATGGAAACAGAAGGAACAGTTCTACTCAGAACCAGTGAATGTTGGACAATTTCCCCACGGATGAAGAAATAACTAGAGGAGCAGAATTGTGGTTCTAAAGAGAACTATTGTGAATTCTATGGGCAGAACAAGTCAGCAACAAGGAAGACTTAAAGAGAATGCTTAGAATCAAGAAAACAAAGCTGAAAGTCCTTTGACACATAATGGGGAAAATTGGCTTGGTAAACTTAGCACTCACATATTTAGGGCAAGATAGACAGGGAAAAGCGGTGATCCACTTACCTGACCAGCTTGTGTTAATGGATGACGAAATGGGGATATAGGAGGAGCTTTAGCAAAGGGAGAAAAACTGGGCCACAAGAGAATAGAAGTTGTGGTGAGCCTTGATCGCTTACGTCCTGAAGTGACCTTTTACATAGAAGAAAAAGGCGTCTAGTCATCCTTTTCACAGAAAAAAAGACTGTCGTTCATTTACCCATTAATATTTACACACACATTGGTGGCAGTACTGAAAAGTTAATTCATAGAACTAGTTTTAGACATGTGTCTCTTCGGAGACCTAGATTCCCCCATACAAAACACATTTTACACGCTGAAATTATCTTGTTAAAGAAACTTTTATTGCAATGAAGGAGGTATAAGACAATCGGACTTATTCAACCTATACAGCGAGCCCATTCTGAGAGAATTTGGAGTCCTATGAAGATTCATTATTGACGGCCATAATCTCAACATAAGATATGCAGATGACACAGTGTTGATAGCAGACACCGAAAGAAAACGACAAAATCTCCTACAGAAATTAGTGAAGGAAAGCGAGAAGAAAGGACTAAAGGTCAAATGAAAGAAGACAAAATGCATCGCTGTTAGCAACAGGATGAGCCGTAAGTGCGAACTGCAAATCGAAATACTAAAAATTTAGATATCTAGAAATTTTTTAACAGACTACGGAAAGTGTGACATTGAAATCCGAAGGCGTTTTGGGATGGCAGCTAAAGATGCATTCGAAAAGTTTAGCAGAGTATTAAGAAATAGAAAAAAACAGTTCTTTAGAAACAAGGAAAAGTGTAGTAAACTGTTAGGTAATGTCTGTCCTCCTGTATACGATATTGAAATATGAAGGTTTATTGATATATTTTAAAAGGTTCATTATTCAAGAAATCTTGTTAAGGAAAGATTTAATATCTTTGAACATTCAGGCCGGTAGGTGAAAATAAGGAAATATACTGTTTAATAAATCAAGGAAGCTTCTACACAAATAGGAGTATCCATTTAAAAATAACATTTATATATATATATATATATATATATATATATATATATATATGTATGTATGTATGTATGTATGTATGTATGTTTATACGTCTTCAGTAGGAAAAAAGAACACGGAATAACGGGAGGCAATCAGAAAAAAATGTAACCGAAGACATCCATCCATCCATAAGAAGCAGGCATTTGCTTGCGAAAAATAAAACACATCAAATTTCCTCGAACAGGCACACACAAGCGGGCGGGCACACACACACACACACACACACACACACACACACACAAAACACACACGCGAACGTGCGCGCCCGCGCACATGCAAACACACACAGGGTCACGCGCACGCATTGGCATGCTTATGCAGACATTGACACACAAATTTAAAACAGCTACGCATGACGTACGTAGATAGAAAAGCGCGCGCACGCCACAATGGGCACCAATGCGCATGCGCACACTGACACATTAGTTTGTCTCATCTTCGTTCTCACACTCTTTCCTCCCACTCTCTCTTTACCCCTTCCTTGACACCAATCAGTTTTTTTTTACTCTCAATTTTCATTGTCGATGACGTCATCGAAAGGAGCGCCTTGCTTCCCGGTGTGTTGCAGTGGAAGGTGGGAAGTTGGGAAGGAGGGAAGTAGCGAAGAGAAAGAGGCGAGGGAAGGTATTGGTCTTGCAGAGAGGTTGCAATTCGAAAGAGACTGCAAAGA
Source organism: Acanthosepion pharaonis (assembly GCA_903632075.3). NCBI lineage: Eukaryota > Metazoa > Mollusca > Cephalopoda > Sepiida > Sepiidae > Acanthosepion > Acanthosepion pharaonis. The sequence goes on from CAHIKZ030003794.1 coordinate 1,739,754, forward strand.
AGAAGAAAAAGAAGAAGACAGCAAATGAGGAGGGAAGAAGGAGGAGGAAGAGTAGGTGAAAAAACTTCAAATGAGGAGGAGGAAAAAGAAGACTACAAAGAAGAAGAAGAAGAAGAAGAAGAAGAAGAAGAAGAAGACTACAAAAAAGAAGAAGAAGACAGAAAATGAGGAGGGGAGAAGGAGGAAGAAAAGTAGGTGTAAAAACAGCAAATGAGAAGGAGGAGAAGAAAGGATTGCAAAGAAAGAAGAGAAGGAGGAGGAAGAAGACTACAAAGAAGAAGACGACAACAAAGAAGAAGAAGAAGAAGAAGAAGAAGGAGGAGGATGAGGAGGATGGTCAGCCAAGGAAGAGGAGGAAGAGAAAAAGAAGATGAATAAAAAAAATTAAAGGAGGAGGAGGAGTAAAAAGAAGAAGAAACTTCAAAAGAAGAAGAAGAAAAAAAAAACTTCAAAGGAAGAAGAAGAAGAAGAAGAAGAAACTATTTAACGAAAAGAAGAAGAATTTTATTGAATCCTTCATTGTCAGAATCAGAAAAATCTTTCTTATTTTTCATTTTTTTTTCTTTTTAAACTGGAACGAACGAAAAAAGATTAAATCTTCAGAGTTAAATATTTTAAGAAACTATTTTGTAAGACTGAAAGATTTCGTAGAACCGATTCTTTGTAATTCATGAAATTGTCTTTTTATTTTGAAGATGGTGATAAATTATTTTATTTGCGAAATTATCTTTTCATCCTTTTAATTGTTGGAAAATTAAGGGAACGTTTTCCTATTTGGATGGTCGTTTCCAGAAAGAAAATAGAGGAGGGTAGGATGCAGTGGACGATAGGAAGAAAAAGAAGGAAATAGAAAAAGAGAAGTAAAGGAAGAAGAACATGGAAATGAGGCGGGGGGGCGGAAATAGGGTGAAAAGAAGGAATAAAGAGAGAAGAAGAAAAATAAGAGTAAAAGGATGAGAAAAAGAAAAAGATTAAGAAAGAAGGAGGAGGACGAGATGAGGAGTAGGAAGAGGAAGATGGATACGAGAGAAAGTAAGAGACTAGGGAAGAAGAAAAAGTTAGAAAAAAAGAAGATAGAGAAGAAGTAAATGCAGTTTGAAAAGAAGGAGGATGAAGAAGTTGGAAAAGAGAAGAAAACCATGAAAAAAAGGAAGAAGATTAAAGAAGAATAAAATGACGAAGATAGTAAAGAAGAAAAAGTAAAAGAAGAATGAGGAGGAAGAAGTGGCGAATGAAGCCCAAGATAAGAAAGAAGAAGGAAAAAAGAAAGGAGAAGTAAAGGAAAAAGACGGGAAAGAGAAAAGAGGACGAAGAAATAGGAAGAAAAGAAAGAAAAAGAAAGAAGGAAAAGTAAAATAAGAGAAAAAGAAGGAGGAGGAGGAGGAGTCAGAAATAAGAAGATAAAAAGAAATAAGGGTTAGAAATGAAGGAGGAAGGGGAGGTGGAGGAAGGGGAAGTTGGGAAAGGGAAGAAAGATGAAAAGTCCTGAAGAAGAAGAAGAAGAAAGAAAGAAAGAAAGAAAGAAAGAAAGAAAGAAAAAGAAAAAGAGGCGGAGGAGGTGAAGAAGAAGAAGAGCGACAGCAACAACAAGAAAGAAGTAGAAGAAAGCGAAGAAGAACAAGAAGAAGAAAAGAGAAACAAGAAGACGAAGACGATGAAGAAGAAGAAAAAAAGAAGAAATAGTAAAAAGCTAGAATTTATGGATGCTTAAAAGTTTATTGAAAAATGAAGGGATCAAGAAAAACGAAGCAAAGGAAGATGAAAAGCAATGTCCCCGATCAAAACACCGGCGATGAAATCAGTTAAAGACAAAAAAAATGAAAGATGCTGATGATAAGAATTAAAAGAAAGTGCAAAAGAAAACGAAAAAAAAAAAAAAAAAAAAAAAAGCGGGGTGGGGAATTAGTGGAAAAGGATTTATAAGTTGTTGGAAGACATTTTGAAATTGTCAACAAAAATAAGGATGATTGAAACAATAAGGAAAATTTGGCAAAAATTAAGGACAGATAAAATGGGAAGAAAAAAGCCTTAACTTTAATAAATAAATTGTGAGGAAAGATAAATAAAAATAATTATTTAAAGAGTGGATGAATGAAAAAAAGGAAGAAGAGAAAGATATGTTTAAAATTTGAAAAGAAAAAGAAAGAAAGCCTAATAAAGTGGAAGAATTGTATAAAGAAAGGAATAAAGAAACCCGAAACACAAAAATTTGAAAGAAATATAAAATAAACGAGGTTATACATTATATTTTCTTTTTCATCCTACATACACAGGCACCCTATGTTTTACTTCTTCTGCCTATATAGAAATATACGGGTGCGAAGGGTAAAATTGTCGCCATTTTTAATTTCGCGCATGCGCGTTGGTTAGTTTTGATTTTGTTGAGTTAGGCTCAGTTGTGCATCGTCTGTGAGAAAAAGAGCACTATGACGCAATTCACTCCACTAGAAATTTGGAAGCGGCATACTGTAGTTCTTGGCATTCGTGCCGGAATCTCCAATACAAACATTTCAGAGGGTCAATCTGAAGAGAGTGCAGAAGATTTCAAATGAGTTGTATGAATCTAATGGTGATTACGAAGGTGTTTGGAGTGATCACTAAGGATGGTGATGTTATACCTCAATTTATCTTTCTACAGGGCCTCAGACTTAACACAAACTTCGTCCAATGAACTGCGTCACACGAAAACTTTTTCACTTTGTCAAACCTTTTTTCCACTATATATATATATATATATATATATATATATATATATATATATATAAGAAAGGCTCAAACACTAATATTCCGTGGAATATTAGTGTTTTGAGCCTTTATATTATATATTCTTACTCTGTCCTGGACATTGAGTTCTACCTGGATTCTATCTTCTTGGGAATTTATGTATATATATATATATATATATATATATATATATATATGTGTGTGTGTGTGTGTGTGTGTGTGTGTGTGTGTGTGTGTGTGTGTGTGTGTGTGTGTGTGTGTGTGTATTGAACTATGTGAATATATATATATATATATATATATATATATATATATATATATAAGAATATCTTCATATCTACGTCCTCATATCAAAAACATCTCAGTGTTGCCTTTTTAGATGTTGTCGGAATATGCTACATCTTAATATTTTTATATCGATAATATATATATATATATATATATATATATATAGTCAGTATTAGTGGTCAATATATATATATATATATATATATATATATATATATATATATATATATTTATATATATATATTGACCATATAGTAGAAATCTTTATATCTGAACGTCTTCATATCCGAGCGTCTCAGTGTTGTCATTTAGATGTTGGAGGAATATGGTGCATTCTAATATTTTTCATTTCTTTGCGGATAATTGTTAGTAACTTGAAATTTCTCAACCGATAATGTCCTCTACGAGAGAAGTAACTTCAATTGGAAGAAAAAGGAAAAAAAAAATTCTTTCACGTTACCTCAGAAATTAAAGATTATTGAAAAACTGGAAGAATCATCATAATTCTTTGAATTTGCAAATTAACAATCAAGGATTGAAGAATCTGAACGAAGCGCTAAAACCTACGCTTGAAGATGATCCACTGAATACTTTTCACTTCGGATGACTTAAAAGAATGAATAAATGAAGACGCTAATGGATTAGAACGGTAGAATCTCTTCAAAATGATTTGTCAAGAAATGGAGGAGGAATAAAATTCTTCCGATGATGGTGAAAATATGAAGGATAAAGAAAACTAGGACTCAGTAGAAATAGCTGTTGATGTGGTCAGCAAATTCATGGAAAAAAATCTTTCTTCTGTAGTCAGAATATAGAAGTGCACGTGATTTGCAGTCGTGCCCCAGTGTGGTGTAATGGTTAGCAAGCTTGTCTTGCTAAAACGTTTACGAGTAAATAGTGAGTTCTATCCTCACTGGGTGCCCCATACTTTCGGCCTTGTGCAACATCTAAGCTAAGCTTAGAAAATAATTTGGGGCATCTCGAGGCGGTGTAATGGTTTGTAAGCTTGTCTCGCTAGAAGCATTACGGCTGAGAAGTGAGTTCGATCCTTACTGGATGCCCCATAATTTCGGCCTTGTGCCACATCTAAGCTACGCTTGGAAAATCACTAATTGTAGAAATGCCTTACTTTAAAAAATAAGGCAGCGAAATGTATGAAAAAAAAAAAAATTAAAAAAATGGCAACTGGAAATAAAATTTATTGAGACAATTTTTCATATATTGCTATAAATTCTTGTATTTTGTTAAGTTAGCGTTATATTACACCTGCCACATTATATCCGAACACGTCCTCATATCCGAATTACTCTGAAGTTCGGAAATGAGGACTTCGACTGTATATATTCTGAAGAACTCAATGTGACCTGCAGCGTTGATTCTTTGACCATATTCCTGTTCCATACATACATTTGTAGGCAAACTTGGATCTTCATGCATGCAAACAAAACGGTTTGAAAAAAGGACGATTTTTTTCCATTGACACCGTTAGTATTTTAACTACCACCACTCCTCAGTAATATTTATGGTTTTAAAAAGCGATGATTAGAATTGTAAAAATAATAATAATAATAATAATAATAATAATCTTATGAAGATGAATTTGCACATTTTCTTTGTTCTTGAGAACTGAAAACAAAAATAGTAAACATTATTTATTTATTAGATTCTTTATTAGAATGGTTAGCAAGACATAGGCTAATTCCCAACTGATTCTAACTTTATAAAATGGTAAATAATAAGGAATTTTTTATAGTTGATTCTCGTCTTTTAATAAATTAGTAAATGTTTGTAAGTTTACGAATAAGGAAATGTTTTCATATTTATTTCTTTATAAATTGGTAAATGATAAAAATTGCATTGCATTAGTTTTCATTGTATTATATTTTAGAATGTTGTGAATATAAAGTTATGACTTAAAGTTATATAAACAAACCGGGCTTACTATTTTTGTTGTAAATTCCGATGAAGAAAAAATTAATGTTTAACATTTATTACAATTCTAATTATCGCTTTCGAAAATAATAAACATTGTCGAGCAAAGACAAATTTACCCACTTGTATACTTGGGAAAGTATATGTATACAGTCTGCTTCATGCGGAATTTTCAGGTCATCTTATATATATATATATATATATATATATAGTTTTGAATAAATCATTACCCCCCCCCCGTAGTTATGGTTTTTCTTGTCTTTTTTTTTATTATTTTTTTTCTATTATCTTGTTATCCCCTCCCCTTTTAGTTGTTTGAATAAATCATTAACAACCACCCCCCGGTGTTGTGTTTTTTTTTCTTCTTTTCTTCTTTTTTCTTTGGTCACGTGGTATAGTTTTGATTATTGCCTATAATTATGCCGTTTCTCTTTTGCCTATTTAGCCAGCTTTCCCTGGCGATCCCCTTAGATGGAACCTGGGTACGCTTGCCTGGCTCACTAGGTTTGACTAGGTCTGCTCTACGGTTGTATTGAGTTCTTTTGTTAGTTATTTGTTTACTCGTATCGGGTTTTTTTTCTTTGGGCTTCAAACCTGCATCTGTGCGATTTTTTCGACAGACTTTCATGTTTTTAGCTCTTTCTTTTTTTAAAACCTTTTTTTTCCTTCGAGATTGATTTGATTATTGGCAAATCAAAAATTCGAGGGTTTTTCGAGACAGTATGTTACACACACACACACACACACACACACACACACACACACACACACACACACACACACACACACACACACACACATATATATATATATATCTGTCTGTGTGTGTGTAAATTCATATTTTTTTCAGATATACTCTACCTAAAAAATTTAAATGCACAGACACACACACACACACACACACATATATATATATATATATATATATATATATATATATATATATATACATATATTCTAGTCTGTTCATATCTATCTATCTATCTATCTATCTCTTAATTACGCATCTATCTATCTATCTATACCAATCTGTTCATATGTATCTACTTTCATCTGTTAAAATCTATCTATCTATCTATCTATCTATCTATCTATCTATCTATCTATCTATCTATCCTAATCTGTTTAAATCTATCTATCTATCGTAGTCTTTATTATCTATCTTTCTATCTATCTATCTATCTATCTATCTATCTATCTCAATGTGTTTACATCTATCTATCTATCTATCTATCTATCTATCTATCTATCTATCTATCTCACTGTGTTTACATCTATCTATCTATCTCTCTATCTATCTATCTATCGCAGTCTTTATTTATCATCTATCTATCTATCTATCTATCTATCTATCTATCTATCTTAATCTGTTTAAATCTATCTATCTATCTATCTATCTATCTATCTATCTATCTATCTATCTATCTATCTATTTCAATGTTTACATCTATCTATCTATCTATCTATCTATCTATCTATCTATCTATCTATCCTAATCTGTTTTAAATCTATCTATCTATCTATCTATCTATCTATCTATCTATCTATCTATCTATCTATCTATCGCAGTCTTTATTATCTATCTATCTATCTATCTATCTATCTATCTATCTATCTATCTATCTATCTATCCTAATCTGTTTAAATCTATCTATCTATCTATCTATCTATCTATCTATCTATCTATCTATCTATCTATCTATCGCAGTCTTTATTATCTATCTATCTATCTATCTATCTATCTATCTATCTATCTATCTATCGCAGTCTTTATTATCTATCTATCTATCTATCTCAATGTGTTTACATCTATATATATATATATATATATATATCTGTCTGAGTGTGTGTGTAAATTCATATTTTTCAGATATATTCTACCTAAAAATTTAAATGCACAGACACACACACACACACACACACACACACACACATATATATATATATATATATATATATATATATATATATATATATATATATATTCTAGTCTGTTCATATCTATCTATCTATCTATCTATCTCTTAATTACGCATCTATCTATCTATCTATACCAATCTGTTCATATGTATCTACTTTCATCTGTTAAAATCTATCTATACTAATCTGTTCATATCTACCCCAACCTGTTAAAATCTATCTATCTATCTATCTATCTATCTATCTATCTATCTATCTATCTATCTATCCTAATCTGTTTAAATCTATCTATCTATCGTAGTCTTTATTATCTATCTTTCTATCTATCTATCTATCTATCTATCTCAATGTGTTTACATCTATCTATCTATCTATCTATCTATCTATCTATCTATCTATCTATCTATCTATCTCTCTATCTATCTATCTATCGCAGTCTTTATTATCTATCTATCTATCTATCTATCTATCTATCTATCTATCTATCTTAATCTGTTTAAAATCTATCTATCTATCTATCTATCTATCTATCTATCTATCTATCTATCTATTTCAATGTTTACATCTATCTATCTATCTATCTATCTATCTATCTATCTATCTATCTATCTATCCTAATCTGTTTAAATCTATCTATCTATCTATCTATCTATCTATCTATCTATCTATCTATCTATCTATCTATCGCAGTCTTTATTATCTATCTATCTATCTCATCTATCTATCTATCTATCTATCTATCTATCTATCTATCCTAATCTGTTTAAATCTATCTATCTATCTATCTATCTATCTATATATATCTATCTATCTATCTATCTATCTATCGCAGTCTTTATTATCTATCTATCTATCTATCTATCTATCTATCTATCTATCTATCTATCTATCGCAGTCTTTATTATCTATCTATCTATCTATCTATCTCAATGTGTTTACATCTATCTATCTATCTATCTATCTATCTATCTATCTATCTCAATGTGTTTACATCCATATATCTATCTATCTATCTATCTATCTATCTATCTATCTATCTATCTATCTATCGCAGTCTTTATTATCTATCTATCTATCTATCTATCTATCTGCTGAGTTGTATGCTTATGAGTGCGTTTAAAGCGAATCAAAATAAGACCGAATTAAAATAACGAAGAAGTTATAAAAACGCCAGAAAACTAAACACATCGCGGATGTGTTTAACCCTTCGTCTTTTATTTCAAGTTCTTTATTTTTCGTCTTTTTCTCCCCCAAAAAGAAGACCAGTAATTCCTAGCTGGAAAAAAAAATTGATAGAAAAATGATGACACCGATGATAGAATCGAGAAAGATATCAAGCGATGTTAATCACTATTTTCATCCTTGCAATAAAATAAGGAAGAAAGGAAAAGAGAGATTTAAAAAAAACAAGACAAAAAATAAAACAACAAAAAAACAAAAACAAAATGAAAGCCGTAGTTTTACAAAGGAATGAAAAATACAGGCTTACGAAAATTTTTGACCTTTTTTCTTTTTCGTTTTTTTTTTAATTGAAAAAAAAAAGAAAAGAAGCCTTTTCGACACTTCAAGGAGTGTGCAAAGTGCAATGTATGACGGGTTTTGAGAGACTGAAGAAAAAGACATCTTTTTTTTTTTATCATTATTGTATTCTTTTTTCTTTTTTTTTAATAAAAATCAAATCAAATCAAACGAACAGTCAGTGTATGTGCGTACAGTGAGTGCCACACAAGTCAGCCAGCAAGCATTCAAACACACGCCGGCCCAGTACAATGAAGATATGACCTTTAATGGAAAGACAATTCAAAAATTAAATCGCTTTTCTTGATTATTGTCCGGTGCCACTCAATCTGTTTATGCGGAGGCCAGATTTTATGGAGTGTCGAGGCAAGTGTGCAGAAACAACAGGGGCACGAGGAGCCGCCGGGGGTGTAGGGGGGAGACGACGACGAAAATAATAATGAATAAATGAATGAATTCCTTGAATTGGAGAATATTTTTGCTGAGTAGGATTTTCAGTCCAGTATATATTTTTTTTATTATTTTAAAATATTATCTATTTGTTTATTTTTTTTTATTAATATAACCATCATCTTCTTTATCAATTAAATATTTTCTCGCTGTCTTCTTCTTCTTCTTCTTCTTCTCCTCCTCCTCCTCCTCCTCCTCCTTCATCTTCTTCTTCTTCTTCTTCTTCTTCTTCTTCTTCTATAAATAACTTATCTCCATACTCTATTAAAGAATATTCTTCCGCTTCTTCTATAAACCAATAACCTTCTTCTTCAGCTTTTCTTTCTTCTTGTTCTTCTTTTTCTTTATGTTCTTCTTCTTAAATAATTTTATCTTCTTATTCTATAAAGGAATGTTCTGCTCCTTTTATAAACGAATTGCCTTCTTCTTCTCTTCTTTCTTTCTTTCTTCTCCTTCTCCTTCAATGAATAACTTAACTCCTTATTGCTTAAAGGAATGTTCTTCTTCTTCTATAATGAATTGCCTTCTTCTTCTCCTCTTCCTTCTACATTTGCAATCCGTTTTCCTTCTTTGCAGTCTTTTTTTCTACACATTCTTCTTCTTGTCATCCTTAGCAGTTTCTTCTTCTTCTTCTTCTTCTTCTTCTTCTATAAATAACTTAACTCCTTATTGCATAAAGGAATGTACTTCCCCTTCTTCCATAAACGAATTGGCCTCTTCTTTCTTTCTTTCTTTCTTTCTTTCTTTCTTTCTTCAATAAATAACTTGTCTCCTTACTCTATTAAGGAATATTCTTCCCCTTCTTCTACAAAGGAATTGTCGTCTCTTCTTTCTTATTCTTTTCTTTCTTTTTTTCTTTCTTTCTTTCTTTCTTTCTTCTTCTTCTTCTTCTTCTTCTTCTTCAATAAATAACTTGTATCCTTATTCTATAAAGGAATGTTCTTCCCCTTATCCTATTCTTCTTCTTCTTCTTCTTCTTCTTCTTCTTCTTCTTCTTCTTTACTTTGTTCTTTTCTTCTTTTTCTTCTTCTTCTTCTTCTTCTTCTCATATATTAGTTTCTCTTCTTTTATTTTGTTATTTATTGCTCCTTTGTTCGCTTTCCTTTGGATTCTTCATAACTTGATTTTCTTAATATTTTTCATTTTCATTTTCTTTTTTCTTTCCTTTTCTTCACATTCATTTTTGATTCTGCTTCCTTCGTTTAGTTTTTTTCTACGTTTCCTTCTTTGATTTTCTTCTTCCTAAGTTCTCTTTCTCTTCTTCAATCTTGTCTTCTTTCACCTCTTTTATCTCGTTCTTCTTCACAACAGAATTTCCCTTCTCAATCTTAAATATTTTCTTTCTTTCACGTCTTCCTTCTTTTCTCGCTACTTTAGTTCCCCACTTCTTTTCTTCTTCCTCTTTTTTCCTTCTTTTCTACTTTTCTTTCTTTAATTCTTTCTTCATTTCCTCACCTGTTTTACAATATTTCTTCTCTTCTTTCTGTAATTCTTTCTTTAATTCATTCTTTCTATTTTTACTGATTTTTATCTTTAATTGTATTTTTACTTGTTTTTTTATTCTTTCGTTTGTTTTACTTTCTTCCTTCTGTATTTATTTGTCATTTGATTCTTTTTTCTTTTTTAATAACTCATTCCTTTTATTAATTCTTTTCTTTATTTATTACATTTTCCTTCTTTTCTTTTCGTTCTCTTTCCTTCTCTTTTTCCTTTTTCCATTTTTCTCTTTCTTTCTTTGCTTCTTTAATTCTTCCTTTCCTTCCTTCCTTAGTTCCTTCATGCTTTGCCTCCATTTTTCATTTTTTTATTTTCTTCTTATTATTTTCTTTCTTTTCTTCTAGGTTTAATTTCATTCATTCTTTTTTCTTCCTTTTTTCATTAAGTCTTTTTATTTCTTTCGTTCTTTTCTTCCTTCCGTATGTACATCCATTTTTTTATTTTCTTCCTTATTTCTTCCTTTTTAATTTTACTTTACTTCTTTCTTTCTTTCTTTCTTTCTTTCTTTCTTTCTTTCTTTCCATCATTCATTATTATTTCTTTCTTTCTTTCTTTCTTTCTTTCCATCATTCATTATTCTTTCATTCTTTCTTTCTTTCTTTCTTTCTTTCTTTCTTTCTTTCTTTCTTTCTTTCCATCATTCATTATTATTTCTTTCTTTCTTTCTTTCTTTCTTTCTTTCCATCATTCATTATTCTTTCTTTCTTTCTTTCTTTCTTTCTTTCTTTCTTTCTTTCTTTCTTTCTTTCTTTCCATCATTCATTATTCTTTCTTTCTTTCTTTCTTTCTTTCTTTCTTTCTTTCTTTCTTTCTTTCTTTCTTTCTTTCCATCATTCATTATTCTTTCATTTTTTTTTTTTTCTTTCTTTCTTTCTTTCTTTCTTTCTTTCTTTCCATCATTCATTATTCTTTCATTCTTTCTTTCTTTCTTCCTTCCTTCTTTCTTTCTTTCTTTCTTTCTTTCTTTCTTTCTTTCGTTTGTCATTACTTTCTTTCTCTCATCAGTTATTTTTTCTTTCTTTATTTTACTTCTTTCTTTACTTCTTTTTTCTTTACTTTCTTTATTCAAATTCTGTGTATTTTTTCTTTACTTCTTTTTCCTTTATTTCCTTCTTTAGTTCCTAACTTTACTTTTCCCTCGCAGACTTTTTCTTTCTTCATCTTCTATTTTCTTTCTTTACTTTTTTTTACTTTTTCTTTTACTTTTTCGTTATTGCGTTGTTCTCTTTTTTCATTCTTTCTTTATTCTTTCATTATTCCGTATTTCTTCCTTTCTTTCTTAGCTTCCTTCTTTTTTTCCGGTCTCTCTCTCTCTCTTTCTTTCTTTCTTTCTTTCTTTCTTTATTCTTTATTTCATTATTTCTTCTTTTTATTCTTCCTTTCTTTCTTAGCTTCATTTTTCCGTTTTTTCTCTTTCCTGCTTTCTTTCTTTCTTTCTTTTTCTTTCTTTCTTTCTTTCTTTCTTTCTTTTCATTTTCCTTATTTCTTTTTCTTTTACATTCTTCCTTTTCTTTCTTAGGTTTCTTTTTTCCGTTTTTATTCTTCTTTCTTTTTCTTTAGGTCCTTCATTATTCTTTTTCCTTTTTTTCTTCTTTTATTCTTTATTTTTCTTTACCTTCCTTCTTTTTACATTTTTTCATTCTTTCTTTCTTTCTTTCTTTCTTTCCATCATTCATTATTATTTCTTTCTTTCTTTCTTTTTTTCTTTCTTTCTTTCTTTCTTTCTTTCTTTCTTTCTTTCTTTCCATCATTCATTATTATTTCTTTCTTTCTTTCTTTTTTCTTTCTATCATTCATTATTCTTTCTTTCTTTCTTTCTTTCTTTCTTTCTTTCTTTCTTTCTTGTTTCTAATCCTGTATTTTATATTTTCTTTTGTCTTAATGTTATCAGCTATCGGCTTTTTGTTTAGAATTTGCAAGGACGGGCAAAAGGACAGTCTTTTTCGCTTAAGACAATATTACGCATAGGGACCATGAACAAAAAGATGTCTAAACGCTAATATCCAAACTAACATTTTCTCAACTTTCTTTCTCTTGACTTTTTTTTCAATGTTATGGCCTTTATTTTTTTTTTTTAATTTCCGAAAGATACAATATCTAACTAATTAATAATTGTCATTTTATTGAACTTATTGAACGTAAAAAGAAAATTAAAGACATTTCAAGAAAAAAAAAGGAGGTGACCATTTACGAAAAGATTTCCTTTATAAATCCTTTCTTCCCCAACCTTCTCTGCAAGGAAACTGCCTTGAATGTGTTAATTACTCTTCGCAAGATAGCGGCTAATGAAACATTAAAAAGAAGGTTCGAGGTGGACCGAATGAGTGGCCATGTCTAATCTGTTAGGAGCCAACACCCTTTTGAGGTGACTTCTGAAATATTCTTTTAATTCTTGTGGTTGATAAAGTTTTTAAAAAAAAAAAAAAAAAAAAAAATGAACATCACTAAGAGTACTATTCCGCTGCCAGCAAAAGCAGACGTTTATTATTATTATTATTATTATTATTATTATTATTATTATTATTATTATTATTTCCTTTGATTTCTAATGTATACTCATTTCTTTCCGGATCCCACCCACAGAACTAAGGTCAGAAATGGCATCATGACATTTTCCACTGAGTATTTTTGGAAAAAAAATTTTAAAAAATCACACATTTTTTTAAAATTCGTAAGGTGTCGGCTGTATTTATGAGAACATATCTTGTATTTCTTTAAGGCATGGGCTACAAGGAATTCCTTCAATCGGAATCATTTCTAATCAATCCGAGGGCTCCAACTACAACTTGAATTGTTGATGTCTTTATGTATCACATTTTTGAGATTTTGATTTCAAGGTATTTTGATAGTTTTTTGAAGATCTTCAAAGATACATTGCAGTCTGCAGAGACTGTCACGACAGTCTCTGCAAACTGCAATGTATCTTTGAAGATCTTTTTTTTTGTCTTTGCAGTCTTGATGTCTGGGCGATTAGCTTTCATTCTTCTAAAGTAAAGTCCTATAAAATAAAGTAAAGTCCTATAAAAACACAGACAGAAGTAAAGCCCTATAAAATGAGTACAGGTCCTATCTCTGTAACCGGATCTGGGTTGTGTTCAAATTATTATTATTATTATTATTATTATTTCCTTTGATTTCTGGTGCGTACTCAATTCTTTCCGGGTCCCAACCAGAGACCTAAGGTCAGAAATGGCATCATGACATTTTCCACTGACCAGTTTTTTAAGAAAAAAAACGGAGATCGCCCATATTTTACATACATAAATCTCTTCGTAATGTGTGAACGATACTACAACTGGAATTGTTGATGTCTTCATGTTCCAAATGTTTCTGATTCTATAGAGCTGGGTCCAAACTATGTTCCGTAGACCCTATAGGGTAATTGTCATTTAATTGATAGCACTTTTCTTAGTATATGGGGTGTTCTTATTAGGGCGATCTTCTGGACAGCTTGTATGTTGATATTACCTGGGACACTATTAGTAAAATTGTCCATTCCTTTTCTGACGAGGCCTAGTACTCCGCTTACTATTGGTACAGTCTCAGTCTTCATTCCCCACATCATGTTAATCTCGATCCCCACATCTAAGTACAGGCCTGGCTCTACGATGCTTAACTTCGGTGATCGAACGAGAACCGGTGTTTTCAGCGTGATTTGACCGTAAGAGGGCACGGTGGAGTAATGGATAGCGGCTTGGATTGAGGAATTCCAGTCGAATCCATTACATTCACTTACGTGTTAATACCCTTGGGAAAGGTGTGAATCCTCTTCTTTTCCCTCCAGCTATGGGTAAATAGCAAGACAAACTGGGTTCTATAGCCTTGGATGGCAACTGGTCTAGGAGAAGGACAACTCTGAATTCAAAACCTGCGGAGGGTCGTTTGGGGACCTTGTGGCAGGTAGTGCACCAGATCTCTGTAATCGGCACTTCAAAAAGTGTGGATGGTCATGCACGAAACCTTCACCACTATAATCAAATCTCATGTGCTATACATGCAGGTTGGGGACCGCTTGTGGATTACAAATTCCCATGAAACTCCAATATTGGAGCCGGCTCAACCCACCCCGGGTGAATGCCGTTACAGTTACAGGTTAATCTCGATCTCCAGGTGCTTGTATTTGGACAATCTCTCGATAATTTTCATGGGGGTGTTTCTCTCAGATTGTACTGCTATGTCAATAAGCATACATTTCCTGATATATATAATATCAGGTATATTGACATTTATTTCACTGTCAGTTTGAATTGGTATGTACTAATGAATAGTTACATGGTTATTTTAGGTAACTGTGTCTAGTTAATTGTCATACCATCTTTCAATGGTTTTGATTTTGTGTTTCTTGCATATCTTTCAGTGCACATATGTCGCTACCTTGTTATGCCTGTGGGTAGATTCACTTTTTGCTAGTTCCTGACATCTTGAGATAAAATGGTCGACAGTTTCATTATATTTTCCTTATATCCTGCATTTCGGTTAATTTCTATCCTTGATTCTGTGACAGTGATAGGATCTGGTTGCTGGGCGTTGGTCCTGGGTTGCAATTCTGGTTCAGCTTTCAACCTAGTTCTCAGACACTGATGGATTTTCTCTTGATCCACATCTACTTCTTTTGATCTTTTTTTTAAATATTTGTAATGCGACGATTTGTCCTCCCAATTTTTTTCTAATTTCATTTGGCCATGTTGATTCACTGTTTTATTCATTTGGCGTAGATGGCATTCGCTTCGTTTTTTTGGTAGAGTTTCAGGAACATTAAGCTGTTTCTTGAAGAGTGCATCTTCTTTAGTTGATGGAATGGATTTAGTGTTTTACTATTTGCAAGAGACGATCATTGACTTTTGTAAGCTATTCTACCAATACAATTGTTATAGTTTTTACTTTTTATTTACTTCCAATTGGATTAGACGTCGGCCCCCTAAAGTTCTTGGTGAGTACTGCCTATCAAAATCTGATTTCGGGTGGTGCATCTTCGTTTGGGTAAGCATTTTCCTGGTCTTACCGCCCGATCTTTTAATGCTATTCAACTTCCATTTAATAATGTTGGAGCTGTATGTTACTACGGGTATAGCTAAGATGTTGACAGCCTTCATTTTATTGGCTTCATTAAGTTCACTTTCTTGTATCAAAGGCACTCTCTTATAATATTCTTTTCGGATCTTTTTCTTCATAATTGAATGTTGTATTCTACCTCTTTCATTAATTCCTAGGTATTTGTACAATCTTGGTCTAGTTTCTTAATTATGTTGAGATCAACGTCTAAATGCGTAGTTTTCCTAAGTTAACCGCCTTTGAAGGTGGCTTTGACACATTTGTCGATTCCGAAGCCCATCCTAATGTCTTCGCTGAAGGTTTTGACAATGGTGAGTAGATTTTTCTGCTGGTTGTCATCCTTGGGAAACGTTTTGAGATCATCAATATAGAAAAGGTGTTTCAGTTTTCCATTCTGTAACTTGTTTCCGTGGCTACTGTTATTTAGCAGGCAGCTGAGTGGCGTTAATGCAAGACAGAAGAATAATGGTGACAATGAATCCCCTTGGAAGATACCATTTTTGATGTTGATTGGTCTCAATGATAATGACCCGTTTGTATGGTTTAAATTTAGTGTTTTTATTATTATTATTATTATTATTATATTTCTGTTGTATACACATTTCCTTCTGGGCCCCAATCAGACATAAGATCAGAAATGGCCTCATGTCATTTTCCACTGATCATTTTTGTAAAAAAAAAAAAAAAAGTTCAAACACATTTTACATAGATAAAGTTCTTCGAAATGTACTTAAGTGTACAATTTTTTGTATTTCTTTAAGGCATGGGCTTCCAGGGATTCCTTCAGTAAGTCTATCAGAACTTTTTCCAATCAATCTGAGTGCTCCAACTACAACTGGAATTATTGATGTCTTCATGTGCCATACTTTTTTGAGATTTTCACTTCAAGAGACAAGACTTTGTATTTTGGAAAAAACACAGCGTGCTTTTGATTAAAAGAATTCACACATTTTTTTTTAAACATTAATTTGTTTTACAAGAAAGAATAAGAACTGGATTTTGCAACGATTATTATTATTATTATTATTATTATTATTATTATTATTATTATTATTATTATTTTCTGTTGTATACACGTTTCCTTCTGGGCCCCAATCAGAGACATAAGATAAGAAATGGCCTCATGTCATTTTCCACTGATCATTTTTGTAAAAAAAAAAAAAAGTTCAAACACATTTTACATAGATAAAGTTCTTCGAAATGTACTTAAGTGTACAATTTTTTGTATTTCTTTAAGTCATGGGCTTCCAGGGATTCCTTCAGTAAGTCTATCAGAACTTTTTCCAATCAATCCGAGTGCTCCAACTACAACTGGAATTATTGATGTCTTCATGTGCCATACTTTTTTGAGATTTTCACTTCAAGAGACAAGACTTTGTATTTTGGAAAAAACACAGCGTGCTTTTGATTAAAAGAATTCGCACAATTTTTTTTAAACATTACTTTGTTTTACAAGAAAGAATAAGAATTGGATTTTGCAACGATTTTATTTTTAACCTAGTTTTATGGAGTTATTAATATTATTATTATTACTTAATTTGATTTCCGTTGTATAAACACTTCCTTTAGAGTACCAACAAGAAACCTAAGTTCAGAAATGGCTTCATGACATTTTCTGCTGATCATTTATGTAAAAACAAAGATCACATATTTTACATAAAGCACTTTGTAATGTTTGAACTGTATTTGTGAGTATTTTTTCCGTATTTCTTTAAGGCTGGAATCTCTTCAATAACTCTATTGGAACTTTTTCCAATCAATCCGAAGGCTCCAACTACCACTGGAATTATAGATGTATTTATATGTCACACGTTTTAGAATTCCACTTCAAGATCTTTGTATTCTGATAGTTTTTTGAAGTTTTCAAATAAAATTACAATTTATATGGACTGCCATATCAATAAGAAAACACGTTCTGTCTTTGTGGTCTTTGATCACGATGTCTGGTCGGTTAGCTTTCGTTGTTCTGTGCATATTTTATTATTATTGTTATTATTAGGAATAATAATAATTTTAGTAGTAGTAGTAGTAGTAGTAGAATTATTAGTAGTAGTTGCATGATTCTGAACCAATTATAGAAAACCATGAGGATCTTTTCATTTTATTTATTCATTTATAAAAAAATAAAAATCAGGTAATATAAAAAATAATATATGCACATATATAGACATATACAAAAATACATGTACACACGCTTACATACCTTCAACTACAAAAATAAAATACACAGGGTGTGTGTATATCGCCATTTTATATTTTTCAATTTGAAATAGTTTGAAATGCCAAGGTTTGTACTAATACTTTTTTTCTGCTACTCATTTCGTAAAAACTCACCACACAATACCTAGTTACCTCCTCTTAAACGGTGTCAGTGGTCACGCTTTGATTCAGCACTTCTCTCTCCAAATATAAGAAATTTAATTTTCAGATCATCATAACAATTTTTGTCTTTCACAGTGATGAACACTACAACATTTATCGTGTAATAAACAATACCCTGATGATGACATATCGTGCTATGTCGAAAGTATTCGGAAAATAAAAAAAAAACATGTATCAACACGGCATTGTCTATCATTCTTCATTAATGACACCAAAAAGCTTATCTTTGAATATGAAATGATCCTTTCGAAAATAAGTAGCCAGAGCATGTCTAAATTATTCAACGAAACATCTCTCTCTCTCTCTCTCTCTCTCTCTATATATATATATATATATATATATATATATATATATATATAATTATTATTATTTATTTAAAAATATGATTCCATCGCTACATTAGAGTTTTCTAAAAACGAGAGTTCTCATGTTTCTAAGACAGGAGCTAGAAACTTCAATTTAATTATAAATTTTAATTTTCGTAGTTGCACATATATATTTGCACACACACACACATATATATATATATATATATATATATATATTTTTATGAGAAATACTATTTTTAGAATAAGAATCAGTTCTTAAGTCTTTAAAAATATCACGATTGAATATATCAAAACCAACAAGTAATAATTTAATAAACTAACAGAATAAATGAAAACCTTCGTGAACATAAGATCTATACTAAATTTTTTTTCTTTCTTGATTCTTTGTCATGTTCAATGTTATTTACGTCCCTCCAGTAGTATCATGTATAATGGAATAGGTGCATTCTATTGGGATGTCTTTAGTTGGAGTTTCTTTCCAACTGTGAAAACAAAATGCTCTCAATGTGCTTGGTTTCCTTCCGTAGTGAAGGGATAAAAGTGATGGGATCAATTTATGAACATTAAACAGAAGATTTTAGGGTTTTATTTTTTGATGTCACCTTAATTATCAGGTTTACTAAAGTCTATTACTGATAAAGCTTATCAATTAATCTGAATTTTGGCGATAAATTGGAAAAATTAGGTACATCTATTTTAAACTTTTCGACTCAGTAACCACTTTTATCTTATAAAATTAGTTTATTGAAGGAGACTGACATAAATTGCTCGGCCTACCTGGAAATTGATGGGATTCTACGATCTTTATTAAGTAAATTTTGCGATCAGCCAAGATCGTAAATTGATCTTTTCCCCCCCAAAAATGAGCAATTGCACTAAAACAAAAATGGTAGCCAACCATGAAAAACTAAAGACGTTTTCGGAATCAGAATCATCAAATTAGTTAAAAAAAACTTGTTTTGTCTCTTGGCATCAAAAATCGTGTTGACCAGTGGAATAAGAGATCTGGGAAAGCTGAAATATAATACTGAAACTACCTTTAAGAAAATCCCTGGGATATAAATAATTGTGCTTTTACACAGAAAAAAAACCTGTTTCATATGCTCAATAAACTTCAAGTATAATTCAGGCATCGTGTACAATATTTGGTAAAGGATTGTCTCAAACAGCAAACGAGAAAAACTCGAAATAATATAAATAATGAATATGCCTAAAATATCTGTACTTTGACCTTTGAGACACAAAAAATGTAATTTCGAAAGCAAGCTGACCTTACTCAAGAAAGCTAGAAAGGTTAAAAAAACAACAACATTGAATAGAAAAGATACGATCCACAGTATTATTGAAAATATTTATTATCTTGATAAATCTATTCACTCTCCAAAGACGCCTGATATAGGTATGATTATTACTGTTGTATTATTTATCACTTGGGTGTAAGTTTTTTAATAACACCTGGTACATTGTTATCTTTCAAGTTGCAACAAGGACTTCAGACAGACAAGAATTTCCACAAAATATGAGCAGTAACCAAAAGAACCGAATTTTGGAGAACCTCCATTTGGCATGGTATTCCCCGCTGTTCAAGAAAATCACATAGTTTTAATGGGATCGATCCCAGTGCGCCAAATACCACTGGAATCACCTTTGCATTCTATCACCTTGTTTGCTATGTTTGTGACATTTGCTATGGCAGCATCAATAATATGACAGTTCTTGGTGCTTTTATCTAGCACAATGATATTCGAAAGGCGATGGTGTATCAGTCTGAATGTCTGGATATCATAGACCCAGAATATTGTGGGCTTTCCAGCTTCTTCAATTATTCTGCAAAAGTACATGCTTGTATCAATTTTTGGATTATTATTATTATTATTATTATTATTATTATTATTATTTCCTTTGATTTCTGGTGTATAGACATTTCTTTCCGGGCCCCAATCAGAGACCTAAGGTCAGAGATGGCAGAATGACATTTTCCACTGAGCATTTTTGAGAAAAAAAACGATGATCATACACATTTTACTTGGATAAAGCTCTTTGTATTTCTTTAAGGCATGAACTACCAAAATCCTTTCAATGAATCAATCGAAATTTTTCCACTCAATCCGAGTGCTCCAACTACAACTGGAATTATTGATGCCCTATTGTGCCACATTTTTTTGAGATTTCAAACAATCTTGTCATCTCTCAAATCAGAGTAGTCTGTAATTTTCTCAGCCACCTTGTTTGCTATATTTCTGTCATTTTCTATGGCAACAGGAATAATATGACAGTTCTAGGTGCTTTTATCTAGCACTATAATAATCGAATGACGATCGTGTATCAGTCTGAATTTTCATCCACTTCTGAAGCCTAACATTTTACCTGCATCTTTAGTGATGGACAGTATATACGATTTCCACTTGACGTCAGGTGTGAGTTTGCGGCCCAGTATATATGTGAAATACTTTATAATAACACTGGATCATGACATTCCTCAAAATTTTATATTTGTCACTTTTAATGATTCCTTCTGGAGTTTGTCTATACCATGTTTTTGCCCTCACCAATCCATACTTGCCGTAAAATCCGCAGTGTTTCATTCTTGCAACATTAAGATTGTTCTTCTTCTTCTTCTTCTTCTTCTTCTTATTATTATTATTATTATTATTATTATTATTGTTATTATTATTATTATTATTAGTAGTAGTAGTAGTAGTATTAGTATTAGTAGTAGTAGTAGTAGTAGTAGCAGTAGTTTGACTTGTCACACAGTGTAAGTTTTTGAAAACACCGGATACATTACGTTATCTGTCAAGTCACAATAAAGACCTCAGACAGAGAGCAATTTCCCCAAAACATGCACAATGCTCAAGAGAAACGATTTTGAATGATTCCAAGTTGGTATGGTATACCCCCTCCCATAAAGTCACATAGTTTTAATAGAATTGACCCCCAAATGCGTTAATCGCCACTGGAATCACCTTGACATTCCCTTCTCGTATTCTAAACAATCTTGTCATCTCTGCTTTCAAATCAGAGAAGTCTGTAATTTTCTCAGTCACCTTGTTTGCCAAGTTTGTGACATTTGCTATGGCAACAGGAATAATATGACAGTTCTTGGTGCTTTTATCTAGCACAATGATATCCGAATAGCGATGGTGTATCAGTTTTTCATCTTTATGAGTCCAAGAAAATTCAACGTTCTTTCAATTTTCTTGTGACAACTTGCTGCTCACATTTTCTGTGTATAATTTTCTTAGTCAGTAGAAATATTTCTTGGTCACTTCAAGTCTCTTCTTTTTCTGCGAGGATCTTGTCTAGCACTCATTGCCGGTATTATATATATTTACAGCCATATAAGAGTATAGATATTTACAGATACCGTGTGTAACAGCAAAATTGTCCTAAGAGTGTAACAGCAAAATTGTCCTAAGAGTGTAACAGCAAAATTGTCCAGTTGTTAGATTAAGCTTTGAATCGTTGTATCTTAGAACTGAAATTATCCGAGGTTTTTATAACAACATTGTACTCTACTCTGAGCAATAAGAATGTATGGATACTCTCAAAGTTTAACAGAAGAATCGCAGTGAAATCGATCATAATCGAAAATTACATATTCATCATTAATTAATCATAGCTAAGGATCAGAAGCTATATATATATATATATATATATATATATATATATATATATATATATATATGAAAAATTTCTCAGATTTAACCTGTAGAAAAATATTTAGACAATATTTATAAATGTAAAAGACAATAGGAAAACTGTAATAGTTGTCGACGGGTTTCGTCCAATTTGGACTTTTTCAAGGCAAAAAACGAAATGAATTTATTAAACAAAATAACTAATAACAACAAAACAAAATGTCCTTAGCAACTGGAAGAATTTAGATAACAGTATGAAAATAAATGTTGAATATCGGTTGAGGAAAGACCATTGGCCTTACTTCGGCTGCATCGGTGTGTGAGCGGAAATCGAAACTACTGATAGCATAAACATGAAATGCATCCGGTGGCTAAAATAAATAGGGCGCACTGAACGGAAGGAAATACGTGATTGCGTTGGCGCATACCGGAAGAGGCGTAGCCACGTAATGTTGCCCAAAAGCTATTTAAGAGAGGCTGATTAGAGGTTCACCAAAGATTTATCTCCGTCAATTCCTGTGTGTGCAATCCTAACCTCTGTGATTCTCCCTCACTCTACCCATTTGCCGCCCCTCGAACAATAAATATAATTATATATTTTTACACTATTTACATTATTCGGACTATTGTTCTCATCTTTGTCGCCATGTTTATCACAACGTTTCGGCCGTTGTATGCTCCGGCCTTCTTCAGGTGGTTGGAATGTCAAACTGAACCCTTTATTTCGCTCACTGGGTTAGACTGTTATAGTTCCACATGCCATGTCTAATAGATGTCAGTTATCTTCTGTTAATTCCTTTAAAATGTTCTCCAGGTATTGAACTCACACTCTTTGGGTCCTGTCACTGGATCTAACCAACGCCTTTATCCACTGTGCTTGAAGACATCTGTGTATGAATTTCTGGGTATTATAAACCTAATGTCTTCAACAACGTTTTTTCCCGGTGCTCATATTGAAATTTTTGCTGTTATCATATTATGTTTTTTATCAGAGCTCATATTGCAATTTTTGTTGTTATTATCGCTTTTCTCTGTCACTTTACTTTACCAAGTGTTAAGAGAAAAAGGACCCAAGATAAACCTTTCTAAAAATATAAATAAATAACGATTTTAAATATGAATTAAGTTTAAGCGTCTAATGATTTTTCTTTTTCTTTCAGATTTAATAACTTAAGTCTTTGGCAATTTCAACCATAGAAAGATTAACAATCAAACAACATGTTAAAGTAATCGAAGCCTATTACGAAAATGGACGTTCAAGCAGATATGTATTTCGCTCACTTCGCAATATTGTTGGTCAATATAATCGACCAACCGAAAGTGCAAATGGAAACGATGTAACGTCGTTATGGAGAGGTTCGATTCCTGCGCGCGATGACGAATAGTGGGGTCTGGATTTTTGACCACATTCTCGTGCACTGCAGCAATGTTTTCAGCTAAACGGCGTAAACGATCACGCAATGGTCATTTCACATCTGCCACCGACCCAGTTTGATTGAATTTACGAACAATTTTTCCAATTGCACTCTTGAAACTTGAACACGTTGTTTGATTGTTAATCTTTCCAGGGTTGAAATTGCCAAAGACTTAAGTTGTGAAATCTGAAAGAAAAAGAAAAAAAAATTAAACGCTTAAACTTAATTCACATTTAAAATCGGTTCAAGGTATTGGAACACCCTTTATGTGGATATATTAGGATATATTAAATAATAATTAATATACTTACTGGGTTTGTGTGAGAAAATGGCATGAAAAAGAACAATGATGATAAAAGTTACAAATTTCTTACATCTATGACATATCCAGCTTCCTATATGTAAGTGAGTACCCCATGATTGTCTTACGGATGAAGTGGAAAGATTACAATCTATCTTACACATTGCTAAGTCTACCATTCCTTCTTGCTTTGAATATTGCTTCCACATATTGTCTTTTTCACTCTACATATATTTACAGATCCTTGACAAAAAAAAAACAAAGAAGAATCTGCTATTTTATAGGTGCTGAACTGGCATCTCGTTTTCAGTCACTTCCCCCTTTTGGCCGGAATCGGACTTATAACCCGAATCAAAGTTAAATTGAGGTTTTGAAGTTCCATGTAGTGTAATGAGGAATTCAAAATTATTTCTTTAAAATGACCTTTGTTGTTTTCTAATCTGAACCAGAGGTACCTTTAGTTTTGGGCCAATTAGTCGTTCTCAGGTGCTAGCTTAAATGTCCGCACGGACAAGGATTTGCTTAGTAAGGTTTCCATTTTATTTTTAATTTAATCATTTCTCACATTGTTTCGACTAATTTTATTATATTAAAATTTATTAGTTGGATCCTAGAATTTTTTATTATATATTTAATTTGTATATAGCATCTATAAAATAGGTCAGCTTGGGGACAGAACCCTACACTTCATAAAAATCTTATATATATATATATATATATATATATATATATATATATATATATATATATATATATATATATACACTGAAAGTAGTTTTATATAAAATTTAATAAATTTTGTGTACATACAGATATAGGAAATAACGCTAGTCATGTAATGCTCACACGAAATTTTAAGTGGCGAAATTAAGATTTCAGTAGAAATAATTTTTTATACTTCTGTATGTCTACAAAAAACATGATCACTACTTACAAAAAATATAGAAATTCAACACTAAACATTACTTCTACATTAGGTTTGAGAAACTGCGGGAGAGGGTACATCCCAGATGACATCACTGTGAGTGTGAGAAGGAAAATTTCGTAAGCTATCAGTCTCTACAAAAGATGTCGGGCTTTGATTAAAATGTTACGATACAGGTTTAGTATTTGTATAAAAACAAAACGGGGTTTCTGATTACAGTTAAATGGAATGAAAACTGATAATAATCAGCATTTTATTTGTAAACCTGTAACACAATAACGCTGCGACGGGTAGCCATGTTGGTTTCGGGAATTTTGTATTTATGGCAAGTCATATCAGCTCCGGAAAAACTTTCGGATTTTGGAGGTTTTCGAAAGCAACACAAAACACTATATTTACATCAGGTTTAAGAAACTAGAAGGAGAGGGTACATCCTAGATGACATCACTATGAGAGTGAGAAGGAAAATTTGGTAAGCTATCAGTCTCTACCAAAGATATTGTTTTTTGATTAAAATGTTACGATACAGATTCAGTATTTGTATACAAACAAAACAGGGATTCTGATTACAGTTAAATGGAATGAAAACTGGAAAAAAACAGCATTTTACTTGTAATCCTGCGACGTAATTATCATGCTACATATTGTGAAGAAAATATTCGGATTTTGTAATTTCGGATAAACGATACTGAAGAAAATATTATAAACTATAAAGTTTATATTAAAATTTCTAAAGTTATTATAAAGTCTTTGAAGTCATTAACATAATTTCTCAAGACAGTATGAAAATTTTCGAAATAAGTCTATACAAAAATTTCTGATGGAAAATTTAATATTTCTGAAAAGGTATATTTAAATTTCTTGCGGCAATTTCAAATTTCTGAGATCAATATTAAAATTCCCTGAAATTATTATTAAAATTTCTAAAGTCAACATTATAATTTTGGAAATTAATATTAAAATATTTGAGAACAATATTAACATTTTTAAATCATTATTAAAATTTCTAAAGTCAATATTATAATTTTAGAAAATAATATTATAATGTTTGAGAACAATATTAACATTTTTGAAGTCAGTATTAAAATTTTAAAGTCAAATCCTTTCAATATAAATAAATGTGTAAGAGATATTCGCGTATTTTAATTTAATTTTACTTTCTTTTGCATCTTGTTAGGCTTTATTTATTTATTTATTTATTTATTTTCATTTCAACAATCTCCGTGTACATTAGCTCCATCTATTTAAATGCTTCACTAATGTTTACCACTTAAGATAAGGTTAATTTTTTGTTGCACTGACACTGGTAAAGTAGAATGGGGAATATGTGTGGCGATGGTGACAGAAATGAAAGGCGGGAAAATTGGGACATATAACAAAAGTGTAATATTTGTAGTAATAGTAGTAGTAATATCAACGTCAGGAAAAAAAGAAAGTGTAAAGGCTACCATTGCCTTCTTATCCTTTCAATTGGAACTTCTAATCTATGTCAATATTTTTACTTTCACTTTCACTTTTACTTTCACTTTCATTCTTCCCTCACTAACACAGTGTTCTTTACCGACCACTTCTATCGGCCCATACCTACCCGCATATAGGGATTCGTGTGTCTCCTTGTGTCGGCACGGATCTTTCTCCGCTGGGACAATGTCATCCCACAAGATAAAAAGAGTGAGAAAATTGCGTCTAGAAGGAGGAGTGAAAGGGCAGTTAAGGATTTCCGAAAGGTGGGCTCGATCCTGGGTCTTGATCTTGGCTAGCGATAGTGTATTTTAGCGTTTGATCTCGCTGTCCACTTACGTGTGTGGTCGCTTTTGGCCATTACTAGCCATTGTTTACGATTAAAAAACATGAAAAGCTTTTTTATACGCTGTTTTTTTTTTTTTGTTTTTTTTTAAGTCAGTTATGGAAGGCTCGAAATTGATAGAGTAAAGGTAGAGGAGGAGAGAAAAAGTGAAAAAGAGAGAGTAGTGTTAGGAGAGAGAATGAAAGAATATAAATAATAATAGAAAATAAAGTTAAAAAAATAACTGACAAAAAAGAGTTTAGCTGTCATGAAAAAGACGACAAAGGGAAATTAATTAAAAACAAAACTAGAAAAAATAAATTAAAAAATAGAAGAAGGTGAACAGAAAAAAAAAGCTTATCAAAAAATTTACAAATAAAAAATAAAGAAATAAGGGAAATATAGACAACAAAAGAAAATTAATAAAAAATGAAAGAAATGAAAATGACAAAAAGCGATAAAGAAAAAAAAGACAATTAGTAAAAAACACGAAATTGGAAATAAAAAGAAAAACGACAGAAGAAAAATAAAAAAGAAAGTAAAAAAAGAAAGAAAAGAAGAAGTAAAAAAGAAAGAAAGGAAAGAGATAAATAGAAATAGTAAAGAATAAATTTTGAATGAAGAAAAAGATACCAAATTATAAATAAATCTAAAAAAAAATGGAAAAGGAAAGATTAGAAAAATATTGAAAATAAAAGCTAAAGTAAAAAGGAAAAAATAAGAAACAAAAAAAATTAATTAGAAAAAATGAAAAAAAAAAAACAAAAAAAAGAAAATTGGAAATGTGGATAAAAAGAAAATAATTAAAAAAAGAAGGAAATTCCAAATAAAAAAAGAAAAATTTAAATAACAAAAGAGACTCGAAAAGAAAAAAAAAGGAAGGATAAAAAGGGAAAAGAAAAGAAAAAAAATCAAATAAAGATGAAAAAACGCACCAAAATAACAATAGGTATGACGAAAAAAGATGTAACCACGATTTTCCCAATGACATTAGTGTAAAAACAAACGCAGCCGTCTACATTGGAATTTGAACCAAGTCCGTCGATAACATCTTCACAATCGATAACCGTTACGCCGTATACGTTTAGTATTATATTAATATGTTGTGATTATGCGAAGCGGTAGTTTGTTGCTTAAGGACAGTAGAAACCCGATCCCTCACTTTCAGCTCAGTAGAATCTTATATAAATAATAGTTGACTTGTACTATGCGAAAATAACCGCATATTTTATTAAATCCTTACAAATATGATTTTCCATGTGAGTTTTTAAATATCTATTATTTCCAATTATTATATTAATAACTTAAAAGCTTCACACCGGTTCATCTCCGAAAACAGCAATGATACTTTGAAGAAATAACTTTGTTCCTCCATTCAGTCCATGAAACTTCAAAACCTTCCTTTAAATCTGAGTCAATCGATAGTTCCAATTCCGATTTGAACCGAAACTCCGATTTCGGGCAAAATTCTGATTCAGGCCGAAAACTGAGTTTTTCAAATCACAAACACCGTGGAATTTCTTTTGAGCTGAGTTTTTCAAATCACAAACTCCTAGGAACTTCAAGTGAGTTGAATTCTTAAAATAACAAACTCCGTGGAACTTAATTGAGTTGAGTTTTTCAAATCACAAACTCCTAGGAACTTCAAGTGAGTTGAATTCTTAAAATAACAAACTCCGTGGAACTTAATTGAGTTGAGTTTTTCAAATGACAAACTCTGTCGAACTTCGATTGAGTTGAGTTGCTCAAGTCAGAAAATCTGTGGAACTTCAAAACCTCATGTCATGTCATGTCTGATTTTTTGGAATTTTGAAGATATAAAATTGATTCCCACAATTCACAAAACATTAGAGATATTTTAAACTGCATTTAAAACATTATGTTTTTAAATTCGCAAAGTTTTTTTTGTTACTTTAAACTCAGTACCAATTAAAAACTTTTAAAATCACAATTTTTTTCAGTTATTTTAAAATTTGAATTTTTAACTGTTCCCTCCTCATCGGGACACAAATCCCAATGCTGGATGTTCAAGCACCAGATAAAGGGCAGATTTTCAATCCCAGAATCATCTTGATTCCAAAAAGGTATAATATGTCTATATAGAGCAAGTTAGAGTGGTTTCAGAAACACTGACGGAGAGACAGAATTTACCGTTTATTTATTTAGATGTAGCAATTTAAATTGAGGTCTAATGTATTATTTAATAGCAACAGAAATCTGATCCCCCACTCTCCTTTTTTATCCTTTCACTCAAGAAAGACAATAAAGCCACTAAGACTCAAGGGGATACCGAATGGGAAACAATACTAAAAATAAAAATATTATTAAGGGTGTATCAGAAATAGTATTGAAAAAGTTTGGGGAGGATTTCCTCACACGAAAACAAGGACAAAAGTCCATATAAATATATGTCCGCAAATCATTCCTTTTTGAATGATTAAGTTTAAAGAAAGGTTACGGTAGATGGCGCTATGTTGCCATGTAGACGCGATCCATATTTTGTGGTGTCACGAATCCTTTCTTAGCAACGCGATGATAAACATCAGAAAAGGTTCAATGTGCCTTCGTGTCTATTACCATTCGCGCGGCTGTATGTAAAAATCATATCTGACTGCTTCCGATATGAATATGCTGCCATTGTTAAACGGAACACTTCTTAATTAACTCATTACTACACGTTAAACGTTGAAGACAAACTAACCACAAATGTACAGGTGTATATCAATCTGTGTAACCAACACGGAATTTTGAACTAGATTATTTACACTATTTATACTCGGACTATTGGCCTCATCTTTGTTGTTGATATCACAACGTTTCGGCACTTGTACCCTCCGGCCTTCATCAGGTGTATATCGATCTGGGTAACCTACAAGGAATTTTGAACTAAACTCTTTATTTTCTCCAGAGGGGTAACCTGTTCTCGTTCCGCTGTTTATGCCTAGGGATATCGTCTAGTTTTTTATTTTTATTTTCGTATTGTTCAGTTATTGGTTGATTCTGTTTAGCGGCATATCAACATCTATGGGTGATTTAATGCCCAAATCTAAATATTTTGAATATAATTTTACGGCTTCAACTACAGATAAATAGATATTGCTGGTAATTATACTATAAATAGGTATTATCGTTAAACTTTTATATAAAAAATGTGTTCTTAGTATTTATACTATAAAAATGTATTTTTATACTTTCATGGTGTTTTGTTTTTATTTGAAGGGGTTCCCTAGCTGGGACCCTAACAGGTGGTACCACCCCGGGTAAGAGTAGACTTGGGCAGAGCAGCAATTAAGAGTTGGTTCTACGCACCTCATAACCTCCAATGTCCCGATTAGAGGCACTGCTGCCGGATGTAGTTTATCGTCATACCCAGGACAAAGCTATACAGATGTTCAGTTATTGCTCGCTGTTTCTACTGAGTGCAAGTACACTCTGCCTGACGCAGGGATTGAACTCACAACCAATATGTCAACAAATTCACAAACCAACGCTTTGACTCACTATTGTCCCGGTCGAATCGTTGTGACAACAACAAAGATGAGGATAATAGTAATGATCGAACGCATTACATGGATCATAAAATTTAATCTTAGCTTGGATTCCACCTGACATAAAAGCAATTAATTTCATACCTGAAGAAATTCGCCAAAAGGCCCGATAGCCATTCCTTTTTTTGTTTTATTTCGGAGAACATACTTAACTAAAGGATTGTTTTTATATATATTATATATATATATATATATATATATATATATATATATATATATATATATATATATATATATATATATATATATATAATGAGGAGCGTGTAAGTTAATTTTCTATATTTTTCTAACTTGCAGGGTGGCCTCATTTTCCGCCGAGCGCGTAATGTCTCCTCGTTTGACAATAATTGGACCAAATTGGCCTCCCAATCAGAAGAGTTACCCGAGTAACAAGAGACGAGTTATTTTGAGGATGCCCTCGAGTAGGCGAGGCCATTATACTCTCGGAGCAGGAGTGTGCAAAAAAAGAAAAAAAAAACAGCTTCAATTTGAAGAGGCGAGGAACAATTAAACATGGCTGTTTTTCTCAGTTTTATTTTTAATTTTTCAGAACCAACACTGAATGAAAAAGAAGTTGGAAGAGAAAAGATAGAAAGAATTGTAATCAGGAAACGTGTATGTATACCTGTCGCGATGAACGTGTGTTGAGCGACTATTCGGACTTCAGTTTAGCCCAGACCTCAAATAGAACTCTTAAGATCCATCGTTAATGATAATGAAAAAATAGTCGGTACCCTGTACCGCTTCAGTAAGTACCCGACTCCCTTTGGTATCTTCTACCCTCACAAGAGCCAAATCAGGACTAAAATGGCGTACTGCTGCCATATCAGTTGTCCAGTATTCAATTTCAAGTGCTGATAGAACCCGAAAGTGTTTTCGCGTCCTTGTGGTGATGAATCATTTTCCACACTACAATTACGTTCCTACATAAAAAAAACGTCATAAACTTCGCGTTGTTCCATCGCTATTTCCCTCGAGAGTGCTCAAACGAACTACATTCTTTAGTTCCACCAGTTCTAATCTTCATGGCTAAGACCCACCATACCACGTTTATTGTAGCGAACCACCTTCATTACCTTCATATTCCTTCGGTGAGGAGTCCTGGGCAAGACGATAAACTACGTCCAGCAGCAAGGCCTCTGATCAGGAGTTTTTGAGGAGCGTGGAACCACCTCTTAATTGCTGGTGTTCCCAGGTTCACCCTGACCCCGGGTGGTAGCACCTGTTAGGGTTCCAGCTATGGGCAAATAGTTAACTATTACCAGCAATACTTTTTTTTGAAAAAAATATTACCAGCAATACCAGAAACAGATTTTTGACAAAACAAAATGTTACCAGTAATAGAAAGTTTTGTCAGCATTAAATAACCTATTGAGGTTGGTATGCCGTAAAACAAAATAAACCAAACCAATCTAAACCAAAGAATACATATTCTATTCATACGAATCTATCCTAAAAATGTTGTCGGCATTAAATAAACCATTGTGGTTGATATGCCGTAAAACAAAAACAAACCAAACCAATCTAAACCATGTCGTGATCAGTTTTTGGCGCCAAAAATAGAGGTTTGCATGTCCCATAGGAAACCTTTCTGGGGAGGTTAAAAATCCTGCATTTTCTGTGACTGGTTGACCAACAGCAGCTGAAGATAAGCATTTCGGCAGCAGACCGCAGCAAACATTTAATACAAGATCAGTTTCTAGTAAAACAAATAAAAAAAAAAACATGTATAGGATGATTCACAAGTTTTGAAAGAAAATGATCAGGCACAAATCAATGACCTCAAATGATATATGTAATGGAAATTAAATTTATTGAAAGGTAAAAGGATAATATTTTCGGATCTGCAACCATTTTGTTTCAAACATGAACCAAAAATGTCAAGAGCAGCCCTAGAGTACATGTTCCAAATGTCCGCCATTCAGTTGAATGAAAAGTTATGGATAACGCATGCATAGTCCTCCTGGGTGATCGTTTGAACCTTCTCAGTAATGGCTGCCTTCCATGCAGTAAAGGTGCAAAGGTTGCTCTGGTAGATGCTGTCCTTGAGGACCCAATTTATTTCTTTATTATTATTATTTTTTTGTTTATTAATTCTATTTATACGAATCTATCCTAAAAATGTTGTCGGCATTAAATAAACCATTGTGGTTGATATGCCGTAAAACAAAATAAATCAAACCAATCTAAAGCAAAGAATACATATTCTATTCATACGAATCTATCCTAAAAATGTTGTCAGCATTAAATAACCCATTGAGGTTGATATGCCGTAAAACAAAATATACCAAACCAATCTAAACCAAAGAATACATATTCTATTCATATGAATCTATCCTAAAAATGTTGTCGGCATTAAATAAACCATTGGGGTTGATATGCCGCAAAACAAAATATACCAAACCATACCTTTGGTGAGATGTAAGTCCCACACGAGAAGCTTCTTTTCATGACCTTTCATGGCTTTCTTAAACTGACACCGAAGAGGATGATTCCCCGACCACTTCAGTCTTAACTAGTTCATGTCTGGGATTAGCCGTTATCATCACCACTTTGCCTCTTGATCTTTAACACTCTACCTCGAGTGGCTCACAAGCCTTGTTCAGCTGATTCCTACGAACGGATGCTTTGTTAAATCTTTGTGGATAAATTTGCTTTTTTTTCTTCTTAATTCCTGTTCTTTAATGTTCTGATCCTTAATAATGTCTTGTCCTCATATTCTCCGCCATACGTTAACCTTCTGCTTGCGTCTTGTAGACTTTATTCCCTTACTTGAAATGATTGTAAGAAACTCTCCCAGGAGGATGCTTTTCCGATCACTACCAACTTAACCTGTTCCAATCTAGGATTAACCGATATCTTCCCCACGTACTTTGATATGTTGTGTCTATTATTCTGTAGCCTCTACCTCGAGTGGCTCTTTGGTCTTGTACAAGGCGAAAATCATTGTAAGAAAATAAAGAAAATGATATAAGCGAGGAAAACGTTATAAGGAGTGGTAAAAAGTGATAAGGAAATAAAAGAGAAGTTTGTGTAGAGAGGGGGAACTCGAGGTGTTTCTACAGAGAGAAAATAAAGATACAAACTGCAAGAGAAGGTGAAGAGAAACGTGAACTTTGACAATTTAAAGGCAGAACGAAAATATCCGAGTGCGCATGCGTGTGGAGCTACTCTAGCGAGATCGAAAAAGAGGGCGAAATTGAAGGTGAGCAAAAGTAGGAAATAGAAGCAGAAACACTATTTGTAAAAATAAGAACATCTTCTATGTGATGTGTCTTTTCAGGAGGTTTGCGATCATGGCTCTCCACAATTTCCTATCGTTTGTATCTCTTAATAAATATTGTCTTTTTGTTATTTCTCCTAAACCTTCCGCCAACCATTTCCTCAAACTCATTCTTCTTTTATGTACCTTGTACATTCAGTACATATGCGATCATAGCTCTCCACAATTTCCTGTCCTTTGTAGCTCTTAATAAACCTTGTTCCGCCATTCATTTACTCAAACTCATTCTTCTTCTTTTTTGCGCTGTGTCCCTTCAGTACTATGCGATCATGGCTCTCCACAATTTCCTATACTTTGTAGCTCTTAATGAATATTGTCTTTTTGTTATTTCCCCTAAACCTTATTCCGCCATCCATTTACTCAAGCTCATGCTTCTTCTTCTATACGCCATGTCCTTTCAGGACTTTGACGATCATGCCTCTCCACAATTTCCTGTTTTTGTAGCTCTTAATAATTTTTCTTGTTGTCTCTCCTAAGCTTTGTTCGGCCATCTATTCACTCAAGCTCACCAGGTAGGCTGTGCCTAGCTTTCTTCTGCCTCTCTTATCTTCAGTCTGTCCTGTGAGTATCAGATTTTCTATGTCCGCCTTCCTCGTTATGTCCTCCAGAAACCTCACCTGTCTATTACTGATGTTAAGTATATTTTATATGCCTGAGTATAGTGAGAGATTTCGTGATCAGTTTTTGGCGCCAAAAATAGAGGTTTGCATGTCCCATAGGAAACCTTTCTGAGGAGGTTAAAAATCCTGCATTTTCTGTGACTGGTTGACCAACAGCAGCTGAAGATAGGCATTTCGGCAGCAGACCGCAGCAAACATTTAATACAAGATCAGTTTCTAGTAAAACAAATAAAAAAAAAAAAACATGTATAAGATGATTCACAAGATTTGAAAGAAAATGATCAGGCACAAATCAATGACCTCAAATGATATATGTAATGGAAATTAAATTTATTGAAAGGTAAAAGGATAATATTTTCGGATCTGCAACCATTTTGTTTCAAACATGAACCAAAAATGTCAAGAGCAGCCCTAGAGTACATGTTCCAAATGTCCGTCATTCAGTTGAATGAAAAGTTATGGATAACGCATGCATATTCCTCCTGGGTGATCGTTTGAATCTTCTCAGTAATGGCTGCCTTCCATGCAGTAAATGTGCAAAGGTTGCTCTGGTAGATGCTGTCCTTGAGGACCCAATTTATTTATTTATTATTATTTTTTTTGTTTATTAATTTCGTAATATTTCTTCACACAAAAGATCTTCTGCTCCATTGCTATATTTGGTTGAATATATTAAAATGGTAATTACTTCCTGGAAATAGCTTGCGAAAAAAGCTTGTTAACCATTACATTACGTCGAATTATGCCATTCTTCATTTTTTTTAATATGCGGACGATAAAATGAATGAACGAAAATAAAGAAAAAAAAAAACCAAAAAAAACGCGCGCATTTAAAGAAATTAGTGAGTAGATTTAATTAGATTTACAATTTATGATTATATATTTTTTCGGTGTTCATGAAATTATAAAATTTTAAACTTAAAATGTTATTAAACTGTTTAAGTAGAATCTACAAGGCGTTTCACAATTTTTGAAACAAAAAGATCGGGAACAAATAAAGGATCACAAATGAAAGAATAATGGAAATTAAATTTATTGAAAAATAAAAGAATAATATTTTAGTATCTGCAACCAAAAATGAGAAGCCCTAGAGTACATGTTCCAAATGTCCGTTGTTCAGTTGAAGGCATTGTTGAATCTAAAGTTTGAATTTTCTCAAGTGTGGCTGTCTTCAAAGTAGCCCTGGTGTGAGAGTGGCTCTGGTAGATGTGGTCCTTTATTTATTATTATTTTTTTAGTTACAATATCTTTATAGTATGATATATACAAAGTGTTTCACGATTTCTGAAACAAAATGATCAGGCACATGATCAAGGACCACAAAAGATGGAGTAATGAAATTTACATTTATTGAAAAATAAAAAGATAATATTTTAGAATATTCAAACATTTAAATCTCAAACATGAACCAAAAATGCCAAGAGGAGCTCTAGAGTAAATGTTCCAGATGTCCGCCGTTCAGGTGAAGGCAATGTTGAATGCTAAGTTGTTGAAACGCATGCACATTCCTCCTGGGCGATCGCTTGAATCTTCTCAGTGATGCCTGCCTTCAATGCAGCAATAGTGCGATGGTTACCCTGGTAGATGTTGTCTTTGACGAACCCCCGAGAGGAAGAAATCTGGTGGTGGGGGGGTTCAGGTCAGGCGAGTGAGGTTCCCATTCCATTTCAGCTTTGTGGCTGATGAGACGCTCTCCAAACGTACCCCGGAGTCATGCCATGTTAACATTAGGAAGGGACGTAGAAGTTTATCCTTTGTTTACTTTCTATCAGTGGATTTCTGGTTTCTTCTAAAGTCTACTTCAATTCTCAAATATGAAATGTTTACTACTTATTTATTTCTTTTTCTCCTCGATAGAAGTAAATAGTTTCTGTCTATATTTGTGAGATGAGGTATTATGTACACTATTTACATTATTCGGACTATTGTCCTCATCTTTGTTGCCATATTTATTACAACATTTCGGCCTTTCAGTATCTGTCTATATTTCTGAGATGAGGTATTATGTACACTATTTACATTATTCGGACTATTGTCCTCATCTTTGTTGCCAATTTTATTACAACGTTCCGGCCTTTCAGTATCTGTCTATATTTCTGAGATGAGGTATTATGTACACTATTTACATTATTCGGACTATTGTCCTCATCTTTGTCGCCATATTTATTACAACGTTTCGGCCTTTCAGTATCTGTCTATATTTCTGAGATGAGGTATTATGTACACTATTTACATTATTCGGAATATTGTCCTCATCTTTGTTGCCATATTTATTACAACGTTCCGGCCTTTCAGTATCTGTCTATATTTCTGAGATGAGGTATTATGTACACTATTTACATTATTCGGACTATTGTCATCATCTTTGTCAACATATTTATTACAACGTTTCGGCCTTTCATTATCTGTCTATATTTGTGAGATGAGGTATTATGTACACTATTTACATTATTCGGACTATTGTCATCATCTTTGTCACCATATTTATTACAACATTTCGGCCTTTCAGTATCTGTCTATATTTCTGAGATGAGGTATTATGTACACTATTTACATTATTCGGACTATTATCCTCATCTTTGTCGCCATATTTATTACAACGTTTCGGCCTTTCAGTATCTGTCTATATTTCTGAGATGAGGTATTATGTACACTATTTACATTATTCGGACTATTGTCCTCATCTTTGTTGCCATATTTATTACAACGTTTCGGCCTTTCAGTATCTGTCTATATTTCTGAGATGAGGTATTATGTACACTATTTACATTATTCGGACTATTGTCCTCATCTTTGTTGCCATATTTATTACAACATTTCGGCCTTTCAGTATCTGTTTATATTTCTGAGATGAGGTATTATGTACACTATTTACATTATTCGGACTATTGTCATCATCTTTGTCACCATATTGATTACAACGTTTCGGCCTTTCAGTATCTGTCTATATTTGTGAGATGAGGTATTATGTGCACCATTTACATTATTCGGTCTATTGTCCAAATTTCGACACTAAAAATCAAATTAATAATGATTAAAATACTGTAATTATTTGCTTATAATACGCATTTATGTATAATGCACACACCTATATTGGTTATGAAATCTTGGAATTTTTTTCGTTTGTGTTATGGTAATTTACCCACGCACGCATGGACTCTCCCAGCTATAAATAGGAGCAGGTACTGCCTTTTGGAGGGTGAAAATTCCAGCAGTCAGCTCTGACAGTCAGACCGAACATTCTTGCTGTAACACTCTCGTTTGTATATGTTTGTATTACTGTTTCTGTTAATATATTTGTTTAACTCAATTCATGTCTTTGTCACAACAAGGTCACAACAGTTTGTAATAAACACCGACTTTTCGGAATTTGTAGCAACTAAATTTAACATTGTTTAACGTGTTATCCGGTTCATATCGGCTTTTGGAGTCCCTAACAGAGTCCGATGTTATGTTCATGCTTCATTGGACTCTGCCTTATTCTTGGACAGCTTATCCCTATAATACTAAAAGTCTGTCATGGCGTGCGTGTTAGTGTGGTGCGCCCGTCCGGCACATAATGATTTACGAGTTGTTTATACAGTAAGCATTTTTATTTTAACATTCTTCAAAAAGACAATTTAAAGACAGAAACAAACAGATCCTGCTTCGCTGTTTCGTCCCGATGTTTGTAGAGTAATTATTTATACTTCAACTGTTTTTAAATAAATAATATTTTAAAGATTTAAAATATCTTTTTAAGTTAAATTGATTTTAAGTGAATAAGATTTAAAAATACGAGTTGATTATGCAGTAAGTACTTTTATTTTAACTTTCTTCAAACAGACGATTTGTTTAATTAAGACAGGCACAAAGAGATCCCGCTTTGCTGTTTCGTCCAATTATTTAAATTTCAGCTTTCTTTAAACAAAGAATATTTTAAATATTAAAAAAATATTTTTGGGCATATTTAAAAAAAAAAAATTTTCAAGTTAATGTGATTTAAAGTTCAAGTTTATCCCAAATGTTCTATTCTTATTAAATGCTGTAAAAATCAATAAAACATTAAACATCGATTTATATAGAAGATAAATACGTGACGTAGTTAAGTTTCAGCAAGGTTGGCTATCCAGTCGATAGGGCAATTTGTTCATGAA
>CAHIKZ030003794.1:1782500-1785000 GCA_903632075.3 Acanthosepion pharaonis
TTTCATTCTTCTTTCTGTTTCTTTTTTCATTCTTTTTCTTCTTCTACATTCTTCATTCTGTTTCATTTTCATTCTACTTCTTCATTCGATTTCTCTATTTTTTTCATCATGCTTCTTCATTTTGTTTCTTTTTCATTCTTGTTTTTCAGTCTTCTTCATTCTCTATTCTGTTTCTTTGTCTTCCTTCTTTCTTTTTTATATTTTTCATTCTTCTTCTTATTTCTGTTTCTTTTTTCTCATTCTTTTTCATTCTTCTTCTTCTTCTTCCGTCTTTATTCTGTTTCTTTTTTGTTCTTCTTCATTCTGTTTCTTTCTCATTCTTCTTCTTCTTCATTCTCCCCTCTGCTTGTTTTCCTTCTGTTTCTTTATTCCGCTTCATTTTCATTCTACTTCTTCATTGTCTTTCTGTTTCTTTTCATCCTACTTCATTCTGTTTCTTTTTTATTCTTCTTCATTCTTCTTCTTCTTTCTCTTTCTGTTTCTTTTTTCATTCTTTTTCTTCTACATTCTTCATTTTGTTTCATTTTCATTCTATTTCTTCATTCTCTTTCTGTATATTTTTCATCATACTTCTTCATTTTGTTTCTTTTTCATTCTTGTTCTTCAGTCTTCTTCATTCTCCATTCTGTTTCTTTGTCTTCATTCTTCCTTTTTTATATTTTTCATTCTTCTTATTTCTGTTTCTTTTTTCTCATTCTTTTTCATTCTTCTTCTTCTTCTTCTTCTTCTTCTTCTTCTTCTTCTTCTCCCGTCTTTATTCTGTTTCTTTTTTGTTCTTCTTCATTCTGTTTCTTTCTCATTCTTCTTCTTCTTCATTCTCCCCTCTGCTTGTTTTCCTTCTGTTTCTTTATTCCGTTTCATTTTCATTCTACTTCTTCATTGTCTTTTTGTTTCTTTTCATCCTACTTCTTCATTCTGTTTCTTTTTTTATTCTTCTTCATTCTTCTTCTTCGTTCCCTCTTCTGTTTCTTTTTTCATTCTTTTTTCATTCTATCTTTTGCTTAATTTTCATTCTTCTACATCATTATGTTTCTTTTTCATTCTTTTTCTTTATTCTGCATTCTATTTTTTATTC
Source organism: Acanthosepion pharaonis (assembly GCA_903632075.3). Taxonomy (NCBI): domain Eukaryota; kingdom Metazoa; phylum Mollusca; class Cephalopoda; order Sepiida; family Sepiidae; genus Acanthosepion; species Acanthosepion pharaonis. The sequence goes on from CAHIKZ030003794.1 coordinate 1,783,576, forward strand.
TTCTTCGTTCTTTTTTTTTTCGTCATAGTCTTTCTTCTTCTTTCTGTAAAATAAAAGAAGTAAATAGTGGGACATAAGTCTGGAAAAATCATTTTTATTCACTCGCAAATAAAGATTAATTTTTCGATCTCAAATCTGCCGTTATTAACAGAGAAAATATTTTACTAAGAAGAAAACATCTCTAAAGTGCATTAATTGATAGAAGCCCAAATATAAATGCACGACCTGAACTTTTTATCTATTTTCTTTAAGGAAATGCTCTTCTCTCGATCCAACATATTTATGTATGAATATCTAAATTAAAAATATATATATAATTAAATAAAAACGACTTACTCAGGGTTTTATATAGGGTTGGTGCATAATTATCAGGCGTTTTTAAAACAATATATATTATGAAAAAAGAAACAAAACAGTTCAACAATGATTATTTCAGAGCGTATGATTATCGACACATATTTTTATAACCTTAAAATAAAACAATAGTTTTATTAAAAAAGTAAACAGCAATTTTTATTAACAAAACGCCTGATAATTATGCACCAAGCCAATAATAAATGACTTACTGAATAAAAATGATAATAACTAAACCAATCCACTTTAAATAATCAACATAAAAAATATCTACCTTACTTTCTCCTTAATTTTCTTTTTCATTTCCTTAACGCCGAGAGATTTTGAAATATCTTAGAGCTTTTCCTGTTTCAAAATTGAATGTTAATTTTTTCTGTGTGTAAAAACCTAGAAAACATTTATGCCTTTAACATGATAAAATTTCTCTACAAAAGAAACGCGTTTGGATAAACAGTTTTCTTCTTGTCATTATTTTTTTTATTAATTTACAGGGTGATTGAAAAATCCCACCCCCATTTTAAAATACTTATGATTTATTTCTTAACTTTAATGGATATGAGAAGGAAGCGTTTAGAATCCGATCCCATATATAAACGAACACACACACACACACACACACACACACACACACACACACACAAACAACCTGGATTTTATAATAAGTATAACTCGATATGAGTTGTCCCACTTTCATTCTCGCGGTGTTTACAAATTGATTTCGTGCAAAAACAATTGTGTTTTTCCTATTTTTGGCGCTGTCAGAACCACCGCAAGGTAATTTTACGTAGTGCTGTGAAGTTTTGTTGAAATCGGTTGAAAAATGTAGGAAATCCGATCCAATATATAAACGTACAGACACACACACACACACACAACCTGGGTTTTATAATAAGTATGATGAGAGGGAAGCGTTTAGAATGAGGTTTTATTTCAAATTCGATATGGTCACCAGGTGTCGTTACCTTCTTCTCGTGCCGCCCAGGAATCACGTCAACTTATTTCATCAGGAATTCTTTTGGTATGGAAGACATGACTTCTTATATTCGTCCATCAAGTTCTTCCAAAGTCTTG
>CAHIKZ030003794.1:1795000-1837500 GCA_903632075.3 Acanthosepion pharaonis
TATATATATATATATATATATATATGTAAAAAGAAAAAATTTCTATGAAAGTGGACATTGCAGTCAAGAGTCAGAGGCAACAGTCTGTTTCATGCTAAAAGCAATCGCCAGACCATTGCTTTGAGAGTTTGCTCAACTATTTATATATACAGTTCAGGGACGCATTGTGGGTATTCTATGGTTTTGCATTGTGGCTAATCTGTTGTATTACATTGTGGGTAATCTAATGTATTATTCTAAAGGTCGTTTGTGTTGGTAGTAACGGTTATGTTTCGAATTATTCTAAACTACAAATTATAATAATTATTGAGTGGGAATAATTGTGGATCCGGATGCAACTTTTTGCCGATTTATAGTGTTTTTAGTTGGGGGTTTTTTGTGTTTTTTATTTATTATTGCTTATTTTGTTGTCGGTTGTTATTATTTCTTTTCCTTGTATTTATGTGTAACTTCGTGATTTGTCCATTTGTTTATTATTTACTTAGTTTATTTATTTTTTGTTTGGATTAATATACTTTACTTATTGTTGTTTATTTTATTTTATTTATTTATTTTCGCTTATTATTGTTCGTTTTCAGTTATCGATTTAAGTAACCTAGTAAAAATGTGTTTTTCTGTCTACATTTTCAGATGTGGTCGGATATTTTATTTAGTATATACAGGGCGCGATAGATAAATCGTCGTCTAAATTACGCAAAAATGAAAATAACATTGGCATCTCATTTTAACAGATATAGATCCCAAAATTACACCAAAATATCTTGAAATACTAATGAAGGGTAAATATATTTAATAAAATCGCCATTGCCTTCAACCACGGCCTCCAGAAGATTTCGGAAACTCCTACATCTCTTCTGGAATGTCTCCCTGTTTAAGTTGATGAATAGCGCCATAATATTGTTCTTCAGTTCAAAGAGTTTTGTTGGTCTCTTGCTTAACTACGCTACAAAGTTAGGTGGCCAGATGTAAAGAGTGATGTGGTCGCAAAAATCTTCTGTCAGTCATGACTGGGTTCTCCTGCTCGTGTGGCATGATGCAGGTTTCTGTTGCCAGACATAGGGTTTTCCAGCAACCACCCTCTTGACCCAGGAACCAAGGTGTTAGATGTAGGCTTCCGTGTTGAGCCTGAGGCACTGTGGGAAGATGAATGGAGACATAACGTCGCCATCACTAATGATCGCACCTAACACCTTCGTAATATCAATTAGACTCATCCAGCTCTTTCCGAATCCTCTACTGAAATGTTCGAATTGGAGATTCCGGTGCGAATGCCAAGCAGTACGGAATGCCGTTTCCATATTTCTAGCGGAGTGAATTGCATCATATTGCTCTTTTTCTTACAGAGGTTCCCAACTAACCCTACTACACTGTGCAGCCGACAAAATCAAAAACAAACAATGCGCATGCGCGAAATTAAAAATATAATATGGTGACAATTTAGTGATAGCACACACACACACACACACACACACACACACATACCGATTACCGCAAGCCGGGATCGAAACCCGATTGATTTGATATCAGTCGGAGGTCAGTATAGAAATGATAAAAAATCCTAAAAAGCAGAGAGACGCATATTAATGGTATGTTGGGTTTGGTTAGTTCTTATTGGTTAGATACTTGTCACGTGAAATGAAATAACAGATAATATTCAAATATGTGTGAGAAACACTCTGGACACTAAAGTGTGTAAAATATATCGAGACACAGCAGGATGTTTTAAAAAAATTTATTTTGGTTTGATTTTTCATAAAAGCATATCTCGTGCATAATTCGTATATACATTTATTGATTTTTATGTTTTAGAAAAATATAAGTTAGATTCATGAATAATGGATTTATAGAAAATGGTGAAGTAATGTAGTTTTTTAAACGTGTGTTAATAGTTGGTTGTATTGCGATAATTGTGTTTTCATATTTTCTCTTTAAAGGATTAGTTGTTTGTTTTAATAAGACTGGCATTGAGGAAATTAAAGTTATGAGTCATGTCGTTGCGGTGTAAGACGAGAGAATTTGAATGCCTATCTAATCGCAAGTCGCTTTTGTGTTCAATGATGCAGGTTTTTAGATTGCGTGTATCTCCCCAATGTATATGTCATTTCATTGTAGACATTTGATTTGATAAACACCGGCGTTTAAATTGGTGTTTGTTTTATTTTTCATCCTGATTATATCTCCGATTGTCTTGGAGGTGGTGGTAACGATTCTCGTATCGGGGATGGTTAATTCATTTGCGAGTTTAGTTGAAGTGTTAGAGGGTAGGATTATGAAATTTATATAATTTTTGTTGGAAGTATTTGTTTTTTTAAAAATGTTATTGATTTTGTGAGCTCGTTTTTTTTAACGTTTAAGACGAAATGGTATGGGTAGAGTAGAAGTTTGAATTAGTTCTCAGAATAATCCAATTCTTCACTAACGTATTCAGTGCTCCTTTTTCAAAGAGCTCTAAGGTAAAATTCTATAAATATTCCAGATTTTATTCTCCGGTTGTAGTGGGAACAGAAATTGATAAGGTCATTTTCGATGATGGGTTTTCGGTAAACTTTAAGATCTAAACTATTCTTTCTATATTTCTGAGATGAGGTATTATGTACACTATTTATATTATTCAGGTTATTGTCCTCATCTTTGTCGCCATATTTTCACAACGTTTCGGCTGTTGTACGCTCCGGTCTTATTCAGGTAGTTTGAATGTTGGACTGAACTAATCTATTATAGTTACGTATTAATAGGGAATCGAGGAAAGATAGAGTTAATTGTTTCAAATTCGTGTGTGAATTCAATGGTTTGTTTAACCTTACTGAGTTTAGCTATTATTTTTAAAAGATTAGAATCTTGGGGATAAAATGAGGACGTCATCAGTGTACCTTAGGTAAGTAGAGCTTTTAGGTATGTGTCATGGGTCCTTACCTATAACTACAGAATGAACTCTTCCTAACACTATGTATACTACGCCTCTCAAGAGAGAGGGACGAATCAAGCCGAGCTTCTCGACTTGACGGTCGAACTCACTGCTTTTGAGCAGAAAGGAACCCGGACGAGGCTCCGCCGAAGGGCAGAGTCTCGTTCGGGGAGAAATGACCAATCTCGTTTATACGGGTTATACGGGCATTTTTTTGGCCGAGCCTACGGGCTCGGGAAACCCACATTAAACTCGGCCTTGTGCCACATGCAACCCTCGTGGAGGGTGGCTAGATACCGAATCAAGCCGAGCTTCTCGGCTTGACGGTCGAACTCTCTGCCTCTGAACAGAGAGGAACCCGGACGAGGCTCCGCCGAAGGGCAGTCTCATTCGTGGAGGTTGACCAACCCGATCCCGTTTATACGGGTTTTACGGGCATTTTTTCTACAGGTTAAAACTCGGCCTTGTGTCACTTGCAACCCTTTTTTGCCGAGCCTAGGGGCTCGGGGAGGAAACCCACGTTTTAAACGGGTTCGGCATTTTGTGTCACTTTTGGCAACCCTAAAACTGGGGGTACCACATGTCGTTGGGGGGGCTAGATACCGAATCGAATCGAGCCGATAGTAGTTCACTCCAAACCAGACTGACAGTCATACTAACACCTTCCACATCTTGTATTATTATTTCGTGTAATATCCCTTCGTTATTTCTACTCTTGTGTTTGTGTTGTTCTTCCTTGGTCCTAACCTGGACCATAACAATATGCTATTTTTAAATGTGATGTATTCCAAGCATTTAAGAAAAAAACAAGCGAGAACATCACTAATAGGAGAACCCATGGGTAAAGCGAATTTTTGTTTGCAGAATATGTTATTAAAAGAAAAGAAAGAGTTGTTAGTAATTAATTTACATATTTATATACTCTTATGGATGGGTAGGGGAAGCTTATCCTTGGATTTATTGAAGTGATTTCTTAATATATTAAAGCATTTCATGATGGGTATATTGGGGTATAGTGATTTGATGTCTAAACAAGCCATAGACATTTTAGTCATATTTATGTCTTGTATTTTTGGAGCAAGTCACCTGAATGTTTGATGTGTGTTGCACTAGCAATGGAGTTAAGATTTTAGTGATAGCTCTAGCTAAATTGTGGGGCGCACTGTTAATTCCTGATACAATGGGTGTGTCGGGTATGTGTGTCTTGGGTAAGTGTTATGGTCCGGGTCCTTGTACCACGGTGATAGTCCAAGGTAGAACCAATAAAGAAGAACTCGAACACGTATATGGAATAACACAGATATATTACAAACAGGAATATATACAGAGAAGTAGAAAGTACTAGTACGTACAATCAGATTTAGTAGGGAGAACAATGTAGTCTCGACCAGTATTACTATTCCAATGTCTTGTAGTAATTGTCTGAACGGGACTCCGTTTAGGAGTGCCTCTGACTCGACTGACTAACTCGCTCGCTCGCTCTGAGTGACTGACAGACTCCTGACGGACTTCACTCCAGACTTCAGACTGAACGATATTTAGACCCCCCCTCCACGAGGGCATCATGTGGCACGAGGCCGGTTTAACGTGGGATCTCCGAGCCCGTGGGCTCGGCTAAAAATATGCCCATTGAACCCGTATAAACGGGTTCAGGGTCGGTTTACCTCCCCGAAAGAGACTCCGCCCTTCGGCGTAGCCTCGTTCGGGTTCCTCCCCGCCCGAAGACAGAGAGTTCAACCGATTAGCCGGTCGCCCGACTTCGGGCTGAACTCTCTGCTTCCTCTTGAGGCGCAGTATTTATTACGTATGGAATAGTCCCTTATGTTATTATGGGTAAGGTCCCATAACAGTAAGCCATATAGTGTCAATAAAGTTGAATGACAATCTATTAATGTAGACCAAGATTTGTTTTCATTTTTATTAGTTTCTTGAATGTTTTGTGGAACCTATGTGTTTCATTATTTATGGTATGTTCATTGATTTTAGTGTAGGTGTTGTCATTATTTAAGAGGGATATCCTAATTTTTCACTGTAGATGTTGGTGTCCATAATAACTATACCGCCTCCTTTTATTCACGGACATGTTTTTTTAGTGCTTGTATGGATCTCCTGAGCAGTGACGTCTCGATGGTATTTGTGATGAAGGCTGCTAATATGCCATGTATGAAACCTTTTTTCAGAATCAGTGTCGTTGAAATTGTGGTTCTTGGTTAAGGTAGTGATTGTGTTATCTTTTTTTAGACAGGTGACGAATTTTAAATCAAAACTTAAAGCTTCCGTTTCAATAGTAGAAAGTATGAATGTGTAGATATTGAGGATAAGACTTGGTTTATCAATCATCTTCCATTTCCTGTTTGTGCATAGGTTGTGTAGTTTGAGTTTTAACCAATTTTGTTGTTTGTGTACGATATTGTTCATCGCAAGATGTCGGCTTCAGAAGTTAAGATGAAGTTTTTATATCGTAGCAATTTTCCGCTTGATGTTGTTTGGTCATTTATGAGTATTTTTTGTGTGTACATGTCAGGAGGTAGTCGTGAATGTGTCTAGGAAAGATATGATTTGTATTATCTAATGCTTTAAACGTACTCCTTAGAACGACATTTTCCACAATGCAATTGAGTGGGAATATATATATATATATATATATATATATATATATATATATATATATATATGTGTATATTTAGGCAGCAATTTTTCGTTAATGCATGTTTCATTAAATAATATAGACAAGTTTTGTCTATTTATTTTAAGTAAGTTCCTTTCATATTGTCTGATAAGCTTAATAACATTATCATTGAAGGACGAAAGGAAATCACCATATTGATACATGTTTAGATCCAATCTAAGCTTTCGGCTTACACAAGCCATTATCAAAGATGACAATTTGAATAAATCAAACAACACACGGACGAAACAACAATGATAGTCCGCCCTTCCTGCATGAAATTTTCCAAGTAACGACAAAATCGTATATACGAGACGCGGAAGCGAAAATCGTGTCGCAGCTCGTGACGTCACATATGACTACACGAGAGTGAAAAACGAGAAGTATTAAGTATGGGCAGCCATTGGTATAAACCAATGGCTTCTATTATAAATTATATGCATTTAAGGATATTTGTGGAGATTTCATATTTTATTTTGTTCAGATTAGGTTTCAATTGTTTTATGCATAAAGCTTCAAGAATTTTTAATTTTTGTTTATTGTTTTCATGTTTAAGTATAGTTGTGTTGTCAACAAGGATTTTCCGGAATTGAGTACGCGGCCAGGCATGTTGAAACTTTATACATAAAACCTAACTTACTTAAAATAAATAGACAAAACTTGTCTATATTATTTAATGAATTAATATATATATATATATGTATGTATGTATGTATCCCCGGAATTTTTAATTCCTGTCATGCACTCTGGAGTTAGAGCGCGAATTTGTAAACAATGACTACTACTGCTAATACTCCAAAGCTCTTCTATGAATCGAGCTCTCTCAGTCATTGGCGTCTTTATTTGAAGAATAAGTATGTAAAAATCCGCTTCCTTTCTATCGGGCGCTGATAACTCAGGTGTAAAATCTCTGGCTGATGCCAAATCAGTCGGGTTTCGATTTAGGTTTGAGAGCTGTAATGCAGTGAAACAGTCTGTTTGTGGACGAACATGTATATATATATATATATATATATATATATATATATATTAACGATAGGGTGTCTAATGGCCATCATCTCACAAAAAGCAAACATTGATAGAATTGAGGTATTCGTAATGCAGTCAAATTTCATTGGACTGGTCAAGTTGCAAGGATGAGGGATGACAAAATACCTAAGATCCCCATGTATAGTCAGCTTGACACTGAACAGTTGGACGGCCGTGGGGCAAGCTAAAAGGTAACCTCTCAACTATTAATGTTCCTTGTACTAACTTCAAGGGAGTTTCCTTGGATAGATAACTCTAAATATGCTGGATGGTATAACTGTAGATATTTATGCCAGGGTTGTATCAGAAATTTCGAAACCAGCCTTATTCACCGGCGAAAGACTACGGCGAAAAGCGTTATTTTTGCTTTTTAATTGGGTGCATAGGATGCGTGCATGTTTTTAGAGTTATAGGAATGATTTATTTTCAGAACACAATCAGCACATTGTGGCCGTGTTCGTAGTTAATATTATTAAGTGTTGGCTTTTTCTTTTTTTATTATTAAGCCTTCCAGTATTTTTATTCTTTTGTTTTTACATACGGATGAGGCTATGTTTGTATTTTCTACTGGTATGTTTCATTTGGAGTCTGGTAAGTTTGTGTCTATGTTTAAATGGATTCTAATAGAGCTGTGGTCAGATAGATGCAACGTAAGACGTGTGGATAGGCATGTTGTTGTGTGACCGATGTAATTATTTATAAATTCGGTTTGATCAGGAGCACTATTCCTTAAGAGGCATTTGAACTCATAGATAATGTTCGTTCGTTGTAATTTTGATTTTGATGGTACGTTGTTATTCTTGAGGATGAAGTTTGCTGTTTTAAATTTTTGTAGTAGATAATTAATTTTATTTTTTTGTTCGGGTCAATTGGGGTAGTATATTTCTTTATGATATATCTAAATGTAGATTTATCTTGTTTGTAGTTAATGTGCATTTGGTTTTTGTAGAAAATATGTTATTTTTGACTGTATGTTCACTATCCTCGTTATTTAATTTGGGGAGAAATAGTCTAATTTGGTGATCTATAAGGTGGTAAGGGAAGCCATTGTTAATTGGTATCTGTTTTACATTATTGAGTTCTTTAAAGAAAAGGAGTCGAGAGGATGGATTCTATATGTGTCTGTGTTTGCGTGTGGTGTTTTTTTTATGCTTGCCTTTGTGTGTGCCTCTCTCGGGAATAAGTCTATTCTATACTTAAGTATTTATCAAGTTTCTATTCTTTGCAACTGTCATTATAACGACTGAGCAACTCTACTCACTTCGGTTACACGGCTTAAAAGAGAAAAATCTAAATAAAACTCAAGAAAAGCTGAACCTTTGCCCGCACGACTACTGATCCATGAATTCTTCCTACGTGTCATCCAATGGTTTCATTTTCGTTCTTTTATTCCTAACAAATATTTGTCATTTATTTTTGCTCGCCGTGATAGAATATCTGTTATTACTTTGCCGCTTTCACCAATTAACAGATTCACCAAGCATAGAATATTCACTTTCTTTGTACGGGTTAACGATACTCACGCTCCATATCTCAATCCCATGCATCATAGCTGACGCTACACATTTCATTATATACTCCGGTTATATATTTACTAGCAGCATGGGCCGGCGTTGCCCGTGCTTGATTCAAAAATCGCATGACTCATACAGTAATCGCCATCACTTGACTTAAAATATTTTTGCCCTTCCTTGCCTTTAAAGGAGTGCCCTTTGCCGTGCTGATGTTGCTACATGTCTTACTTCTTGCCTATCTCACACTGCGAATTTTTTCTAAGCTCTATACTAAATATTAAATCTGTTACGAAAAAAGAACTATACAAAATGAACACAAAACGATCAGCTTTAAAAAAGGACTCGTAACTGGAAAAACCGAATGAAAATAGAATGTTAACAACAAATACTTTTTCACGCCTAACCCAGTTCTACGGAATCAGAACCAACGTTGAGTTTAAGCAAGCGAATGAGCCAATTGGAGTAAAGTGCCATGCAGATTTAAATTTTTTCCACTTGTGACGAATGCAGCTATCGATTTTTTGCATGCTAGCATGCTAGTTAACATTAGTGTCAGTCAGTTATTGGCTGTCACTCTGGCGAGTAGGAAATGGCCGCAAACTACATGAAAACTGCCGTAGAAGCATGAAAAAATCGATTATTTCCACTATCGATGGGAGTTGGGAAATGCAAAGTCGGTCTTGGCCTTTCCACTAACTTGGAGCATGTGTATGTAAATTTTGGTGCAAATCAGTCGAAAATTGCGGCCGTGCATTCGTCACACACACACACACATCTTGCCTTTTATAGATAGAGATTATACAGTTTGGCATGTACGACATGTGCATATATACATACACAGGGCGTATTAAAAATATTTTTTACGAAATTTGAGGGCAGGATCCTATTACTAAAATAAGGACAGAAGTCCATATAATGTCCTTCGTTTTTGAATTTCAAGAAAAACTCGCGTCCCTTACCATTCACGCGGCCGTATGTAAAAACCTTATCTACCTGCTCACGATATTAATATGCTGCTATTGTTAAACGTGTCACTTCTCAGTTGACGCACTACTATACATGTTAACGTTGAAGACAGACTAGCCACAAATGTACACGAGAGACAAATGTGACCTAGTCTACATGCAAGCACAGTGGCATCTGCCGTAAAGTTTATTTAATAATAAGGATAATTTAAAGTTATTAATATAACTCAAAAAGGAAGGATTTGCGTACATGTCCATAGGAACTTTTGTCCTTGTTTTCTTGTGATGAACTCTCTCCCAATTTTGTAAAAGTATTTTTGATACACACACACTCGCTCTCTCTCTCCCCCCTCTCTCTCTCTCTCTCTCTATATATATATATATATATATATATATATACCTCTCTCCTCTTCTTCCTACTCTGTGTAACTACCCTAAAACACAACTTCCGCTAATCGTGTTTTTCATTTCATTTGTCGGTTGATTCCGGGAAGAATTTTTGAATTCACTCATTGTTTTGAAATCGCAAGGTCTGACGAAACGAAACCGAATTTTATTTGTCTCGCGAAATATAAAATATTACCATGGCTTTCTGAAGTCTCCGATTTGTTAATTAATTATTACTTGCTCTGTTTATTACATTGAGCTCTTGGAATTTATAGGTGCCAGTAACTTGAGCCGGTAACTTGAGCCGGCCCTGACCACCAGTTCAAACCTTTAGCACTAGCACACGCCATGCCACGTTTACAGAGTCGAATCGTCTTCATTTCTTCCATATTCAAAATGTAGAAGATTCACTCAGATTGCTTTTTTTCCCAAAGAAAATACATTATGTGGAAAAGACTCACGCGGTAATAATTCCTTGTGCATCTTCTTCAAGTTAAGGGTCAATCTTAGAATACAAACGTTGTTTATAATGCGTATATATGCATTTTTCAAGGTGATATTTTACTATGTATTCGTTTCTAGTTTTCAATTTTTAAGTAACGTAGTAAAAATTTGTTTTCGCGTTTACATTTTGAGATGAGTTCTGATCGTTTATTTACTAATTTGTGTTGCTCAGGGAAGGTAATTATAGTTATTTTCTCCTCCAGAGTTTAAGTTTTGGGATTTATTGTTGCCGGCTGATGTTGTTTTCCTTATTTTCCATGATATTTTTTATGTATTTTTGTTTTTAATTTCCCATCTGTATTTACAAAGTGTTGTGCTATTCGCATATTTACTATTTGTAAAGGGTATTCTGTGTGCGTAGTTTCTTTGTTTCCAGGGTCTTCTTTCATTTTTTCCTATACATCTTTTTTCTTCGTTATATGTTGATTATACAATGGCTTTGTATATCATATTATTTTGCAAACAATTACCATTTAAGGGCAATCACCGCTCAATGTTTACTCGGTGTCCACTTATATATATATATATATATATATATATATATATATATATATATATATATATGTGTGTGTGTGTGTGTGTGTGTGTGTGTGTGTGTGTGTGTAAATATTCTCAGACGGAGTATATCTCTAGAAGAGACAAAATGAATAGAAAGATAAAAGGAAAACTATACTTAGATTAGTCGACGCGTTTCGTCATTCGACGGAATTTATCAAGGTAAATGTGATGGTTTTATTTTGCAGCAAGTATATATTTGACATTTACTCAAAAAGTAAGAACGGTCTTAAATATTCAGGAAATTAACTGAAAACATTTAGGTGTTAGATCCTAGATTACGTTATGTAGCGTCTTTAAAAGGAAATATTTAAAGCCACACAATAACAGGTTAACTAAAAATTCTAGACATTTACACCTTAGAATACGACATTTAGTATACTCGAAAAAGAAAAAAAAAGAAAAGAAAAAGGAAAAAAGTTTCTGGGATTAAAATGTGAGATTGACGTTTGTATTATACATCTCCAAAAGTTGAAATGATGGATTCATCCATTTTTTTTAAATTTTAACGCATCGTTGTGTACGTTGGTCTGGGAAAGTAGTAATTCCTTCAGGAAAGGTGAGATGGGGGAAAAAAACAGGGCCTAGATTGAAATTTTGATAATGTTCAATGGCGGCACTCTTGAGGATTTTCCTTCTGAGTATTTCTTTCTCTTTGATGAGAGTGGCATTTTTTAGATCAAAATTGTGGTCGAATTGATTTCTGTGTATGACTAATGCCTTTGTTAAATTATTATTGATATAATCTCTTGTGTTCATAGACACGTTTATTTAAATTTCTACTTGTTTCCCCAATGTATTTTGAAAAACAGTCTAAGCAATTTATTTTATATAGGCCTCTCCCCGAACAATGATGATCATCTTTCTGCTTTGCCGTTTTATTATACACTTTCAGGAATTACTAAATTTTGGGGGCACTTCCCATTTTGATTCCAGTGCAACCCAACCTATATGCCAAACCAAAGCAAGCCATTTTGTTTTGAATTATTTTATACATACACTGATTAGTGCTTTTACAAAGACAGAATATGCACGTAGAAGATTCTTGGAGACAAAATCTGTTTATGACAATGGAATTTAAATTAAACCAGAAATAAATATTGAAAACGTTTTCCTGATAGATACTAAGAAGAATATTCCAACAGTAGCTATGACATTTGAATTCATTCTTTATGTTACGTTGTCATGACAACGTTTCGACCGCTACATTCTAAAGGCTTCTTCAAGAATTTCTCTAAAGTCTAAATAATCATTTTGATTCGCTTTTACTTCTATGTGTCATTTTTACAGCTACCAATCGTAAAATCCTGTTAATTGCCTTAAATGCCATATTGGTCTCTACAGATTGCCATTACTGTTTAGGTAAGATTTCATCTTGTCGTCGCCGTGGATATAAGGATTTTCTTTCTTTGAAACTGGTTCCCACTCAAGGCTAGAGAATAGCGTCTACCATGCTATTTAACACCTAGCTGAAAAGAGAAGGGATGAATTCACGCCTATATCAGGGGTATTTGTTTGAAAGTAAACGCTATACTGGCATTTGAACCTAGATCGCTGATTCTAATGTCTGCGATGATATCAATTACCCTACACAACTGAATTATGACGCCTTTTGGGGAAGGATAGTGGAGTGGTTCTCTGTTGTGTTTGGAATTCAGAATTTTCCTTCTTTTAGACTGGTTGCCATCCAAGGCTAGTAAGTCCTGTCTACACCTGTTTTTAAAGTTGGAGTGGGAAGAGAAGGACATTGGAAATCCGGTATTAATTGTAAAAATAAAAAAAAATGGTATTAATTCTTCTTTATGTGCCGTGTCATCTCAGGACGTAGACGATCATGGCTCTTCTCAACTTCCTATCCTTTGTCTTTCTGTCATAAACCCTGTTTGGTCATTCATTTACTCATGCCATTGAATATATTATGCGTCGTTTTTCTCTGTCTCTTTTGCCTTCAGTATTTCCTGTGAGTATCAGATTTTCCAAATGTCAATTCAGGTTCGATTTCATTGCAGATCCTTCTTTGAATTTTGTCAAGAATCTCGAGATGTACATCAGGAGCACCAGACCAGATATGGTAACAGTATGCAATGCATAGACGAATAGTAGATTTGTAAATGTGAAAGATATATTTTCATCTTATATCAAGAACATAGTATTTTTTGCTTTGTGCTGTAGAAGAAAGCTGGAACAAGGACTAACAATCAACTGAAAGAGTGATTGATTGATTTTTACGGTTTATCAACCTTTTCCATCCTATTTAAAACCGGAAATATTTTTGGGCTGTAAGAATTTTTTGAGAGATAATAATCATTTATTGATACAAGTCCTATTATTTAACCCATAGCTGGGGGAGAAGAGGCGGGTTCATACCTTTCACAAAGGCACTTAAGTGAATATAACGGACCCGACTGGAATTGGGAGTCTGAGAGACTAGTTGCAATTCTGCGTTAACGAGTGATTGACCATTTTTGCTGAATAGTGATCCTTAATTCGTGTCTTATACAGAATTTGCTGTTAAATAACTTAATAGGCTAATCTTTAAATGTTGGATTTGTACAAATATTCGTTAAACTGTGGATAGTCTTCAAAGAAAATATCAGGCAACATTTTGCCCAGAAATTGGAATTGCGACCGCCTGCACATATGTGTAAGTATGTTCGTAGAAGAAAGAGAATACACCAGAACTAGAAAAAAAAATATATATATATATAGATATATATTTTAATATTTTTATGAACATGTATCGTCAGGTAACTGTAAAGATTTACGACACTAAATGCAAAATAGTAAATATCCTTCCTACACACACATACATGAATATATTTGATTATATATATATATATATATATATATATATATATATATATATATGATATATATATATATATATTTATATATACAATATATACAATCGCAAATATATTTTAGTCAAATGCCTAGATTCATGAAACTTTGAATTATCCAGAGATGCTTAAAGAGAGAGAAAAAATACATACACACATTTACCTATATCGATATCTATATAAATACGAACATATATATATACCTATATTTATGTTCTTGTGAGAATGTTTACTCATTAACAGAAAATAAAAATATCCTTATGTTTTTTCCCCCGTTAAATTCATAATTTTTGTCGTTGAATGAAGCAAGACATGATTTACGAGGTGACATATTTCCCCCCCGATATATTTTCGTAAGTATCATGGCAATAAAAATGATGATGATCATTATTATTTTGAAAAAAAAATAAATTTTTAACAATAATAACAACAACTACTACCTTGGAGACACATCGTTAGGACTGGTAATTTTTAGACAGTTGTGTTGAGATGGTGTGAATGCTTTCGTGTGTGCAGGCCTAGGTGTATGCATATCTTTAAGAAGCGGACAGAAAAAAAATAGAAGCATTTCTCTTAATGATGAACAGTCTATTCTCTTTCTCAGCGATTTCTTTTGTGATTTCCCTCGAGAGTGGCACCTGCAGTATCAAATTTCGAAAATTTCTGAGCAGTTCCACCGTAGGCAACGTTTTCCACACGCTTATATGACGTGCCACCATTACTGGCCGCCATCTTCCCCCGCCTGCCGCCTGTTTCGTAATGATTACAGTGGAGCCAAATGGAAGCTGGAAGCTGTTGTTGTTCTGTTTTCATAGCGTTAATTCTTCGCTACTCAGCGACAAAGACAAGATGGTTGGGGTAGGTGTATACATATATGTATGTTTCTCTGTATATGCAAGCGTGTGTATACACTTTTGTATATATGTACACAACCAAATTGATACATTTTCATGCTGCTGCAAGCAAAAAGAAGTCCTTCGATTTCGACGAATGAGTGAATAAGTGACGGCCGAATGATTAAGCAGAGGGTGATTGAAAAAGAATAATATTCAATCAATGAATTCAAATGAATGAGTGAGGTGGAGTGAAGGAATGAAAAAAAAAAAAGAGAAAAAGTGAGTAAAGAAAGTAAGAGTGATTAAATGCTTTAATTTTTCATGAAAAAAAGGGGTGGAACGGGGGAGAAAGAAAGAAAGAAAGAAAGAAAGAAAGGAAGGAAGGAAGGAATGATGGACAGAACGAAGGAAACAGGTGTTGCAAAAAGAAGGAAAGAAGAAATGAAAGTAAGAATGGGAGTGAGTGATGTAGAAAGAAAGAAAGAAAGAAAGAAAGAAAGAAAGAATGAATGAAAGGAAGGATGAAGGAGCAAAGGAAGGTATGAAGGAAGGAATGAAGTATGCGTTGTAAAAAGAAGGAAAGAGGAATGAAAGTAAGAATGGGAGTGGGTGATGTAGAAAGAAAGAAAGAATGAAAGGAAAGGAATGAATGAATGAATGAATGAATGAAGGAAGGAAGGAAGGAAGAAAGAAAGAAAGGAAGGAAGGAAGGCTTGGAATAAAGGAAAGAGGAATGAAAGTAAGATCGGCAGTGGGTTATGTAAGAAAGAAAGAAAGAAAGAAAGAAAGAAAGAAAGAAAGAAAGAAAAAGAAAGAAGGAAAGGAATCAGGTGTTGCAAAGAGAAGGAAAGAGGGATCGAAAGTACGATTGGAAGTGGGTGATGTAGAAAGAAAGAAAAGAAAAGAAAGAAAAAAGAAACAAGAAAGATATCAGCTGTTGCCAAAAGAAGGAAAGAGGGAATGAAAGTAAGAATGGAAGTGGGTGATGTAGGAAGGAAGGAAGGAAGGAAGGAAGGAAGGAAGGAAGGAAGGAAGGAAGGAAAAGAGGAGGAAGGAAGTAGGTTTTGTGAAAAGAAAGAAAAAGGAATGAAAGTAAGATCGGCTGTGGGTGATGTAAGAAAGAAAGAAAGAAAGAAAGAAAGAAAGAAAGAAAGAAAGAAAGAAAGAAAGCAGATGTTGCCAAAAGAAGGAAAGAAGGAATGAAAGTAAGAATGGAAGTGGGTGATGTAGAAAGAAAGAAAGAAAGGAAGGAAGGAAGGAAGGAAGGAAGGAAGGAAGGAAGGAAGGAAGGTTTTGTAAAAAGTGGGAAAGAGGAATGAAAGTAAGATCGGAAGTGGGTGATGTAGAAAGAAAGAAAGAAAGAAAGAAAGAAAGAAAGAAAGAAAGAAAGAAAAGAAATAAAGAAAGAAAGTATAAAGGAAACAGTTGTTGGCAAAAGAAGGAAAGAGTGAATGAAAGGAAGATTGAAAGTAGGGGCTGTAGAAAGAGAAGCAAAAAGAAAGAATAAATAAATAAATAAACAGAGTTGGTATAGTAAAAAAAGAAAAAAAATAACGAATGAAAATAAGACTGTAAGTATCATTTTCCACAAAGTGTGAAAGAAAGACGGAAAGATATAATGAATGAAAAAAGAAAAAAAAAGGAAGATAGAAAGGAAGAAAGTGTGTGCTGCAAAAAGAAAGAAAGCGTGAATTAAAGTAACAATGAAACTGGGTATTTCACAAAGAGAGAAGATAGAAAGCAGAAATAATGTGTTACAAAAAAGGAAAGAGTGAAGGAAAGTAAAAATTGAAGAAGGGTGTTAGAGAATAAAAGATAGTAAGAAAGAAAGAAAGAAAGAAAGAAAGAAAGAAAGAAAGTAGATGTTTCAAAAAGAAAGAAAGAGCGAATGAATGTAGGCATTGGAATGAATTCTGTACAAAGAAAGAAGAAACGAAAAAACACGAAAGAAAGAAAGAAAGAAAGAAAGAATGTGTGTGTTGCAAAAAGAAATAAAGAAAGAAGTGACGCTCGAAAGGCAGAAGGAAAGAGCGAATGAAAGAAAGCAAACAGAAAGCGAAAGGAAGAAAAAGTGTGCTGCAAAAAAGAAAGAAAGGTCGAATGAAATGAAAGGAGATATGGACAGTGTGAATTTGTGTTGAAAACAGAGACTGAAAAGAAAATCATAGAGGAAGGCAAAGAATAGCGAGAGAAAGAGAAAAAGAAAGAGAAAGAGTGAAGGAAATATTTAGAGAGAGAAGAGCAACATGTGAAAGAGAAGAAAAGAAAGTGTAAAAAAGGAAGACATTTTCGGAGCGTTAGTGAACTTAAGAGAGAGAAGATTGAAGAAACAATCCTCATTGAGAGAGAGCACTCTGGAGAGAGAGAGAAAGAGAGGGAAGGAGGGAGAGAGAGAAGGGAGAAAGAGAGAGAGAGGAAGGGAAAGAGAAAGAGAAGAGAGAGGGGGAGAGGGAGAGAAAGGAGAGGGGAGGAAGAGAGAGAGTGAGGAAGAGACAGGGGTGCATGGAGGAGAGAAAGAGAGAGGGGAGAAAAATAAAAATCGTGGATGGAGAGAGAGAGAGAAGAGAGAGGAGGAGGAGGAAGAGAGAGGGAGGAGATAGGGAGAGACGAGAGGGGGGGATCATTATGGGAGAGAGAGAAAGGGGGGATGGAGAAAAGAAAAAGAGGGATGGAGAAAATAATAAGGGATGGAGAGAGAGAGAGAGAGAGAGAGAGAGAGAGGGAAAAGAGAAAGAGAAGAGAGATGGGAGAGAGATAGGGAGAGAAAGCGAGAGGGGAGGAAGAGACAGAGTGCGGAGGCAGAGAGACAGGGGATCATTATGGAGAGAGAGAAAGAGAGGGGAGGGAGAAAAATAAAAAGTGTGGATGGAGAGAGATAAGGGATAGAGAGAGAAAGAGAGAGAGAGAGGAGGGAAAAGAGAAAGAGAAGAGAGATGGGGAGAGAGATAGGGAGAGAAAGCGAGAGGGGAGGAAGAGACAGAGTGCGGAGGCAGAGAGACAGGGGATCATTATGGAGAGAGAGAAAGATAGAGGGGAGGGAGAAAGCGAGAGAAAGAGAGGGAGAGAAAGCAAGAGTGGAGGGAGGGAGAGAGCGAAAGAACGGGGGCAAAGTGAGGAATCATTATGGAGAGAGAGAGAAAGAGAGAGGGGGGGAGAAAAAGAAAAAGAGTTGTTGGAGAGAGAGAGGAAAGGGAGGGAGAGAGGGTGGGAGGCATAGAAAGCGAGAGGAGAGAACGGGAGAGAGGAATCATGGAGAGAGGGGATGGAAATTGAGAAAAAGTGTGAGGCGAGAGAGAGAGAGAAAGACAGAAGAGAGAGAGAATGAAGAGCGAGGGAGAGAGACAAAGTGGGCAGGGCCGGAAGAGAGAGAGAGAGAGAGAGAGAGAGAGAGAAAGAGATAGCAGAGGGCGAGGGAGAGAGTTTGAGGAGGGAGAGAAATTGGATAGAACAGAGAAATTAGAAGGAGGAAAAGTAAGAGAAATCGTTTGTAATCAAGAGGGGGGGATATAAACTGCGAAAAACAAATATCGCTTCAGATTAGAAAAGAAAAGAAAAACATTAAAAGTTAGTACGTCAGATCGAAAAGGAATGATAGACAGAGAAAGAGGTCCCTCTAATAGAGAAACACAAAAACTTATAAAGAAATGGGTTACCTAATCTACAGGAAACCTACAAAAAAGCAATCCCTCAACAATTAGAACAAAAAAATATTAAAAGATAAATCGAACAGTTGAAAAGTAACAAATAAATAAGTGTATATTTGATACGATCCACACAGGACGATCCACTGAGGTATCGCAGATTTTGCAAGCAAAAATATCATCAATAACATCATTGCTGTAAATATAAATAAAACATTTTTTTGTTATAAATCCCACGAGAAAATCTGGTAATTAGCATCACCTATTAAAATACAGCAAAAGAAATATTCATCGTTAAACTCCTGACTTTAGACCTTTCGTATCGATTTATAACCGTTGAATTTTACACAGATCATAATTATAAATTATTGAATGTTGTCAGGGATGAGAAACACGGCCATGAAGGGCAAAACTGGTTCAAAGAAAGATACGACGACGGAAAAAAAATCTTAAAGACAAATTTGAAAATATAAGAATACTTTTTGGAAATATAAAGAAAAGGAAAATCTAATAAAGCGAAGAAGAAAAAAAGCAGACGAAGAAAATCAAAGAGAGGGAAAAGAAAATGGAAGAAATTCGAAGGAAGAAAACTGAAAAATATTCAAAGAAAAACTGTAAGAAATCCAAAGGAAAAAAAAAAAGAAAGAGGCTACAAGTATTTAAAAAAAAAAAAAAAAAAGATGGAAAGAAATTCAGGAAAAAAAAAATAAAAACACGGAAGAAATTCGAAAGAAATCCAAATGCAAAATTGAAAGTAATTTGAAGAAAAGAGAAATAGAAAAATATCGAAATGAAGGATAAATTAATTTAATAAATAAATGAATGAGGGAAATAATTGAATGAAAAATGGAGGAAAGAAATGGTTGGACGATAAAAGAAAGATAAGGAAAAAAGAAATATGAATGAAGAAATGGACGTTAGGGTCTATAACGAACCCAACTGGAATTGGAACTTGGTGCCTCGATTAACAATTCTGAGCCATTATACCATCAGCATATCGAAGCTTACAGCACCTGGTATTTCCAAATGGTCACCCATCCAGGTAATGACCAGACTCGACGTTACCTTACCGGTGTTTCATCGAGATATCGTCGTGTACCAAAGAATGGGAAATAAGGCTTGAGAAAATGATGGTCGGAGAGAAGGATTAGCAGAAGGATAGACGAAAGGATATAAAATAAACGGAAGGAAGTTTGGAAGAAAGGACATTGGGAAGGAAGAAAAAAGTCAGGAAGTAGAATGGGGTGGGGATATCTTAGAAAGAAAGAAAGAAAGAAAGAAAGAAAGAAAGAAAGAAAGAAAGAATATGAGAAATATGCGTGGAATGAAAAAGATGAGAAGGCAGGATTAGTAGAAAATATGAATGAGGTTGATTATAAAACGAAAGAAAGAATGAAAGAGAGTAGGAGGAAGGAATGAAGGGGAGGAAGAGGAAGGAATAAAGAAGAGTAAGGAGAAAATGACAGAGAGTAGGAGGAAGGAATGAAGGCGAGTAGAAAGCAAGAATGAAAATGAGTAAGGGGAAGGAATGAAGGAGATTAGGAGAAAATAATAGAGAGTAGGAGGAGAAAATAATAGAGAGTAGGAGGAGGAAAGGATGAAGGAGTGTAGGAGGAATGAAGGCAGGAAGTGGCTAGTAGAATGAAGGAAAGGAAGATGAGTAGAAAGGAAGTAAGGAAGGAAGGAAGGATGAAAGAAAGGAAGGAAGGAAGGAAGGAAAGGGGAAAGCAGGCAGGAAGAAAGGAAGGAAGGAAAGATGTGTGAAAATTAAATAATATGAAACAAAGAAATGTGAGCAGGAAGGAAGGAAGGAATGAAGGAAGGAAGGAAGGAAGGAAAGCAGACAGGCAGGTAGGAAGGAAGGAAATAAGGAAATAAGGAAGGAAGAAAGAAAGAAGGAAAGCAGGCAGCTAGGAAGGAAGGAAGCAAGAAAGGAAGGAAGGAAATAAGGAAGAAAGGAAGAAAGAAGGAAGGAAAGCAAGCAGGTAAGAAATAAGGAAGGAAGGAAGTATGCGTGGAATAACCAAAAATAATGAGTTGATAAGGAAGGAAGGAAGTGGCGCGGAAGAAAGCAAGGATACAAAAGAGGAATGAGTTATTAAATAGGTAAGAAAGCGTGAAAAGCTGGAATGATTGACTACAATGAAGAGGAAAGGAAAGACCGTAGAAGGAAGGAAAGGGGAATAAAAGAAAGGAAGGATTGTGACAGAATATTACAGATTAAAAGCGAAAATGAAGGAAAGACATTTTTAATGTAATGCTTGATTATAATTAGGAAGGAAGAAAGGAAGAATGGGAAGGAAGCATGACGGGTAATAAACAAGTATAACGGATAAAATAAACTAGGAAAGAAGAAGAAAATTATCGAATAGAACGGAAAGGAAAGGCATAATAATAATTAAAAATCAAAGAAAAACGGGAAAAAAAATTGAGGGTAACAAAAGAAAGAAAAAATATTGAAATTTCCAAACTAAAAAAGATTGAATATTAAACAGAGACTGGATAAAAGAAAATTATTTAGACAAAGTGAGAAAAGTGGAAGGAAAGATAGAAAGAATTAATGAATTGATTGGAAAATAAAAAGATAAGCCGAAAAAAACAGATAAAATGAAACGAACTGGGAGAACTGAAAATACAAAATGAATATAAAATGTCGTCAAACGTAAAAAGAAATAATATGAAACAAATAAATCTAGAATCTCCAATGGAAGCACAACCAATTTCTGAAAGACAGGAAGGTTGGAAGAAAAGAAATTAACATGGAAGAATCAAGTGTTGAGAGCCTTGAGGGAAGGTCCAGTTAATTGTTTGAACTATTTCAACATATAAGCGGTATTTTTTTGAAACTTAAGGTGTGTTGTGAGTGCGTTTGTGAGTAGAAGGTAAAGGACACGTGTACCTAAGCTTAAATGAGAAAAAACAAAACTTTAACATGAAAAACAATGTTTTCAGTGACATTCCCAAAAACAAATTGCAATAAACGAAGGAATTTAAAAAAAGAAAAAGAAATGGAAAACAAAAACTAACTGGAAAATCGTTGGCAAAATTCGAACCAGAATTAGGATCGGACTAATTACAAAAAATTTCGAAGAACCAGGACTCCGCTCGAGAGCTGAGTGCTCGGATGACAAAAACGTGTATACATGAATATATATGGATAATAATAATAATAATAATAATAATAATAATAATAATAATAATAATAATAATAATAATAATGTGTTTGAAGATAAAAAAAAACTATTAAAATATAAGGATCTGGAAATCTGAAAAAAAGTGTCACATGAAGATATCAATAATGCCAGTTGTAGTTGGAGCACTCGGATTGATTGGAAAAGGTTCCGATAGAGACAAGGGATTCCTGGTAGCCCATGCCTTAACGAAATACAAAACATTGTACTCACAAGTACAGCTCACATTTTACAAAGGGCTAAGGCTTTGTTTATGTAAAATGTGAGTGATCGTCTGTTTTTTGTTGTTTTATTTTTTTTCAACTTTTTATTTTTATTTTCTTACAAAAATGGAAAATGTCATGAAGCTATTTCTGACCTTAGGTCTCTGATATGGACCCGGAAGTAAATGACAGAAATCAAAGGAAAGTTGTTTTTTTTTTTTAAATTGTGGGAGTATTTTGTATGTTAAATAATACGACTTTTAATTTTTCCCAAAAAGTGAATGAAAATTTATTGTACTAAGCAATGCACACAAGTAAAACCAACTGTACTTTGTATCTCTTTACGTTTTTGCACTTTTGATCGCTCAATGGATGCCTATGTCAGAGGGTGTGACGTACAGATTAACGAAATCACAGAATTTTATATATAGATCATATTTTATAGTTGTAAGCAATTTTGAAACATAACTTGAAGACAGATATATTGTCGAAATATTATTAAACATTGTTAAACACTATCTTTGTTTGAGTTACGTCAATCATTTTATTTACATTATTTACATTATTCGGACTGTTATCCTCATCTTTATTGCCATAATGCTTCGGTAGTTGTACGCTCCTGCCTTCTTCAGGTGATTGGAATTTCGAATCAAACCCTTTATTTCATCCACCGGGTTAGATTGTTCTAGATCCACGTGCCATGCCTCTTCCAAATGTCTCAGTTATTGCTCTTTAACTTAACTCTCCAAGTTTGGTTCACAACTGCTGTGACCTGGTATTGAACTCTTTGGGTCTGGTCACTGGATCTAACCAACGTCTTTATCCGTGTCCTTATCCAGTGCTCATATTGCATTTTTTTTTTATATATTATTATTGCATTTTTTACCAGAGCTTATATTGTAATTTTGTTTTTATTAATTGCTTTTCTCTTAGTACTCCTTATTACTGGTTCCCATATTGTATTCATTTCTATGTTTGGGCGACTCAGGAGATTATTGTGGCTTAGGCTATATGCTGATTCCTTAAAGTTCCTGAAGACGAGGATAACAGTCCGAATAATGTAAATAAAGCAAATAATCATAATACTTCATCTAAGAGATATAGACAGATGCCAATCATTTTGTTTGTTAATAATAATAATAATATTATTATTATTATCATTATTATGCTAATATTATTATTATCTTATTTTCTTTGATTTCTGGTGTGTACACATTTCTTTCTCGGTCCCGCACAAAGAGCTAAGGTTAGAAATGGCATAATGACACTTTCCACTGACAAAACACACACACACACACACACACACACACACATTTTACATAGATAAAGACTTAAATAATCATAATACCTCATCTCAGAGATATAGGCAGATGTCAATCATTTTGTTTGTTAGTAATAATAATAATAATAATAATGACATTTTACACTGAAATAAAAAAAAAACACAAACATGTTTTACACTGATAAAGCCCTTCTAAGTTTTTTTTTTATTATTATTATTATTACTATTATTATTATTATTATCATCATCATCATTCGATTTATTGGACACACTACCTACCAAGTGCGGAAAGTTAGGTCGTGGTGTGTTGTACATTTCATTTTTTTTTTTTTTTTTTTTTTTTTTATCTCCGATGAAGTTGCTAGCGTTACATAGACAAAGTTCTCCTTAGTGTGTGTGCTGTACTTAATAAAAATTTTCTGTATGTCTCTTAAGCTGGGGTTTCCAGGGATTCTTTCAATGTGTTGTTTTGTTCCATTTTTATAATTCCAAACCTATTACCACTGGTATTATTCTTGTTTTCAATTTCCATTTTTTTTCTATTTCAATTTCCAGGTCTTTGTATTTTGATAGTTTTTCAAATTCTTTTGTTGCTATGTTACAATCCGCTGGACAAGCCATATCAATTAGTAGGCAAGTTTTTTCTTTCTGGTTTTGACAATGATGTCCGGCCTATTTATTTCAATTTTTTCTGTCTGTGTGGATGGAATAATCCCATAGAATGGTGACATCTTCTATTTCTGTAACCTGGCCGATGTTCATATTTCAGTGTTTGCTTACACACATTTTCCAAAGTGTTTGCACATTGTCCAGTGTAACTATCGTGACGATTTTTATATTCATTTGGGGCAAGTATAGAAATCCTGAGATTAGATGGTTATTGTTTCTTGGTATTTGTCACAGAACCTGCATTTTGGATCCATGATATTTTTTAGTGAAAAGTTGCG
Organism: Acanthosepion pharaonis; assembly: GCA_903632075.3. Taxonomy (NCBI): domain Eukaryota; kingdom Metazoa; phylum Mollusca; class Cephalopoda; order Sepiida; family Sepiidae; genus Acanthosepion; species Acanthosepion pharaonis. The sequence goes on from CAHIKZ030003794.1 coordinate 1,818,468, forward strand.
CTGCAAGAATAAAGCCTTCAGTTTCAGACTTTAATCCAGATTTAAAACTTTATCAAATTGGGTTTATTTGCACGTTCTGGATATTGGCCATGCAGAGGTTTGTCTTGCCAGCGTTGTTTCATCTGTCGGGCTTTATCCTTGGCTTTCTTTTTTTATCTTTTTGCAAAGTTGGTTCTTGGCTTCTGTTTTGATTTAAACAGAATCTACTAAATGTAAATTTGTTTGTATTTACTGCCTTCTTTTATTATTGAAATTTTTTCTTTCTGTTTTCATGTTGTTTTAATTTTATCATCCAGTCATTTGTTGTTTCCATTATTAGTAAGACAATAGTTGTTGTCTTGTATGACAATTCTAGCTGAATAAGACCTCTTCCACCTTCTTTCGGGTTTATTGCTACATCAGCCTTTGGATGATGTTATACTTAGAAAGAAGTTGTTTTAGAATCCATTTGTCTGATGTCATTTAGAGTCCAGTTCAAGATGTTGAAACTATATTGGACCACTGGGATGGCAAGGTTATTAATGGCCATAATTCTGTTCTGAGAATTCAATTCAGACCAGTCGTACCCCTATAGTACTCTTTACGCACTATTTCTTCCATTTTCTTATGGTGAATTCCTTCACTCTCATTTTAGGATTGTTCTAAATCTTTTATTGTTACAGCAGGGTCTAAACTAATAGAGGAAGTTTAGATCCCGTAAAACTGTAGCTTTAGCACATTTATCCAAATTGAATTTCATTCCAATGTCTTCACTGAAGCATTTTACAGTTTGCAGAAGACCTTCCAGCTCATTGTCATTCCTAGCATACAATTTTAAGTCATCCATGTAAAATAGATGGTTTATTTTCTTTTGAGCTATTTTGTAACCGCATTCTGTCTTGTTAAGTGGTTAATGCTATAAGTGATATCAAAATAATAAAGGAGACAAAGAGTCACCTTTGAAATATTCCTCTATTGATGTTTATTTCGCCAGACTTATAGGTTCCATTTTTATGATTTGTGTTTTCCATATCGACATACATTGTTTGATGAAATTGATGATAACGGGTGATACCTTGTACATACTTTAAAGACTTTAAGATCCAGGAATGTGGTACACTATCGAATGCTTTACGATAATCTAAGGCAATACTAAGATTTCTTTTTCCACGGAAGCAGTTTTCCAGGATCATCCTATTAATAAGTAATTGGTCTTTACATCCGTAGCAGCCTCGTTTGCACCCTTTTTGTTCAAGTGGTAGTATGTCATTTCTTTCCAAGAAGAAATATGTCTGTTTTGTTAAAATAGATGTTAACAGTTTGTATGTTGTTGGAAGACATAATTGGTCTATAGTTTTTCGGAATATTTGTGTCACTATTTTTGGGTAGAAGAAAGGTAACTCCTTTTGGTCATCCATGCAGGAATTTTAGTTGGATCGGTAACCATTTCTTGAAGTTCTTTGGCGAGTTTTTTTTTGTGCTTTTTAAATAATATAGCCAGAAGTTAGGAATTTTATCTATTCCTGGAGATTTCCAGTTGTGTGCTTTTTCAGTGCACATTTAACATCTTCTTCTGTGATTCCCGCCCATGTCTGTTCTGGTTTATTTTTCATTCGTTCTAATGTTTGGCAATCCAATCTGCCTCTTCGTTTCTTTAGGCAAGATTATTTTTCCCCAGAACTGTATAACTTCTTCCATTTTAGGGGGACTGTCATCAATTCTTTGTTTACCTATTTCCCCTGTAAAATTTCTTTGCATCGGTTTGAAAGATCTTGTTCTGTCTATAGAATCTTGATCTTTTCTCGTAGCGTCTTATTCTTTGAGCCTTCAGTTGTATTGTTTGCTTTATTTTTTTCTTTAGTTGATAGGACTTCATTTTCATTCCTGATATTGTATTTTCTTTCGACTCTTCTGCCTTTTCTAGTTCTTAATTTACTCCTCTTGCTAGTTCATCGAGTACCGATAATTCACTTCTAAGAGATTTCTTTTCTATTTTCTTTTCCAAGGTGGATCTTCATGTCTGTGAGACTGCCACTTTGATGTTCAGTTTATTTGTTGCTGCTATTGCTGATATATATTGCTTCATTGAGATTTATATGATTCTTCATCCAGAATCAATTTGAGTGCTGCATTATAGAGCTTAATAGTTTTGAGGTTATCTTTGTTTTTAATTTTTGGGAGTTGTTCTCGTTCCTCCATTGCAATATTCTGTATCTGACTTATATGGCTCATGATTTCATCCTTGGCTTCTTATATTAATCTTGTTTTCTGTGAAATAATTCTGTTCGATGAATTTTGAACTCGTTTTATTACCGTCTTGTGACTGACTAAGATCATACCTTCCAACATTTCTAAATTTTCAGCATTATCTTCACAGTGATTTTGTGTATTTCGGTTTTTTCATTATGACCTGAGGCTTGTGTGATGTTATTACTTTTTTTTCCCGATTCCGGTTCCTTTTCATGTTTTGTTGGTTCATCTATTCTTGTTGCAATTTTTTTTATTTCATTAATTTCAGCCTCTGTCAATCGGTTATTTCGCATGATGTCCCTTCTTACATTGGCTAGTTTATTTTTGTCTGTGTACTTTCTAACAACCTTCTCTCGCCAAATGTCATATGTTTGGCGAGTGATGTTTTTCTGAGGTTTGAGTAACGCTTCATTTAACAACTTTGTACTCCTCACGAGACCATTTTAAAAATTTACGGTTATGGAAGCTGGAGAATTTACAGGACCATCATTAGGATTATCCTGGTTGTGGGGATCTGAAGATTCATCTGTAGGAGTTTGTTCCTATGGCAGATTTTTCGGCCTCAGGTAGGTTCCCTCCTGAAGGACGGGCTCCCTGTTTATCCACTGGAAGAGCCATACTGGACGTTTTGTTTTATTTTAATTTTCATATTAATCCCACGAGTGACGCACGGGTCCAAAAATCCACCCAAAGACGTTTAACGGTCTTTTACAGACAGGGTTCCGAAAGGGGATCGTTCGCGACCTCATAAAAGCCAACACGATTAACACCTTGAGTTGCGGGTTGTTGTTCGGAGTTTTCCTTCTCCTAAATGGGCCCAACAATAGACAGAGAGACACGATTGGAAATCAAAGAGAATGACGCTGGTTAAAAAAAAAAAAAAAAAAAAAGTTTACATTCGTTTGAGAAATTTAAAAATAATTTATTGGCCCATCTGTAAATTCCACGATATTCCTTCTTAGAAAGATTGCATTTTCTTTTCATAAATTCATAAAATGTAATATGTAAATATCATTATTATTATTATTATTATTATTATTATTATTATTATTATTAAACAATGAAAGATTCAACTTAGACATAAAATGATATTATGTTGCAATGATTCATCTTCATTTTCCAGCCTTGATAGATGTTCAGAATTACGTATGCAATCTTATAAGGGACGATTTATTTTCCAATTTACATCCTTTAATAATAATAATAATAATAATAATAATAATAATAATAAAAATAATAATAATAATAATAATAATAATAATAATGGACAACTTGAAATTGTATGCCAAGAGTGAAAAGGGTTTAAATTCTTTGACTCAAACATTTCGTAGGATATAGAGACGAAATTTAGTTTGACAAATGTGTCCCTCGGCCAAATATCAAGAGAGGAAAAATACTCGAGTTCCAGGAAATACAATCCCGGATGGTGAAGTCAAGAAATCTTTGAAAGAGTGACAGAAATCAAAATATCTTAGCATTCTGCATGCCAACGAAGTGAAGAATTCTGAAACGAAAGAAATTAATTAAAGGAAAGGATTTCAAATGTGTAAGGAAACTTCTTGGAGCAAAACAAAATGGTGGAAATATAAAAAAAAAACTATTACATTGGTACCCCCCCCCTTTGCTACGCTATTCTGTATCATTCTTATATTAGGGCAGATCAGTTTTGGAACTTTGGCATTGCTTTCAATTTGAAAGTTGCGGCTTCACATCCTAAATAATCCCACGAAATATTTTTATCCAACTCATTACCATTTTTTGAGGAAATGAGTCTAAAGATTATCTTTAGGTTCACAATCTTAGCATGGTAATTTAATTTCGGTAATCAGTGAATACCTTCTATAATGTGTAGTTTATTGAAGCTTTAGGAGTTGTATAAAGACAAGATGCATGGCACAAGTACATTACTACTAAATAATTGTGTCATCAAATTAGGCCTTTATTTACTTCAAAGGGAAATTATACTGAACAGTTTAGCGATATTATGATGTATTATGTTAAACAGTGCAGCAGTTTTAGTGTCATTTTCAATAAACAATGAAAAAGTAAAACATTTTGTCTTATAATTTGTATCCAGCAGTATTATGGTGTTATATATATTTATATTTATTTTGGGGGGTTTATTAATTATGGTCTAACAAATCTTATTCATTGAGTAGACTTTTTGTAATCTTTTACAACTTGTACAGTTTTTACTTATTGAATAGATTAAAAAAGCTATGAATATAATATTTGGTGTCAGTCTGTAGCACTTCAAATTCCCAACTTTTACACTGAGGGCAATGATTATTTTCTAAAAATAGTGAAACATTCACCTGCTCTAGTGTTCAAAGGCCACCCAATAAAAAACGTTACCATCTTTTATTCCAATCCATTATAAACTGTAACATCATTATTATTATTATTATTATTATTATTATTATTATTATTATCATCATCATAATATGATTCCCCGTCCAATATATGCATTTAACGAATCTCACATAAAGCTTGTAGTTTTTAAGGTTTCTTTCATGTTTTGGGAGATTACTGAGTTAGTTGAAGATGGGTACCTTTTACCCACCCGTACCCTGAAAGACAAAATTGAAAATATGGTAGAACGAAAAAGACAGTAACAAAGAAAAAATTAATTAAGTTTATTAACAAATGTTCTAACATATCTTATTCATTGAGTTGCCTTTTCGTAATTTTTGACAATTTTTTTTTACACAGTTTTACTCATAGAATACAGCAATAAAATTGCTTATTTTGCCTGTGGTGATTAATTCAAATTCTGGTTGGAATATATTTTTCCTTTAATGTATCTAATAGAAAAAATATCAATTTTATTTATCTTTCTTTTTGAAAGAGTAAAATTTTGAAGGCAGGTTGCAAGCAAAAAAACCTGCAGAAATTAAGTATTTCTCTACATTTATTTCCAATGATGTTTAAAACTAAATTCTCAAAACATGGTGCCAGCTATGAAGTTAATTTGTCAGTATTTACCATATAGATCGTCAGATTTCAAACTACGTGCAATGTTGATTTTTTTTCTTTGCAAAAAGTCAAAAAATCAACCTCCAGTTCTATTCTTACATTGGAATAACACGAAATCAGAAGAAATAGACAGAAGACATAAGGCTCCGAATCCAAACAGTTCTGGTGAGGTTTTTTTAAGCATTTCACCCCCCCAATCAAGTCGGGAGTGCCACTTGCACGAAAGGGGGTTTTAGAGAGTGTGAGAAAGAGTAGAGAGGCGAGATAGAGGAAAGGATGAAGAGAAGGACAGTGAATAGATCAAGGCATCTGGAGATGTCGTTTGACATTACATTTGAATATTTGAAGATTATAGCTATCAGGGAAGCAAGTAATAGGAAGGGAGTTCCACAGACAGGAAGTGCGAGAAAAGAAGCTGTTGGAGTAGAAGAAGTGGTTACATTTAATTGTTTTGACAGTAAAAGGATGGGACCTAGATGCCAATCTAGTAGAACATTCATGCAGTTTGGGTGAAAATATATGAAATTACTAAGAGTATCTACATACATCCCGCGGGGTTGATGCGTAAATTAGCGTAATGATGTGACTAGTGCACACCAGAATTTTCGCGCCATCATGTGTCTTTATGCGTTATTTTTTAGGGTGTGGAACCAACTCCCAAGAGGATATTTCTCCGATCAGTCTTGACCTGTTCAAGTCTTGGGTTAACCGTTATTTTCCTCTCTTATCCAAATGAACTGTTTAATGTAACCCTCTACCTCGAGTGGCTCCCGAGCCTTTTACAGAAAATTATCGCCATAACCTTTCCTCTTGACCGGCCTTATCTCACTTTGATTCGACAGTGAGAGGGTGAGACCGAAATGCCAAACTAGTAGCAAGCTTAAATTCTTGCAGTTTGGGAACAAGCGAAAGTAGCTCGTCAGAGCAGTTGCCATGAAAATACTCGTAGAAAAGACAGAGAGAAGCCACAGCACGTCTCGGAAAAAGTGACTGTAGACTAGACACCAGATCAGGACCCATCATATTGCATATGATTTTGTTGAGGACCTCCAGATGTAGAGCGACGGTACCAGACCATATGTGGCAGTAATATTCCATTTAAGGACGAATGGTTGATTTATAGATTTGAAGAATGGACTCAGACGAGAAAAAAAAAACTCTCTGACACGACACAGAGAACCAATTTCCTTGCGGTAGATGAAGCTATTGATTCAATGTCTTTATTCCACCTCAGGTCAGCGGACAGCGTGATAAGCTCTATATTCCAAGAATGGATAGAGACAGCTTGCCAATGAGTGTTGAAGAATTTGTGTCATTCTGGGATTTGAGTATTATGTTCAGATTTCTCATAAATCTTCTACGGCTGCAAGAGAATAGATGGGGATCTGGAAGCGCGAAATGTTAGGTGGTTTGGTTTCTTTTCTTTTACGGCATAAAAATACCTCAATGGGCCATTTATCCCGACAAGATTTTTATTTCTGGTAATATTGTTTTTTCAAAAATGTATTGATGGTAATATTTAAAAAACGGTATTGCTGTTAATAATTATTTTTCAATAATGTATTGCTGGTAATATTTTTTTTTCAAAAATGTAATGCTGGTAAAATATTTTTTTTCAAAAATGTATTACTGGTAAAATATTTTTTTTCAAAAATGTATTGCTGGTAATATTATTTTCCAAAAATGTATTACTGGTAATATTATTTTTCAAAAATGTATTGCTGGTAATATTTTTTTTTCAAAAATGTATTCTTGGTAATATTTTTTTCCAAAAATGTATTGCTGGTAATTTTTTTTGAAAAATGCATTGCCGGTAATACATTTAAAATGTATTACTGGTAACATATTTTTTATCACGAATGTATTGCTGGTAATATTTTTTCAAAAATGTAATACTTTTTTACCAAAATTGTATTGCTGGTAATTTGTTTAAAAAAATGTATTACTGGTATTAAAAACTATTTTTACGCTTTCATAATGTTTTGATGCCAGTTTGGGGTTAACTATTTGTCCATAGCTGTGACCCTAACAGGTGCTACCATGCCTAGTCATGCTGGACCTGGGAACACCAGTAATTAGCAGGTGGGTCCACGTTCCTCAAAACCTGTTCAGAGGCCTTGCTGTTGGATGTCGTTTGACGTCATATCCAGGACGCGCGACGACATGATTGGATTGGTAGAAGAATCTATTGGGAAGAATGTTTAGCGTCACTGTAAAAGAGACTTGGTAGAAAATGACAGTTATTAGATATTATGGAATTTCTCAGTCCAGACAGAGCATGAGAATGAAGGAGGAAAAATCAAAAGTTATTGTTATAAATAAGAAAAAAATATTGATTTTGTTGTTCCATATAGTGATTTTCCAAGCTTAGTTTAGATGTAACACAAAGCCGAAAGTATGAGGCACTCAGTGAGGATGAAACTCACTAATCAGACGTAATTTTTCTAGCGAGACAAGCATGCTAGTCATTACATCACCTCGGGTGCCCTTGTTGTTCCATGTAATAAAAGAGTGGGCTCCAGAGAAAAATACCAGGAACTATCTAATGAGATGAAGATTCTATGGCACATGGCTGTAGAAATAATTCCTGGAGTAATACGTGCGATTCGAGCACCACCTAAAAAATTGAAAAAGCGCTTTAGTGAATATGAATGGAATTTAAGTTTGTAGAACTCCAGAAAACTGTCATCATTTATTCTCCGAGGATTATCCGAAAATTTTGAGTTCTGAGGAGTCGTTTTGACACTAGGCACCGAAAGAAATTTCCATTCAATAAGTGAAAGTACGACGCCAACATAATAATAGCAGCAGGTGCAAAATACGTAAAAAAAGACAGCAAAGACGAATGCAACCGACCAGATACAGAAGCGATGGCAAGATAAACCGCTTCATGGCCGGTACTCTGCCCGTACCAAACAAGCTGACGTAGACAAAACCCGTACCCATCAGTGGCTACGTAGTGCAGGTTTGAAAGCTGAAACTGAAGGTTTTATCCTTGCTGCACAGGACCAATGCTTGCTAACTAGCAATTATCAAGCATATATACTAAAATATTGTGTAAGCCCAAAATGTAGATTCTGTGATAAATATCCAGAAACGATTGATCATCTTGTATCAGGTTGTACGGTGTTGGCACCCACTGAGTATGAAACCCGGCATGACAGTGTGGGCCAATATCTGCACTAGAAAATATGCAATTTCTACAGGAAGGAAACTCAAAGAAAATAGTATGAACACCACCTAGACCCGGTCACTCCTACATAGTAAGCCTGTTACAATTCTATGGGACTACACAATACACACTGACAGAACAATCAAAGCCAACCGCCCAGATATTGTTATTAAAGTCCACAAGTAAAACAAAGTGCCTCCATATTGATAAAGAAGTCCTTGCAGACTGCAATGTATTTTTGAAGATCTTCAAAAAGCTGTCAAAGTACAAGGACCTTGAAATAGAAATCTCAAAAATGTGGCACATGGGAACATCAACAATCCCTGTTGTAGTTGGAGCCCTCGGATTGGTGAGAAAAGATTCCAGTCGACTATTTGAAGGGATTCCTGGAAGTCCATGCCTTAAAGTAATGCAAAAAATTGTTCTCACAAGTACAGCCCACACTTTACGAAGGGCTTTATCTATGTAAAATATTTTTTTGTCTTTGTCAGTGGAGAGTATCATGATGCCATTTCTAACGTTAGGTCCCTAGGTGGGACGCGGAAAGAAATGTGTAAACGCTAGAAATCAAAGGAAATAAAAATAATAATGATAATAATAATAACTGGCCATCAAATAGACCCGGAAACTACAAAAGAGTAGACGATGATGTGTCAAAGAACATAAAAGTAGTAAGGGACAATATTTAATAATAAAGAAAGAAAACAAGTTCAAAATAGAGTTTCAAATTAGTGAAGAAATGCAAGTAAAGTATAATACAGCTAGTGAAGCTGTAAAATACTTAAAAAAGAAACCAAACGCAAATGCAAACGACTAGATACAGAAACGATGACAAGACAAACCGCTTGACGGTCAATAATCTACCCGTACCAATCAAGCTGATGTAGACAAACCCTGTACCCATCAGTTGTTACGTAGCGCAGGGATAAAAGCTGAAACCGAAGGTTTTAACCATGCTGCACAGGATCTATGCTTGCTAATTATCAAGCACACATACTGAAAAAATGTGCTAGCCATGAAAATAATGCATACAAGATTTCACATATCTAGTATCATTCCTTCGTAGTTAGACTATGAACATTTTCATACCACAATCGTACCTTCAAAGAAACAATGCAGTTATTAATAACAAGTGTTGAAATGAATGCATGCAAGATTTCACAGCTCTAAACTCACTCCTACATCGCCAGCCTATGAATATTTCAGCCCACACTGGTACCTTGAAAGAAACAAAGCAGTTATTAATAAGAAGGGTTGAAATGAATGCATGCAAGATTTCACAGCTTTAACCTCACTCATACATCGTCAGCCTATGAACATTTCAGCCCACACTCGTACTTTGAAAGAAACAATGCAGTTATTAATAAGGGTTGAAATGAATGCATGTAAGATTTAACAGCTCTAACCTCACTCCTACATCGTCAGCCTATGAACATTTCAGCCCACACTCGTACTTTGAAAGAAACAATGCAGTTATTAATAAGGGTTGAAATGAATGCATGTAAGATTTCACAGCTCTAACCTCACTCCTACATCGTCAGCCTATGAACATTTCAGCCCACACTCGTACCTTGAAAGAAACAATGCAGTTATTAATAAGAAGGGTTGAAATGAATGCATGTAAGATTTCACAGCTTTAACCTCACTCATACATCGTCAGCCTATGAACATTTCATCCCACAATCGTACCTTGAAAGAAACAATGTAGTTATTAATAAGAAGGGTTGAAATGAATTCATGTAAGATTTCACAGCTCTCACCTCACTCCTACATCGTCAGCCTATGAACATTTCAGCCCACACTCGTACATTGAAAGAAACAATGCAGTTATTAATAAGTGTTGAAATGAATGCATGTAAGATTGAACAGCTCTAACCTCACTCCTACATCGTCAGCCTATGAACATTTCCTTCCACACTCGTACCTTGAAAGAAACAATGCGGTTATTAATAAGAAGGGTTGAAATGAATGCATGTAAGATTTCACAGCTTTAACCTCACTCATACATCGTCAGCCTATGAACATTTCATCCCACAATCGTACCTTGAAAGAAACAATGCAGTTATTAATAAGAAGGGTTGAAATGAATTCATGTAAGATTTCACAGCTCTCACCTCACTCCTACATCGTCAGCCTATGAACATTTCAGCCCACACTAGTACTTTGAAAGAAACAATGCAGTTATTAATAAGGGTTGAAATGAATGCATGCAAGATTTCACAGCTCTCACCTCACTCCTACATCGTCAGCCTATGAACATTTCAGCCCACACTCGTACTTTGAAAGAAACAATGCAGTTATTAATAAGGGTTGAAATGAATGCATGTAAGATTTAACAGCTCTAACCTCACTCCTACATCGTCAGCCTATGAACATTTCAGCCCACACTCGTACTTTGAAAGAAACAATGCAGTTATTAATAAGAAGGGTTGAAATGAATGCATGCAAGATTTCACAGCTTTAACCTCACTCATACATCGTCAGCCTATGAACATTTCATCCAACAATCGTACCTTGAAAGAAACAATGCAGTTATTAATAAGAAGGGTTGAAATGAATTCATGTAAGATTTAACAGCTCTAACCTCACTCCTACATCGTCAGCCTATGAACATTTCATCCCACAATCGTACTTTGAAAGAAACAATGCAGTTATTAATAAGGGTTGAAATGAATGCATGTAAGATTTAACAGCTCTAACCTCACTCCTACATCGTCAGCCTATGAACATTTCAGCCCACACTCGTACTTTGAAAGAAACAATGCAGTTATTAATAAGGGTTGAAATGAATGCATGTAAGATTTAACAGCTCTAAACTCACTCCTACATCGTCAGCCTATGAACATTTCAGCCCACACTCGTACCTTGAAAGAAACAATGCAGTTATTAATAAGAAGGGTTGAAATGAATGCATGCAAGATTTCACAGCTTTAACCTCACTCATACATCGTCAGCCTATTAACATTTCATCCCACAATCGTACCTTGAAAGAAACAATGCAGTTATTAATAAGAAGGGTTGAAATGAATTCATGTAAGATTTCACAGCTCTCACCTCACTTCTACATCGTCAGCCTATGAACATTTCAGCCCACACTCGTACTTTGAAAGAAACAATGCAGTTATTAATAAGGGTTGAAATGAATGCATGTAAGATTTAACAGCTCTAACCTCACTCCTACACCGTCAGCCTATGAACATTTCAGCCCACACTCGTACCTTGAAAGAAACAATGCAGTTATTAATAAGAAGGATTGAAATGAATGCATGCAAGATTTCACAGCTCTAACCTCACTCCTACATCGTCAGCCTATGAACATTTCAGCCCACACTCGTACTTTGAAAGAAACAATGCAGTTATTAATAAGAAGGGTTGAAATGAATGCATGCAAGATTTCACAGCTCTAACCTCACATCTACATCGTCAGCCTATGAACATTTCAGCCCACACTCATACATTGAAAGAAACAATGCAGTTATTAATAAGAAGGGTAGAAATGAATGCATGCAAGATTTCACAGCTCTAACCTCACTCCTACATCGTCAGCCTATGAACATTTCTGACCACACTCGTACCTTGAAAGAAACATTGCAGTTATTAATAAGAAGGGTTGAAATGAATGCATGTAAGATTTAACAGCTCTAACCTCACTCCTACATCGTCAGCCTATGAACATTTCAGCCCACACTCGTACCTTGAAAGAAACATTGCAGTTATTAATAAGAAGGGTTGAAATGAATGCATGCAAGATTTCACACCTCTAAGCTCACTCCTACATTGTCAGCCTATGAACATTTCATCCCACACTCGTACCTTGAAAGAAACAATGCAGCTGTTAATAACAAGTGTTGAAATGAATGCATGCAAGATTTCGCAGCTCTAACCTCACTCCTACATCATCAGCCTATGAAGATTTCAGCCCACACTCGTATCTTGACAGAAACAATGCAGTTGTTAATAAGAAGGGTTGAAATGAATGCATGCAAGATTTCACAGCTCTAACCTCACTCCTACATAGTCAGCCTGTGAACATTTCAGCCCACACTCGTACCTTGAAAGAAACAATGCAGTTATTAATAACAAGTGTTTAAATTAATGCATGCAAGATTTCACAGCTCTAACCTCACTCCTACATAGTCAGTCTATGAACATTTCAGCCCACACTCGTACTTTGAAAGAAACAATGCAGTTATTTTTAAGAAGGGTTGAAATGAATGCATGCAAGATTTCATAGCTCTAACCTCACTCCTACATTGTCAGCCTGTGAACATTTCAGCCCACACTCGTACCTTGAAAGAAACAATGCCATTATTAATAACAAGTGTTGAAATTAATGCATGCAAGATTTCACAGCTCTAACCTCACTCCTACATAGTCAGTCTATGAACATTTCAGCCCACACTCGTACCTTGAAAGAAACAATGCAGTTATTTTTAAGAAGGGATGAAATGAATGCATGCAAGATTTCACAGCTCTAACCTCACTCCTACATAGTCAGCCTGTGAACATTTCAGCCCACACTCGTACCTTGAAAGAAACAATGCAGTTATTAATAACAAGTGTTGAAATTAATGCATGCAAGATTTCACAGCTCTAACCTCACTCCTACATAGTCAGTCTATGAACATTTCAGCCCACACTCGTACCTTGAAAGAAACAATGCAGTTATTTTTAAGAAGGGTTGAAATGAATGCATGCAAGATTTCATAGCTCTAACCTCACTTTTACATAGTCAGCCTGTGAACATTTCAGCCCACACTCGTACCTTGAAAGAAACAATGCAGTTATTAATAACAAGTGTTGAAATTAATGCATGCAAGATTTCACAGCTCTAACCTCACTCCTACATAGTCAGTCTATGAACATTTCAGCCCACACTCGTACCTTGAATGAAACAATGCAGTTATTTATAAGAAGGGTTGAAATGAATGCATGCAAGATTTCATAGCTCTAACCTCACTCCTACATAGTCAGCCTGTGAACATTTCAGCCCACACTCGTACCTTGAAAGAAACAATGCAGTTATTAATAACAAGTGTTGAAATGAATGCATGCAAGATTTCACAGCTCTAACCTCACTCCTACATAGTCAGTCTATGAACATTTCATCCCACACTCGTACATTGAAAGAAACAATGCAGTTATTTTTAAGAAGGGTTGAAATGAATGCATGCAAGATTTCATAGCTCTAACCTCACTCCTACATAGTCAGCCTGTGAACATTTCAGCCCACACTCGTACCTTGAAAGAAACAATGCAGTTATTAATAACAATTGTTGAAATGAATGCATGTAAGATTTAACAGGTCTAACCTCACTCCTACATCGTCAGCCTATGAACATTTCAGCCCACACTCGTACCTTGAAAGAAACATTGCAGTTATTAATAAGAAGGGTTGAAATGAATGCATGCAAGATTTCACAGCTCTAACCTCACTCCTACATAGTCAGTCTATGAACATTTCATCCCACACTCGTACCTTGAAAGAAACAATGCAGTTATTTTTAAGAAGGGTTGAAATGAATGCATGCAAGATTTCATAGCTCTAACCTTACTCCTACATAGTCAGCCTGTGAACATTTCTGCGCACACTCGTACCTTGAAAGAAACAATGCAATTATTAATAAGATGGGTTGAAATGAATGCATGCAAGATTTCACACCTCTAAGCTCACTCCTACATAGTCAGTCTATGAACATTTCATCCCACACTCGTACCTTGAAAGAAACAATGCAGTTCTTAATAAGTAGGGTAGAAAAGAATGCATGCAAGATTTCACAGCTCTAACCTCACTCGTACATAGTCAGCCTATGAATATTTCAGCCCACACTCGTACCTTGAAAGAAACAATGCAGTTATTAATAAGAAGGTTTAAAATGAATGCATACAAGATTTCGCAACTCTAACCTCTCTCCTACAAATTCAGCCTATGAATATTTCAGCTCACACTCGTACCTTGAAAGAAACAATGCAATTATTAATAAGATGGGTTGAAATGAATGCATGCAAGATTTCACAGCTCTAGCCATACTTCGTTATAGTCAGCATAATCGGTGGCTGCGAGCAATTTTTTTTCCTGGTCCGGGTGTACGCGCTCGGGTCCCCACCTTAAAAAAGAACTTGTGTCACAATTCGTCTAAGAGAGGTTTTGGAGAAAATACCTAGTCAGCCTATGAACTTCGTGAGGCTGCCTTGTATTTTTTGTATCTTTAGTAGTGTATATCTGTTCCACTTGTGGTTTGGGATGTACTTGAGTCTAAATAGACTTTCAAAACCTAGGATTCCCTTTCACAATACTAACATTCATCGTCACTCGTGAGAATTTGTATAATAAACAAGTATTCCAATCAATAATTATATATGCAGGTGGCTACATCACAATTACTCAATATAAACCGTAAATCTACGCTGAGGTGTAACATTAGCGATGTTAATATTGATGGATCTGAGTCATTTGATGCCATATCATCTCGCACAGCTTACCACGCCATCATTGACCACACGACTGCGTGCATCTCAGCAGCAAACTACTTTTAAATTTAGATACATTGGCAAGACTCTCACTAACATAATCCTAGTCTTTATATAAAATGTAATTTTATACAAAGCTCGGTTTAGACTAGCAGAAAAGTCAAAGCGACCCTGTGGGGATCAGAATCTATGATCTGTGAAAAGCCCTGGCTTACCAATTATTGATTGTGTAAGTTCTGTTTAAGGCACCGATTATTAGCGGCTTAACACCAGTCTCGGGAAATTTTTCTATGTTCACAAATTTAGTTTCCAATTATTTCATGACGTAAGTCTAAAACCCTACAATGTAAGTGCTGTTATCAAATTACAAACACATGGAAATATTCAGACATTTGCATTACACACATTAAATTTGTTTATTTCATAAAACACACACACACACACACACACACACACACACACACACACACACACACACACACATATATATATATATATATATATATCCAAGTACAGGATTGGTGTATGCGGAATAAATTCCGATAACCAACAATTACTATTCTTAAAAGAATGCTCAGAGTAATTTTATAATTTTAAACTTAAAAGAGATTAAATTTAAATTTTAAAATGGGTAATTTTTAAATGTTAATTTCAAATTTTATCGTATAATCTAATACTTATTAGTTAGAATGAATTCTATTTTAGTCTAACCCCAACATTAAGGCATTAAATAATTATTACAACCTTAGTTTGCTGTCAAGTTTTTTGAATTCTTGTATAATTGTATTTTCATTGGTCATTCCAGCTTATTTAACAGCGTTTCCCCTTGCAAGGGGTGTTTGATTGATTTGAACCTTTTAAAAACCTTTATTCTATATTCAACATCATCACTTGATAAGACACCAGAGGTGTTGAAATAAAATGGCTACTTTTGTAGTGATTTTATAACATATTTGTGTTATAATTTTTCGAATAAATAAATATATTATATATATATATATATATATATATATATATATATATATATATATATATATATATATATATATATATATATATATATACTGTTTATTTTTTATAGATACAAATATTTAAGTAAATGCTCTGTTTATAATAAACAGTATTAACTACATTTACCGGCCTCAAGGTCAGAGAAATTTCATACAAAATATGTTTCCTCCGAGAGGAATTGAACCTGTATTCTACAGAGAACGGTTATATAGTCTGACGTGCTATACCATTTAGCTACAGTTAGCAATGCTTAAGTACATATTTTCTATGAAATTTCTCGGATATTCAGGCCCGTAAATGTTATTATAAATAGAGAATTTACTTAAATATTTTTATCTATAAAAAATAACTTATAAACAGAATATATAGATTTTGTCTATTCTCATAATATATTATGTCATTGTGTTTACGTTAAGATACGCCTCGAGCAGACATGAGCGTTCGAGAGAAATCTTGGGAAATTTGTTGTTTAAAAGCAGTAATTTGGACTTTGCTAACCAGAAGCTTCCTCTGTAGCTATATCACGTATGTAGGCTATATGCCGGTTACCTGTAGAATATAAGTTCGATTCCTGCCAGAGGAGACGTTATCTATGAAATTAAGGCTGGCAAATGTTGTTAATAGTGTTTATTATAAACAGAGCATTTACTTAAATATTTGTATCTATAAAAATAATGTATAAAAAATAAATATATTAAAAAAGTAATTGCCGGACTTAGTCCGTTTCATAATGTATGACGTCACTTGTTTACATTCAGATACTCTTCGAGCAAATATGAGCATTCGAGAGTAATCATGAGTTTAATACAAGTTCCATTGGTGATATACTATTTAGCTACAGGGGAATCCGCTGGTACGCGAACTCGAATTACTGCTTTTAAAAAAACAAATTTCCGTGTATGATACAGGTTCGATTCAAATCAGAGGACAAATATTTTCTATGAAATTTCTCGGACATTCAAACCGGGAAAGACTTTTGCATTACACACATTAAATTTGTTTATTTCACACACACACACACACACACACACACACACACACACACACACACACACACACACATATATATATTCTGTGTATTAAGGCAACTATTATTAAAGACTATTAAAGACAATTCTTTAAGGCAACTATTATTAAATTATTAGACAGCAAATAACGTTGTTCTTATGTGTAAAGACATCAATATCTTTGTGGCTAACACACACACACACACACACACACACACACACACACACACATATATATATATATATATATATATATATATATATATATATATATATATAATATAACATAATTTTAAGATATGCTATACGCTATATTTATGGGTTAAATTGCTCAGTATCAGCGATAGAGCGTTTGTACTTATAAAAGTGTATATTGATGTCAACAACTAGCTGCGTCATTCCGTTTCACACACATACACACACACACAGACACACACACACACACACACACACACATATATATATATATATATATATATATATATATATATATATACTGTTTATAATAATGCTGTTTATTATAAAAGAGAATTTACTTAAATATCTCTATCTATAAAAATAGCGTATAAACAATAAATATATTAAAATAATTGTCGGACTTAGTCCATTTCATAATATATATATATATATATATATATATATATATATATATATATATATATATATATATAGTTAAACCTCGAGAGCCAAAAAACCTACCACGGTTTCACCTTAGAGGATCGTCAGGGAAGGCTACTGGGTCTGCTCTACTTATTGTATCTGGCGTTTTTTTTCTCTGGGCTTTGGACTTGCATACAAAACGATTTTTTCCGCTAGCCTACATGTTCTTGACTCTTTCTTTTTGAGAAATTTTTCCCCCTTTATTTGCAAATCAAGACACCGAAGGTTTTCCGAACGAGTATAGTTTCTTATACTTATAAGATTACTACTACTACTAATATATATATATATATATATATATATATATTGCGTATTCAAGAAAACTTAAAAGAGAAAAAGTGCTTCACGTCTCTCCGCTTTATTTAATAAAACTTATCGAATACACGGGCCGATAGACGTACCACACAATGTTTGAAGAAAAAATTAAAACATGATGCGTCTATTACAATACGAGTATCTGCTATAATATTTGAAGTAAATAAAAAAAATGTCGGATTAAAAAAATCCAGTAATTCTTTAGAAATTGCTTTGTTTACGTTTCCGATACGGAATTGAGCAGTTATAGGCTTTTTGAAAAAATATTTGAATGCAGAAAAGTGCTTTTTCCTCTAAATGGCAAATAGAGCCTTGTTGAACGGTGACACTCTCTGTAGCCGAATAGTAAAGCATATATATATATATATATATATATATATATATATATATATATATATATATATATATATATTAAGAACAGTAAGATATATAATCCGGTGTTCTTATTGATATTTTTATTTTACAAAAGAGTGCTCAATGTAAATTTACAGAACATAAATATTATAAATTAACTGCTTTAAAAATATGCTTTCTTCGCTAGACAGGAATTACCATGTTTCAAAAACCGAAGCTAAAAACTTCGAATTTAATTATATAATTAAATTAAAAGCATTAGTTCTGTTTCATCTTCAAGCAAATTTTGAAATAACTTATTTTTAAATTTACTGTGTTTTAAACGCACATACAATTCATAATTTTTTGTTTCCAAGGATACAGAGAAATCCAATCATTCAGACAGGGGCGGTAGCGTGTTCTTCTTTATTAACTATTGTTGTATCAATTATGAGTTTCGTTCAAATAAGAGGTTCAAAGAATTTTGACATCCGTTCAACGCAGGTCGTCTGTTTTTTTGTGTTTTTCATCAACAACAAAAGATTTTCGACATTTTTTCCCGTTACATTTGTACTTGTATACTTAAAGATTCTTTCCTAAAAGGGGTGTTTGAGTTATAATACGTTATATGGAACTACAATTTCGAAGAAATATATATATATATATATATTAAGACATTTTTATGTTTAACATTCTTTTTATAGATACAAATGTTAAAGTAAATGCTCTGTTAATAATAAACAGTGTTAAATAACATTTACCGCCCTGAATGTCCGAGAAATTTTCATAGAAAATATTGGTCCTCCGACATTCGAACCTGTATCCTATACGGAACCGTCATATAGCCTGACGTGCTTTT
>CAHIKZ030003794.1:1842500-1857500 GCA_903632075.3 Acanthosepion pharaonis
TCTAACCCAGAAATTTCACTTATCCTAATGAATGGATTTTCCCTTAGGGAGGTTCCGTAACATCAGAGCCTACTGAGACATAAACTCGACCCAGACCTGATATAGAACTTGTACATACGATCTATCTATCTATCTATCTATCTATCTATATATATATATATATATATATATATATATATATATATATGTGTGTGTGTGTGTGTGTGTGTGTGTGCGTGTGTGTGTGCAGGTATGTAGAAAATAGGAAAGAACACGTTAGGTAAATAATCCGGAGTTCTTTAGTACTTTTGTTGTTATTTTAAAAAAAAACAGTGCTTCATACAGAAGTAGAGCTTAAATTATAATTATTTTTAAAAAAAAATATGATTCCTTCGCTACATAAGAGTTCTCATGTTTCAAAAACGAGAGCCGAAAACCTCAACATGATTATTAAAATTAATTTGAAGTCAAAGTTAGATTTATCTGGAAATAGTTATATAAAATAGTAATTATATATATTGCGTATTTGGAGAAGCAATCCTTCTTTTATACAATTTTCTTTAAATACCACTGACAAAGTACTGTGATTAACCTTTAAAAAAACTTTTCAAAAGTTCAACATATCCGAGCGTTTTCGTCTATTCTTTTAGTCATTGTCCAGGGTGATTTTTATTTTTAATTTTCTGAACATGGTCAACACATTGTGGCCATGTTCATAGTAAAAGTTATTGAGTGTTGGCTTTTTATTTTTTATCATTAGGGCTTCCATTATTTTAAATCTTTTTTTTTATATCTGGATAAAGTTATTATGCTTCTATTTTCTACTAGTATATATATATATATATATATATATATATATATATAATACCAAACCATATATATATATATATATATATATATATATATATATATATAGATAGAGAGAGAGAGAGAGAGAGATAGAGAGAGAGAGAGAGGGGGCACGGTGGAGTAATGAATATCGGCTTAGATTGAGAAATCGGAGAGCCGATTTCGAATTCCAGTCGAATCCAATATATTCACTTTCGTGCTAATACCCTGGGGAAAGGTGTGAATCCTCTTCGTCTCCCCTCCCAGCTTTGGGCAAATAGCAGGATAGACTGGGTTCTATAGCCTTGGATGGCAACTGGTCTAGGAGAAGGACAACTCTGAATTCAAAACCTGCAGAGGGCCGTTTGGGGACCTTGTGACACTTAGTGCACCAGGTCTCTGTATTCGGCCCTTCAAAAAATGTGGATGGTCCTACACGAAACCTTCACCACTATAATCAAATCTCATGTGCCGTTGTCTCGCTGTCGGTTTCCTGGGAACTGATCTGCTTGACCCTCATACGTCTTATTCGATGGGAGAGTAGTATATATATATATATATATATATATATATATATATATATATATATAGCGAAGGAAAAATCCAGCATTCACGCCTTGACGATTGCGTCTAGCATGAAACAGCCTGTCGCTTCTAAGTGTTGATTTCAATGTTCACTTATATATATATATATATATATATATATATATATATATATATATATATATATATTTTAAAAAAATCCATCGCGACACAGAAATTACTCTGTTTCGAAACCAAAACTAAAAGTCTTAAATTAAACTTAAAATTTGAGAATAAACTCTATTTATAAGTGAAACAGTACAAATATATTTTAAGTTAAATGGCTAATGAGAATTCAGAATTTTAAAATTTTTATTAAAAGGGTGTTGGTCAATTAACGAAAGCAAGTGTATTTTTACGTGGCAAATTTAAAATCGGTTGGGTGTGGGTTTAAGAAGGCTCAAAATAAAACATTCGATGGTACCCACTGATACATTTTTGGATTTCAATACAAAAGGATTATGCCACATTAGCTAAAAAGGCTTTATTAGTTTTATTGCAAATTTCTAATTATTTATGTGAATTAGGCTTCTCAACCCTAAATAACATCAAAAATAAGAAGCGAGAAAGACTCGCTCAACTGAAGAATAAATGAGGGTCTGATTATCACCCATTGATACTTTTTGGATTTCAATACAAAAAGAATATCCGACATTAGCTAAAAAGGTTTTATCAGTTTTATTGCAATTTTCTACTTATTTATGTGAATAGGGATTCTCAACCTAGATAACATAAAAAAAAAATAAAAGCGAGAATAACTATGCCCAACTGAAGAAAAAATGAGGGTCTGCTTATCGCACATTCGACCAAAGAAAAAATCGTGAAAAAAAAAAAAAACAGGAATCGGTTTCACTCTAAATAAACTGCACAAATAGTTGAATAGAAAAAATTGAAATAAAGTTCATAGTTGTGTGTATATTTTTAATTTTCATTCGACTTACCCATTGATACATTTTAGATTTCAATACAAAAAGAATATCACACATCAGCTATACATGGACAATTATCCTCATTTTTATAGTTAATATCACAACGTTTCGGCCGTTGCACTCTTCGTCTTTAATCGGATCGATAATCACCTGATGAAGGCCGGGGAACATAACGACCGAAACGTTGTGATAACAACAAAAAAGATGAGGACAATAGCCGGAGTGTAAATAACGTAGATATATCTGTTAAAGATATTTCTTATAAGTTCAGCCCTGTCACAGGTTATTTGTAATGACGAGTCGTACCAAATGCCATTCGTTTCTCGTAAATAACATTAATTTGATTCAAACATTACAGTTATTTTAAGTATATTGCGGACAATCTCGATAAAAGGTTTTAGCGTTTTCCTGATCTCCTCTCGTCCGTCAGTCTACTGTTCTATCAATGAGCCTTGCCCATTAGTCGGGTAAATGGATTAATATTATGAACACTAAAATACAAACTCAAGCAAATATCGATTTTTTTTTCAAACGTTTTATCATGATTAGTAGAAAAGAACAAGAAGGCGTATCAAGACTTAAACGCCGGGGTTTAAAAAAGTTCGACCTTTAGTTGACCCCCACAGACCAATTACTCAAAGTGGTGATGGGCATCGTATGACCTTCTATTTTAGTGTAGCCTAACATTAGAATTATAAGTTAGAGATGCCAAAACCAAAGAAGTACATTTTAAATATCTAGAAAGTGTTTTAACGGAAAGCATGACACCGAAATCCGAAGGCGTATTGAGACAGAGAAAGATGCCTTTCAGAAGCTAGACAAAAAACAGGAAATTATCATCAGAAACAAAAATAGACTAATAAACTCTTATGTAATATAACTCCTCTTATAATGCAGCAAATGCTGGATAATCTTCACGCAAATTAAGAGGATTTGATTGATTACTTGTTTAAGGATTAGCAAACTTTTGCAGATTATTTAAAGCCGAAATATGTTTTTGAAATTCTAAGTATTTTTTGTTGATATTTCTGATACAACCCCTACTATTTAACCCATAGTTATGGAGTGATAGGGGAGGGGGAAAGAAATGGATTCATACCTTTCCCAAGGTGTGACTTGAAACTCCGATTTCTAACCCGAACCGTTATTAATTACACGACCCGCACATCCAAGCTTACTGCTACTTGTATTCACAAGCGTTTACTCATCTAAGTACTGACCAGTTAGATTGTTCTAAAGTTAGATTTTCAAAAATCTAAATGCAATGTTGCTATATACTGTGCCTATGAACATTAATGGGTGTGTCCCAATCCTCATAAATACGTTGGACACCAATTAAGTGGGGGTAATATGGTGTCTATGTAGTCCATCACTAGCAGTGGTTTACCCACTTCACGCCGCTGGCGAGTATTGTCTTTTGTTGATCTTATAAAGATTACCATTTCATTTCCAACCTCCGTTTTGGTTATTTCTCATTCAGTAACCCTTTGAAGGTTACAATATAAAGAAAGTAAGTATTATAAACCGTATCTATAAACACTAATGCCTATGTCCCAGTACTCATAAATACATTGGACACTATTGTAAGTGGAGGTAATATGGTGTCTATGTAGTCCTCAACTTGCAGTGGTTTACCTACTTCACGCCGCTGGCGAGTATTGTATTTTGTTGATGTTATGAAGATTACCATTTCATTTCCAACCTCTGATTTGGTTATTCCTCACTCAGTAACCTTTTCTAGGTTTACAACAGAAAGAAAGAAAGAAAGAAAGAAAGAAAGAAAGAAAGAAAGAAAGAAAGTGTTATATACCGTACCTATGAACACAAATGGGTATGTCCCAATCCTCATAAATACGTGGGACACTATTGTAAATGGGGGTAATATGGTGTCTATGTAGTCCACCACCAGAAGTTGTTTACCTACTTTACGCCGCTGGCGAGTATTGTATTTTGTTGATGTTGATGTTATAAAGTTTGCCATTTCATTTCCAACCTCCGTTTTGGTTATTCCTAATTCAGTAACCTTTTCTAGGTTACAACAAATGTCAATCGTTGTATTCTGTCCTATCAAATTCTGTTCTTTTATCGTTATCGCCCCTTAATACTGTCATTCGTGCGTCTTAGGGGCTCTGTTGCCTTGCTTCGGGTAAAAGATTTTCCGTCAGTAGGCTACAGTTTCTTCTTGCGGTCGGTCTCTTGCTCCGATAACACCTTTGAAATGTCAATCTTTATCTTCTGTCTCCTTAATTCCTGTTCTTTTATTGTTCTCTCTCTTTAATAGTGTCTTTTTTTTCTCATATTCTCTCACACTCAGTAATACCTTGCGTCTTAGTGGCTTCATTGCCTTGCTTGGGTTGAAATGACATTCAACGATTCGATTAAATTTCTCTTCAGTTTCTTTAGAACTGTTTGGATATCAAATGTTTGATCATTGCCTGTCTTTTAAATAGACGACACCTTTAAGTCTTATTTCAAATTTTCTACTTCTATGTCACGTGTCCCATCAAGATGTGTAGATCATGGCTCTCCACAATTTCTTTTGCTTTATAACTCTTAGTAAATTTTGTCTTTTCGCAATCTCTTTTAATCTCTGTTCTACCAACCATTTACTCAAGCCCTTTCTTCTTCTATATATCCTTTCAGGAGGTGGATGGACATGGCTCTCCACAATTTCCTTTCTTTTATAGCTCTTAGTAAATTTTATCATTTCGCTATTTCTCCTAATCCTTTTTTTGTCAACCATTTACTCAAGCCCTTTCTTCTTATATATGTCCCTTCAGGACGTGGACGATTATGGCTCTCCACTATTTCTTTTCCTTTATAGGTCTGAGTAAATTTTGTATTTTCGCTATGACTCCTCATCCCTGTTCTGGCAACCTTTTACATAAGTTCTTTAGGATTTTACGTTACTTCCTTTTGTCCCTCTTGCCTTCGATATGTCTTGTCAGTATCAATTTTTCCAAGCCGTCTTTCCTCATTGAGCCCTAGAAATTTCATCTGTCTCTTTCTGGTGCTAAGTATGTGTCCTTTTTGTTTTCGTCTTCATCATTGGTTACATGGAATTCGCAGCACCCCCCTCTGTGGATTCCCATTACTATTGCCAAGTCTCTTCCTCGTCTGTGGCTTACGGCCATATCCGGTTCTTGTGTGAATGTACTCTATATATCCAAATTCGTGATAAAATACAAAGAAAGATCTGTAATGTAATCGATCCTGTTTTTCCTACATATAGTCTACATAGCAACTGTTCTCATGAGTTTTAGTGCCTCGACTGTGAGAATTTAAACGTGATACTCGATTGGTAATTAGGTCTCACCGTTTTGCTGTTGAACTAGCTAGATGCAACCGTCAGTCCTTTTCTTTTTTAAATTACAGTAAAGGCCACTCTTTACAAGGCCCGGGGGCCGCTTTAGGTAGAGAGTTCCGTTAAGTGGTAGCTTATATGGATAGGAGAGGAAGATAACGGTTAACTCTAGACTTGATCAGATTAAGATTAAAGTGATCTGGAATCTTCTTAGGAGTCGGTTCCACAGGGAAGTGGTTCACGGGAAGAAGCTGCTCGAGTGGAACTTACTTTTCACCAATAAAATACGGAGAGAATGTTGATGGTTTGCTATTATGAAAGTGGTATGGAGGGTCCTGGACGTGTTTTCCATTCTCATAGCTTCTTTTCGATCACTTCCCGCTGCTGGAATTATTTTTTTCTGTTTCTTGCTTCTCTATCACATTCGATGTTTAAAAATTTAAATCCAACATCTTCTGTCTTCCGGGATCCTCTTCTTTTTATTTTTATTTTTCCACACTAACGTTTTTTCTTTTTTTCTTCTTTCAATCTCCGTTATCCCTTGACCCCTTGCCGCTTTATTGCATTGTTTGAAGTGAAATGATAAAAAAAAACACGTCTAACATTGTCATATTTCTTTCTCTTTTTAACTTATCCATCTTCTCTTTTCTTTCACTTCTTCTTTCTTCGTCTTTTATTCATTTCAGCGTTTCTATGTTAGCATTAAAATATCACCAAATTCCAAACACGTCTTTTTTATGTTTACCAATTCCCAAAAAGCACTTGTTATCGTCTTTGCTTGATCAGAACCGTAAAAGAGGGTCACTCACTGGAATTACTTAAAGGTCAGTCTTCGGGCGTCCATTTATAAAACGGTCTGAGCCCTTTGCGTCGATTACTGGGTTCTTAATGGCGAATCGTTGCCGTCACTAATGGTTTGAGCTACCAGCAAAGAAAGGCTCCAAGATACGCAGGGAAAGCACGGATGACTAACTTTATCTGTTTCTGATGTCAATATGTGTCATTGTCGTGAAATAAAAACGTCCATCGCTCGGTGCTGTCTTGCATGTGATATGAGGTTGCTGACAGCCAACGAGAAGCGATATGGAGGAAAGAGAGAATATGCACTGAGAAACACTGCGTTTCTCGTTCACGCTGAAATCTCGTTCTGCTTTAAGCTTCCGCGTTTTTATTTTAAAAAAGTATATTGCCAGCAACGAATAATAATAATAATAATAATAATAATAATAATAAAAATAATAATAATAATAATAATGGCTGGTTGACTTTAATGCCTCAAAAACGAAACTGCTCTCTTTTACCCACCACAGAGAACCTTCCTGCCTCCCATTAGAATGTCTGATGCTCAACTCCACGAGAACGCCTCTTTGCGACAGCTTGGCCTCACACTGTCCGCTGA
Source organism: Acanthosepion pharaonis (assembly GCA_903632075.3). Lineage (NCBI taxonomy): Eukaryota > Metazoa > Mollusca > Cephalopoda > Sepiida > Sepiidae > Acanthosepion > Acanthosepion pharaonis. Next base: position 1,849,522 of record CAHIKZ030003794.1, read on the forward strand.
CTTGGGATGGAACAAATACATTGAATCAATAGCTACATCTACTGCAAGGAAAATTGATTCCCTGTGACGCGCCAAAAAGTTTATTCCCGCCCGAGTCCATCCTTCAAATCTATAAATCAACCGTTCGCCCTTTCATGGAATACCGCTGCCATATATAGTCTAAGTCCTCGACGAAATCCAGAGACGGATATGCAATGTGATTAGCCCTGATCTGGCATCTCGTCTGCAGTCACTCTCTCACAGACGTGCCGTCGCCTCCCTCTGTCTTTTCTACAAATACTTTCATGGTAACTGCTCCGACGAGCTACTTTCGCTGGTTCCCAAACTGCATGAATTTAAACGTGCTACTAGGCTGACATCTCGGTCCCACCTTTTCGATGTCGAAACGGTTAAATGTGGCCGTCTCTTCTACTCCAATAGCTTCGTCTCTCGCACCTCCCGTCTGTGGAATTCCCTTCCTATTGTTTCCCTGATAGCTATAATCTCCAACTATTCAAATATAATGTCAATCGACATCTCCAGATGCCTTGATCTATTCCCTGTCCTTCTCTTCATCCTTCCTTCTATCACGCCTCTTTACACACGTTCCAATTCTCTATAACCCCTTGCGTGCTAGTGGCATCCCGCCTGGTTTGTGGTGAAATTCTTAAAATAAAAAATAATCATACTTATTATAAAACCCAGGTTGTGTTCGTGTCTGTGCGTTTATATATGGGATCGAATTTCCTACATTTTTCAAACCGATTTCAACAAAACTTCACAAGACTACGTAAAATTACATTGCAGTGGTTCTGACAGCGCCCAAAATTGGAAAAACACAATTGTTTTTGCACGAAATCAATTTGAAAACACCATTAAGAAGCATCGCGAGAATGAAAGGGGGGACAACTCATATCGAGTTATACTTATTATAAAAGCCAGGTTGTTTGTGTGTGTGTGTGTGTGTGTGTGTGTGTGTGTGTGTTCGTTTATATATGGGATCGGATTTTACATTTTTCAACCGATTTCAACAAAACTTCACTCTTTTTTGGCAAGTAGTGTTTCTTATTGTCTTGCACTTTTTTTTTTTTTTTTACATTCAGAATGCTTTTAAAATTCCATTTACAAGACAATTGTTTATAATAAAATTCTATTCAATCAGTAGACTCATAACGATTGAAAACAATGTTTTTCTTTGAGTTTGGGTTTGACTAATTCGTAAAAAAAAAAACTAATTAAGACATGCGTGTCCGTCAACCTTAAACAATAATCTTTGTCAATTTTATTTTTCAGTCTTTATGATGGTCGATACTTGATCTATCTCTTACTGTTACATCCCCGGGCAACGCCGGGCTATACTGCTAGTAATAAATATGAGATATGATCAAGTATTTAAAATGTTTTCTATTTAAAAACAAACAGCATTTTATATAAGAGTCTCAAGTTAACGGAAAAGAATATTTACAATGTTTACAAAGATCGGACTGTTTGTTTTCATATTCACGATGTTTCGGTCGTTGTACTCCCCGGCCTTTTTTTGGTGACAGAAATCTCGAACTGAACTCTTTATTTCGTCCATCGGGGTAGATTGTTGAGTTCCACGTGTCAGGTCCGGATATCTCAATTTCAGTTTCAACAAGGACACTTGGACCAGTAGATAAAAGCGTTGACTTGACCCAAAGAGTTGTGAGTTCAATACCATGCCAGAGCAGAGGCTAACAAAACTTGTAGAGTTAAGTTGCTAAAAGGAACGTGCTTTTCTTGATGTACTAATAACACGCGCATAAAATGACTTCAAAATCTCCGTATATCACAACACTATCTTCACCGGACATACCTCAAGTTTAAGTCTTACTATCCGTACAGAGTGGTGAGGCGGATCGTTCATTGCCTACAATATTATGCAAAAATCATGAGTACCAAGAAAAAATGGCCAGCGTGAAATGTACGTTTTCGAATAAGAACTCTCCGGCAGACATAACATTAGAATCTACATATTGGGAACAGAAGCGTCAGACAGGAAGAGCAGATAATTGTTGCTGAAATGCTCCGTCCAGGGCAATTTCTATCCGACTGACGAACCCCATTTCTGTTTCTTCAGGTTTCTCTCTGTTTGTAAGGAAAGTGTCGAGCATTCACTGCCATATAGTAAGATTAATAATACATAACAATTCAACATACTTGTTTTTCTCCCTAACGACATTTTCTTTACATAGATTTTAGAAGGCAACATTTCTTATATCAGGATTCTCAGGCGCATGTTGCATCGTTAGTTTCAAGACTTTCACCTGTCTTTTTCTTCGCAGTCTCCTTAAAACTCATTTTTCACCGATAACATTCTCAGCATCCTTCTGGAGAGCAACAGGTCATTTGCTTCAAGTCTGTTCATCTATAAGGACATTCTCCGGTATTTACTGTTATAGAGGAAGACGGGTATGACATAGTTGTTCAGCATTAATTTCTTTGTTTCCAAGAAAATTCTTCTGTTTCTTAATATTTTGTTTGACATTTGGAAGGCATCTTCACCATTAACCCTATGATCTCTGCGTTCCTGAACAATTTTAATCCTTCTGCCGAAGCACCCGAGTCAAAGTTCGCAAATAATTGGTATCTAATATCTTACGGTAGATATAAAAATAGTTACCAAAAATACAGGGTGGGGCAGAGCAACTTGCTTATTTAAATTTGGCACCCTAAAGCGATAGTTGCTCCAAGGATGGCAGGGATGGATTTATTTAAGAGGGTGGGGGTAAAGTTTGGTTCTTAACGTGCGTTATTTATTTTTTGTTTATTTTTCAGGAACCCCAGTGAGCATCATGGTGTGGACGAAGTTGGATCACGCTTTCGCTGTTGAGGCTTTTTTTTTTCAAGCGGTCGCTCAATCGTCGCAACGCAACGTGCATTCCGTAGACATTTCAATATTGCCCACCTGTGGTCGTGTTCCTGGCCGGCAGTCGATTGTTTCATGGGTAAACAACTTCAGGGAAACGGGTGATGTAAAGAAAAAGAAACCTGGCCTCCCACGAACAGCAAAGTCTGCCCAAAACATTGACTCAGTGTATAGAGAAGAATGGACGCCATCTTACTGATATCATCTTTAAAACTGGTTAAAAAATAAAATTTAAATGTTGAACTAGTTGCAGTTCAAAGAATTACATGTATACCTGCATTACTTGTGTTTAAATTGATATTCCAAATAAGCAAGTTGCTCTGCCTCACTCTGTATAAGCATTACACTTAGCAGGGAGAGAGTATGATTACATGACTTCTCTTTATCGCCAGAATTCTTACTTTGTGCCCCAAATAAGACAACCAATAGCAAAACATGACGCAAGTATATACCACGGTTCAACCAGTGGTTGGGCATTACGTCATTTTTCTCTCAAACCAGTAAAGCGGTGGTCAGTGTTTAAAAGGGTTGAGAATGAATATAAGGATGTTCATGTTGCAAACATTTCAAGCTCTTCTTTATTCTATATATATATATATATATATAGAGAGAGAGAGAGAGAGACAGACAGACAGACAGACAGACAGACAGAGAAAGAAAGAAAGAAAGAGAGAGAGAGAGAGAAAGAAAGAAAGAAAGAAAGAGGCATGTTGGAGTAATGGATAGCGGCTTGGATTTAGGAATCGGAGAGCCTAGTTCGAATTCCAGTCAAATCCATTATATTCACTGACGTGTTAATTCCCTTGTGAATCCTCTTCTTCTCCCTCCAGCTATGGGTAAATACCAGGAGAGACTGGGTTCTATAGCCTTGGATGGCAACTGGTCTAGGAGAAGGACTCTGAATTCAAAACCTGCGGGGGGTCGTTTGGGGACCTTGTGGCACGTAGTGCACCAGGTCTCTGTATTCAGCCCTTCAAAAAGTGTGGATGGTCCTGCACGAAACCTTCACCACTATAATCAAATCTCGTGTGCTGTTGTCGGGCTGTCAGTTTCCTAAGAACTGATCTGCTTGACCCTCATACGTAACTGTAATAATGGTTTGTACGAAAAGTAAGGACCAACGCACATCAAATTATCTTTAAAGAAGAATTATCGTTGTAATTAATGCAATACTTAAATACAGCGATCAATTTTTATTGTTACCTATTGCATATGGCAGCAACATGCCTCGCAAAAAGAAATCTCCGCCAACAAAGGACCAGATTGCAATCAAAAGAACAAAGGCTATAGAGAGGCAAAGAAAGTTCCATGCAATTAGAATCACAGAAGAAACGGCAGCCTCGTGAGGTTCCAATGATAAGAATTTGCAAAGACCCCACCCCATGCTAGATAAATCTCTAACTCTCAAAATCCTAAACAAGCTGAAGGCCCAATCAAGAGCCCTCCACTAGTACCAGCTTAAATGCTTGAAGATAGTATATATATATATATATATATATACTATCTTCAAGCATTTAAGCTGGTATATATATATATATATATATATATATATATGTATATATATAAATTTTAATTTTCGTTTTCTATTATTTATTTGATATGTAAAATTGTAAATTCGAACTTTTAGATTGAAAGTGTGAATATATAGTGTCTATGAAAGAGGATTTATTAAAGTCAGTTATTAAAGTCAATGGATTCTTATTTGCATAGTTCACGATTTTATCATAGTCAAACTGAATTTCTTTGTGAGTAGGCGAAAGGATAAGGGCGTTAAATCTGTGTTCGCTCATTGAGCGCCTGATTCGATTTTTCAGAAATTTTACTGGGTGGCGGGCAACAGCTATCCCCCACGCCGCGATGAATCCACCCCAGGCTAGATAAATCTCTATGTCCAGGGAAAACTATACACAACTTTGTTTGCCTTTCTAGCTAAATTGTTTATTAATTTTCTTTTCTTTTAGGGGTGGGTTTGTTTCGCAATTCTAATGTCTGTATTTCTTATTTTGTGAGTAATATATTTTCTGTATATTTTTTCCTCGTATAATTCATCGTTGGCACGATGACAAGACTGTCCTTTTAGAGGAAAGGGAGAAAGAGCTATCGACGTTTATATTTTTTTTTCTAAGACGTATTGATTATCAGTGTAGATGTAACGACACAGTGGAATAATATAAACAAAAGTTTTAAAATGACGATAAAAAATGGCAAGTATCTCTTTGATCTTGACATTAGCTTAAATATAAAAGTGACGGAAGATACAGAATTGTAGAAGGCAAAGACGCAAGGGCTACTGGGGGCTGGTTCGAAAGAAGGGCGGTGGTGGTGGTGTATGAAACGTGAAGGAAGCCGGAGCGGCAAAGATAATCTTTGCCGGAACACGACACACGTGGAATGTTCAGCCATTTTGAAAAGAAAAAGATGATCTCGCTTGCAGATACATCCGAATATTTGCTCAGCAAAGAGAGTAAATAAATAGTGGAATAAGTAAATAAATAAACGAATAAATATGTCTGTCGATGAACAAATGAATGTATAAGGGAGTGAAAGGCGAAATGAATAAAAAAAAAACGGACAGAAATGCTCAAAAAAATACAAGGAAATGAATCGATGAACAAAGAACGTTGGGTTATATCAAAAGCGTAACGAGGACGAAAAGTGTTTATTTATATATTGTCTACATTTTTCTGTCATTACGTTTTGCAACTGACAACTTGATGTTGAGTTACCTATGTTTATATATCCTTCTTTCCCACCTCCTACCCAGCCAATCTCAATCACATTTAAAACAAATTATTATTATTATTATTTGGAATATTTTCTTATTGATTAGATCAGTCTATTTGCGAATTTAGGCTATACAAGTAAACGATCAGTATTCCTTCAGCAAACGGTTGGGTTTGCGATTTTGCCACAAATAAATATTAGTTATTTTCCCAATAATTCCTTCTTGATTATTCACACTAGTTACGTTTGATATTTCACAGAGGCGGTTATATGAGAGCAAGTCGCAAAAAGTCTTAGTATTTTAGCGGCGTTATGAAATCTGTACGTTTAAACAATACAGAAACATCAGTTTTTAAGGAATGAACTCAAATCAGGCTTCAGAGTCTAAACATCAATTTTTTCAGACGTTTTCCTTTAAACAATATATAAACATGAATTTTTAATTAATGAACTCAAATCGGGTTTCAGAGTCGAAGACATCAAATTTTCAATTGTTTTTTTTTTTTAAACAATATATAAACATGAAATTTTAATGAATGAACTCAAATCGGGCTTCAGAGTCTAAGACATCAATTTTTCAGACGTTTTCTTTTAAACAATATCGAAATATCATCTTTTTAAGGTATGAACTCAAATCGGGCTTCAGAGGCTAAGACATTAATTTTTCAGGCGTTTTCTTTTAAACAATATTGAAATATTATTTTTTTAAGGTATGAACTTAAATCGGGCTTCAGAGGCTAAGACCTCAATTTTCCAGACGTTTTCTTTTAAAGCATATCGAAATATCATTTAAATAATGAACTCACATCAGATTTCAGGAGCTATGACACAAACTCTATTGAATTGTCTTTTCTGCAACAAACAAAACATTATTTTTTATATATATATTCAAAGGGTACTATTTCGATATACTTTTGTAGAAATGATAATTCCAGTAGACACAATTATTTTTTTGGAATATAACCTAAGAGAAGGAAAATAATCGGATATCATTTCAAAGCTCCACTGATATTTATGAAAATCAAATCGAAATAAACTTTGAGGATCATGAAACTGAAATCACAATCATAACGTGTCTTTCATTCAGATATTTTCCGTGTCGACTTCAATGTCAAGCAGAATAAGTCATTGCCTTTTCCTTGGGAAACGTCGTGCAGTATGGGCAATTACCGATCACCCAACACTTGTTTATTCTTCCACTAATTCCTAGATAACTTTCCTTTGATCTTCGGGACTGTATCCGGTGTTCCCATACCAACTAGCACGACTGCCACCGTCATGTGTCACAGCTTTTTTAGTTCTTAGTAAAGGACAAAAGATTTATCTATCATTTCAATTTCGTTTAAATGTTCTCTGTCGTCTGCCGGAATAACAAAAACAACGATCTGTCATACATTCTACTTTTTTGTATATTATTAGCAGATCCGGTCTTCTGACCTGAAATGGGTGATACATTTTAATATATCGTTTGTTATTACAAGAGCTGTTCTTCTAAACTGGATTGGATTGGATGATACATTCGAATTTCTTGTTTGTTCTTATCAGATGCAGTCTTCTAACCTGGATTAGATGATCCGTTAGAATTACTTGTTTGTTCTTATTAGATCCAGTTATCTGGTCTGGATGGGTGATCCATTAGAATTTCTTGTTAGCTTTACCCAAGATCTAGGTTTTATGACCTGGATTGAGTGGTTTGTTAAAATTACTTGTTTGTTCTTATTAGATCCAGTTTTCTGGTCTGGATTGGGTGATCCGTTAAAATATATTTTTGTTCTTATCAAATTTGGTCTTATAACCTGGATTGAGTGGTCCGTTAAAATTAATTGCTTCTTCTCATTAGATACAATTTTCTGGTTTTGGTTGGGGGATCCGTTAGGATCTTGTTTGTTTTTATCAGATCTGGTCTTATGACCTAGATTGAGTGGTCCGTTCAAATTACTTGTTTTTTCCTATTAGGTCCAGTTGTCTGGTCTGGATTGGGTGATCCTTTAGAATTTCTTGTTTGTTCTTATCAGATCTGGTCTTATGACCTGGATTGAGTCGTCCGTTAAAATTACTTGTTTGTTCTTCTTGTCAGGATTGGGTGATCCATTTGAATTTCTTATTTGTTCTTGTCAGATGAAGTCTTCTGACCAGGATTGATGCGTTGGAATTTCTTGTTCGTCTTTATCAGATTCTGTTTCCTGGCTTGAATTGTGTCATCCGTTTTTATTTCAATATTCCAAAGTTTTCTGACATGATTATTATTATTATTATTATTGAGTGAGAATCACGCTAAAATTGACGCTAGCGTCCATATATCAGAAACACAACATACATAACATGAAACAGATTGTCTGATGGGAGTACACCCGGCATATGCTTCATAGCCAGATGAATGTTTCAA
>CAHIKZ030003794.1:1862500-1945000 GCA_903632075.3 Acanthosepion pharaonis
ACACATATATATATATATATATATATATATATATATCTACTAGACTCGACTCTCCCGTCGATTTTGACGTATGAGGGTCAAGCAGATCAGTTCCTAGGAAACAGCCCGACAACAGCACATGAGATTTAATTATAGTGGTGAAGGTTTCGTGCAGGACCATCCACACTTTTTGAAGGGCGAATACAGAGACCTGGTGCACTACGTGCCACAAGGTTCCCAAACGACCCTCCGCAGGTTTTGAATTCAGAGTTGTCCTTCTCCTAGACAAGTTGCCATCGAAGGGTATAGAACCCAGTCTGTCCTGCTATTTACCCATAGCTATTAACATATATATATATATCGGTAGTGGATGCGCACTGCTGATGAGTCCCAAATATAGGACGAAACGGTCTTTCAGTTCTTTCTGCATTCTGTTGAGATTTCTTCTAGACTCGTTGAATTACTTAATTATCTCAAATCCTCTTTAATATCTATCATTTGTATATCCTTGCTTGAACCGGCTTCTAATGCTCTGGATGGAGCAGCTTGGGGATAGTAGTCGTGACTCTAGGGGGCACAATCCTAGGGATAAAGGAAACTTGGATGAGTTCCACCACAGAATTTGTAAATGAACGGCGCAATACCGCTGTGACGGAGGCCCGTTAGTACAGTTGGTACGACGTTTGCCTATCAATGTAACTGTCCGGGTTTCAATTGTCGGTAGTGGATGCGCACTGTTGATGAGTCTCAAGTATAGGCCGTTTCGTCCTATAGGGATTTCTGCATTTTGTTGAGGTTTCTTCTAGACTCGATGAATTACTTAAATAAATAAATAAATAAATAAATATAAATATATATATATATATATATTAAAAAATTAAAATCTTTAGACACACTGGGTTGTAGATTAATATTCTTTCGCTTTTTTTATTATTATTATTCCATTTAGATTCCTCAAAAATATGGAAAGCTTCACGAATTTGCATGTATATATATATATATATATATATATATATATATATATATATATATATAGATATCAAATACACAGAATATATACAACTATACATATATATATGTGTATATACACATACAAATATATATATGTGTGTGTGTGTAAACAGATCATGCATATTATAAAATACAATATATATATATATATATATATATATATATATATATAAAACAAATAAAAAAGTTGCATTTTTTATCAGTTAGTTAATAGCCGTTACCCATGACGTCACGGTAAACCATTTCAAGCATCCTGTTTTCCAAAGAATACCAGGATGTGAACAAAGGAATTCTAACGACCACACAGACACCATATCGGTTCTTGATAATGACAGCAAAAGTCGAAAGTAGTTGAACAAAAATAACAAAATATGAACTTTGGACAGTTTATCCACAACTTTGAGCATAATATTCAACACCTTATCCGAAAAATTGGAAAAAAATACAATAAGACATTATTGAAGCTTGTTTATATATATATATATATATATATATATATATATATATATATATATATATATATATATATAATTAGAAAATAAGCCGAACTGAAAAACTGGAAAATTCTAAAAAAAGAAAAAACCTTACAACAATCATGGCAACATCTGTAATCTTTGTCAACATGAAAAATTAGCTATGATTAGATTTTCCGACCCCCCCCCCACCACAAAAAAAAACAAAACACCAAAAAACGCATTACCCTGTCAGACATCGGAAATTATGACCCGTTGTATACATATTAAAAAAATCTTTTGAGTTCATATGACGTGGGATAAAAAGAAAGTATGTATATTTCATTTAATCTCCCATCAATTCATTTCCATGACAGATGATTTTTTTTATACTCCTTACCTCCGCGCCTGAACTTTGACCTTTTATTCACTATTTATTTAATTTTTTTCTCTCCTTCACCAATTCGAGTATACAGGTCTGCCTATTACCCGGTTCATACTCCTCCGCAGTCTTTCGAATAGGAGTTTCATTCTCTGCCTAAAATCTGAAATGTTTACTACTGATTTATTTATTTTTTTCCTCGATAGTAATAAATAGTTTCTTCCTCCGCCCGGTTCACGCTTCTCTATGGTCTTTTGAATAGGCGTAGTTGTTTATCCTTTGTTTCCTGTTTAGGACTGGGTTTCCGGTTCCTTCTAAATTCTACTTCAACTCTATACTTCCAACGTCTCCGCCTGAACTCTGAAATTTATATTATTATTGTATTTAAGGTCCATTCTAAAATGTCTTTCACTTCCAGTGGCATTTTGCGTCTTAGTGGCGTTATCGCCTTGCTTGGGGTGAATTGATTAAAAAAATAATGAACAGTAGAGTATGCAACGGGAAACTACTGTGATGACTTTTCTAAAACAATTATGGCGATATGCAGATATTAAAGAAAATAAGTTCTTGAGGGACATAGGCATTTGAGGAGAAAAGCGTTGCCGTGGTAATCACGGCAGATGATTATGCTGATGAAGAGGAATAAAAGACTTCGAATGATGATGATGAAGATAATGATGACGATTCCTTTAGAGCAATAACTTTAATTTGGAAGTTATTCTAAAAGAAAAAGAATGATGGAAAAAGGAAAAGGAAAGGAAATAATTGCAACAATAATAATATGTATAGCGACTAAAAACATCACAATACGTTCATATGAAGAGTTTAAAAGAGAGAAAGCGACAAACAGACAGACGAAGTACGTGGGCAGAAAATGGGTTTGTCTGAATAGTTTGGAAACAAACGTCTGAGAAATATTAAGGGCCAATAGTAGTGAGGGGTGCGTCGGAATTGAACATTGTAAGCACATATAGGTCGGTTAAGAGAGGAAAAAAAACGAAGGGTCAGGTGTTGGGGTAGCGGGTGTCTTGAAATGGAGGTTAGTGATAAGGCGTAGAGAAAATGAAAGGGGTCACAGATGTTGGACACAAGAGGCTAAATTCCATAGCTTCTTTTCTATGAGACATTGATGATGATGATGATGATGGCGAGGAGGTGGATGATGATGATGATGATGATGATGATGATGATGATACTCAGACAAAAAAAGAAAGAGAGAGGGGGAAGAAAAGGAAAGAAGAAAAAAAAATGCTGTATCAGCATGACTAAATTTGGCATCAAAAATCACTTAAATCGACACAACAACCTCATGTGTCTCCACTTGACAAACGGACACCGACTTATAACACCTCGAGAAATGGTGTTTGTGCGCGTAGAAGACAACGAAAGTAGTTAATCAACCAATGCAGGACAGCCATTTGCAGCTTAGAGTGCAATTACAGGATGTTATAAGTAAAGAAACAGAAATCACATCACACACACATACACACACACACAAAAACACACAAATGCACACACTCACACAGGAAAACACACACACAGGCACACAAACACGCACAAACACGCACACAAACACGCACAAACACACACATAAACACACATAGACACACAAATACACAAATGCACACACAAACACACGCACAGACACTCACACAGGCACACAAACACACACACAGACACACAAACACACAACTACACACAGACACACAAACACACACATAAACACTCACACACAAACACACACGCTGACACGAAAACACGCACAAACATACACGCAGACACACAAACACAAATACACACGAACACACATCCTGACACGAAAACACGCACAAACATACACAGACACACAAACACAAATACACACAAACACACATCCTGACACGAAAACAGGCACAAAAATACACACAGACACACAAAGACAAATACACAAAAACACACACACACGCAGAAACACACACACACTGACACACAAACACACACACAGACACCCTATCACACACATACATACATATATATTTATTAATGTTTACCCAGTGCAAGGCCCAAGTGCCACTCAAGGTAGAGAGTTACTCTGTAGGAAAGAACAAACGTTAGAAGTATAGAGCCGAAGCAGAGTTGAGAAGGAACCGGAAACTGAATTGTAAGCAGTTACATTCCATTACCGCCAATCAGACCCCACCCCCGCCCGAACTAGCACCTGTCACGATGAACGGATGTTCCCTCAGAGAGGCTCTGTGCCATTTGAGAATATGAAGTCTCAAACTCACACCCGACTTCAAGTGGAACTCCTATAGACGATTCATCGCTAAAGATGAAGATAAAAATTGTTGACTCTCTGTGCCGTTCCACGATGTACCTGTCACCTCAAGCTAACTTCTACCGTTATAAGAGCCAGTTCAGGCCGAAAATGGAGTATTGTTGCCATATTTGGGCGGGAGCTGTCCAGTCCTCACTTTCCAGTCTTGATAGAGTTCAAAAGTGACTACGAGTCTTTGTTGGAGAAGAATTATTTTCCATTCCAACCTCTCTCTCTCCCTCTCTCTCTCTCTCCTTCTCTCTCTCTCCCTCTCTCTCTCTCTCTCCTTCTCTCTCTCTCCCTCTCTCTCTCCCTCTCTCTCTCTCTCTCCCCCCTCTCTCTCCCCCCCTCTCTCTCTCTCTCTCACGAGATGTGGCGAGCCTCGCACTGCTCTGTTGCTACTTGCATGGAAAGTGCTCGGACGAGCTAATTTCTTTGTTCAGCCAGAAGTAGCTAGGACCCGCCATGCCACTTACATATCACCCACATCCCCTCCCCCCATTTCATCGGCGAGAAGTAAGTTCCACTCGGACAGCTTCTTCTCGCGAAACAGTGCTCTGTGGAACCGACTCCAAGCAGGATGATTCCTCAGTCTTAACCTGTTCAATTCTAAAGTTAACCGTTATCGTCGCCTCCTATACATATAAACTACACCTTAACGTAACACTCTACCTCGAGTGGCCCCCGGGCCTTCTACAGGGTTAATCTTACTATAAAAGCAAAAACAAAAGAGAAAGAAGATTTGTTGTGATTATGTTAGTAGAGGTTAAAATATTTAACCAGCATCTATTATTATTATTATTATTATTATTATTATTATTATTATTATTTTCTTTGATTTCTGGCGTGTACACATTTCCCCTGACAAAAAAAAAAAAATATTACATAGATAAAGCCCTTCGTAAAGTGTGGGCTGTACTTGTCAGAGCATTTTTTGTATCTCTTCTTCTTCTTCTTCTTCTTCTTCTTCTTATTATTATTATTATTATTATTATTATTATTAATAATAATAATAATATTATCTTAACTAGAAAAGGTGATTTGTTATAGTCAAAAGCCTACTTTTTGATTGATGCAGTTGAATCATATCATAGCTGATTCAATAATTTTCATTGTAAATATAATAATCCGGTGAAAGAAAAATAATAATATAATATTATTGTATATTAGAGATTTTGACCAAATGGAAGGATAAGATTTTAAAAATCGGAATTTTCGGACACGCCTGTCTTTTCGCCACGAGAAATACTTTTTTAAAAATGAAAATTAAAATAGGATTTCATTTCCTGGAATTTATGTTTTCGACTGTGTTGAAGAAATCTGATAGTTTAGGGCCAGTTGTTTTTTAGTTTTATTTTTTTCGTTTACAACAGAACACCCAATATAATTCCCAAGAGCCACTCAAAGTAAAGAGTTAGGGTATGGCTTTATATTAGCGTAGGAAAGAGGCGTTAGGAGTATTAGAGCTGAAGCAGACATTTTAGAGAAAGAACTGAAAACCTAATTCTAAACAGGAAACAAGGAATTTGTTGCGATTAGGTTAATACAAGTCTTGTAAATGGCTTTTTGTGGAAACTATATTCTTTCTTTTAGCATAACTAAATTCCTACTTAATCCTAAATTGTGGGAATTTATTTAAAAAATGTATTTTAACTCGGACTTTTCAGCGTTCTTTTGACATTAAAAAATGAAGACACTAAAAGGACGCATCTAAAGTTATCAATACTATGCTCCGATATATATATATATATATATATATATATATATATATATATATATATATATAAATTTAATGAAAAATAGACCACTTTTAAGGTACCATTACAATAATTTATTTCACCAAAACCTTTTAAAGGACTCCGGATCATCAGGTAACAATTCCAACAATGAAATGAAAGGAAAATTGGGATTAGAAATTGATGGGTAGTGTAATTTTTGTAATTTATATATATATATATATATATATATATATATATATATATATATATATATAATAAATTAAAATGTTAATTCGTATGAAATTTCCAAGAGGATAAAGGTGCAAGGAGAGCTCTATGAGACTGCAAAATTATTAATTAATGAATATCAAACGCATAAAATAACAGGTAATAATCTTGATTTCATGAAATGTATAAAATAGCCTTCAATCTTTCAGACCTGAAAACCAAATATTCATTAAATATATATATATATATATATATATATATATATATACTATACTATGTTTGAAGAATTCAGATAAAAATGAAGAATTCGGAAGAGGAAGTCGAAGAAGAATTGGCGAGCGGTCGAGAAACAGAGACGGATGAACGCGGAACAGTGAGATAAACAGAGAAATCGCACACCATCATTTTTAATTCCACACTTAGCAGTTCAGTCGTTTATGTTAACTCTACCTACACACACACACCCACTAGATTGTAAAATGGAACTTGACCATCCATGCAAAATTTTCAAAAGGCAATGTGTGCACACCCATTAAAATGCGGACATAGAAACAGAAGCTACGAACTACACAGACATATATATATATATATATATATATATATATATATATATACAAAATAATAATATAGATATTAACAGACTTGCATAGAGAGGTAACTAAGATACTAATTGTTATGGTCCAATTTCCTTGTATCACGGTGATGGTCCAAGGTTAGAACCAATGAAAGAATAACACGAACACAGGTATGGAATACAAAGATATATTACAACAGAAATATAATACAAAAGAAGTAGAAGTATTAGTAATGACTCTCAGATTTGGTTAGAGTGAACTATGTTGTCTCGACAAGTATGACTATTCCAATGTCCTTACAATATGCTCTCAATTATCTATCCTCGTCTTACAATAATCCTCATACCTCTTGAGAGGCGCAGCATTTATAATGTCAGGTATAGTCCTTTATTATTATTATGGTTAAGTTCCCATAACACTAATGTAGATAGATAAATAGATAGATAATGAAAGATGACGAAGAGATTGAGATAGATAGATAGATAGATAGATAGATAGATAGATAGATAGATAGATAGATAGATAGATAATGAAGAGACTGAGATAGATAGATAGATAGATAGATAGATAGATAGATAGATAGATAGATAGATAGATAAGAAAACCATGCTATAAGTATTCAGGGCATCAACAATTAGAATAACGGCCAAGAAGGGGAATCTGTTATCTGGTCATTAGATCAGATTTGTAAAATGTCTCAATGCCAATGTAATAATATATATATATATATATATATATATATATATATATATATATATATATATATATATATATATATATAGTACCAAATCTATTACTGAAAGTGGTAATCATCAGGCGGAACTGAGTTGCGAATTTGGTATCATTACTGTATTTATATATACATAGATATATGAACACACAAACATACACACACACACAAACACACACACTCACACACTCACACACTCACACACAGACACACACACACACACATATATATATATATATATATATATATATATATATATATATGCTATGATTGTGTGTGTTTTTGTAAATTATTAAAAAAATCAAATTTAATGAATGGCTTTACTTTTTACAGATTCTTAAAAAAAAGTTCCACTATTTAAGAATGACACCGTAGTTGTTTTACTCCTCCAAGATTATCCTCATATAAATAAGTATATGGTGGCACTAAACAAATGGAAAGCGTTTGAACCTTTGTCATGGAAGTAGGCTTGCGATATTTTTGACTACAGAGGGTTTGGCTTATAATTACAAATATTAAAATCCCGAATGTCGAAATCCTAAAATTTAAAATCCCGAAATTTGAAATGTCGAATTTATAAAATCCGAGAGATCAAACCCCGATATTTAAAATCCTGAAAGGTCAGAATCCTGAAAAATAGTCTTTGGGAGAAATTGAAAAAAAAATAAAAAATAGAAATGCCTTCAATTCTAAATATTTGCACAAAATAGTTTTTATACATTTGAATCATTTAAAATGTATTATAAAGTATAAAAACCAGAATATGAATAATTTATAATGAAAAATTATGATCATCCGCTCTAAGATAGTCCATAAGATCAGGTCGTTAAATATATTTTTAAACCTTTCATCAAAATAAAACATAGCTTTTTTCTTTTTGAACAAGACACTCCTTGTAGCACATACCACATTTCAGAAATATAGACAGATACTGAAAGGCCGAAACGTTGTAATAAATATGGCGACAAAGATGAGGACAATAGTCCGAATAATGTAAATAGTGTAAATAATACCTCATTTCAGAAATATAGACAGATACTGAAAGGCCGAAACGTTGTAATAAATATGGTGACAAAGATGAGGACAATAGTCCGAATAATGTAAATAGTGTAAATAATACCTCATTTCAGAAATATAGACAGATACTGAAAGGCCGAAACGTTGTAATAAATATGGCGACAAAGATGAGGACAATAGTCCGAATAATGTAAATAGTGTACATAATACCTCATCTCAGAAATATAGACAGATACTGAAAAGCCGAAACGTTGTAATAAATATGGCGACAAAGATGAGGACAATAGTCCGAACAATGTAGTGTACGTAATACCTCATCTCAGAAATATAGACAGATTCCAATATTTACGTTCGTTTACGTTCGTTTTCTACGTGAAGCTGCTCTTTTTGATTAATTTTTAAATTTTTCAACAGCCTATGCTATATTTTGGTTTTATATTTTTAAATAAATTTTGAATTTTTCAAGTGTATAAACACTATTTAAACGCAATTTTGTAAATATTTAGAAATAAAAGTATTTCCATTTTTTTTTCAATTTCTCGCTAAGACTATTTTTCAGGATTCTGAAAATGAAATGGTACGTGAAACTTTTGAGGCTACGTATTACTCCAGGACAGAAAGTTAAAAGGTTAGAGAGGGCGAAGATCATCTTGAATAAGTTGGGAAATGATCTTGAAATAATGTATCTATATATGGACTTTATATCAATCTTTCATGAACTTCCGATCCTTAGCTAAATCAATGATGAACATGTTATTTTCGTTTATGATTGATTTCATCACGATTCTTCTGTTAAGGTGAGAGAGTAATTATACATTCTTAATGTTCAAAGTTGTGTCCAACAGTGTTATAAAAATCTAGGAAAATTCCAGTAAGATATCTTTAATCATTTCTAAGATACACCGGTTCAAATCTTAATGTAAGAATTGGACAATTTTGCTGTTACACGATTTGGACAATTTTGCTGTTACACCAAGTATATAATTTTTCCATAAGATCAAATTGGTTTTCACAATCTTTAACTATATTTTTAAACCTTTCAGCCCGATAAAAACACATTTTTGTTTTCTTTTTGGAGAAGACTCCCATCGCAGAATATGCACACATTCGTTGTCTACATACTGTTGTCTTTTTGAAACTCTCCAAGAATCCGATAAACGCCGACATAAACATTGCCTACTAAATTTTCCCATTACCTATGCTATATTTTGGTTTATATTTTTTAATAAATTTTGGATGTTGTCCCAGTGTCCACCCTGACCCGGGTTAGTAGCACATGTTAGAGACTATAGGCAAATAGTGTACTACGAAACAAACACCATATTTATAGTAAAAATACCAGAAATGTATTTTGTATAAAAATTACCGACAATACATATTTAAAATAAAATTAGCAGCAATACGCATTTACTAAAACATTGTATCAACTTCCTCCGAATCCGCTTAAAATACCACCAAACCTCACAACATATCCGATAATTTCTTAAATCAAGCTGTATTCCAAAATTTAACCTCATCTTTGTCGCCATATTTATTGCTACGTTTTGGCGGTTGTACACACCCGCCAACTTCAGGTTAAGTTCTTGGAGAGGGAATTAAGCAGGAGATAACTGATAACTGACACACATTTGACATGGCACGTGGAACTAGAACAGTCTACCCCAGTGAGCAAAATAAAGGGTTCGTTTCGACATTCCAACGACCTGAAGAAACGTTGTAATAAATATGGCGACAAAGATGAGGACAATAGTCCGAATAATGTAAATAGTGTACATAATACCACATTTCAGAAATATAGACAGATACTAAAAGGCCGAAACGTTGTAATAAATATGGCGACAAAGATGAGGACAATAGTCCGAATAATGTAAATAGTGTAAATAATACCTCATTTCAGAAATATAGACAGATACTGAAAGGCCGAAACGTTGTAATAAATATGGTGACAAAGATGAGGACAATAGTCCGAATAATGTAAATAGTGTAAATAATACCTCATTTCAGAAATATAGACAGATACTGAAAGGCCGAAACGTTGTAATAAATATGGCGACAATGATGAGGACAATAGTCCGAATAATGTAAATAGTGTACATAATACCTCATCTCAGAAATATAGACAGATACTGAAAAGCCGAAACGTTGTAATAAATATGGCGACAAAGATGAGGACAATAGTCCGAACAATGTAGTGTACGTAATACCTCATCTCAGAAATATAGACAGATTCCAATATTTAACTACAACAAAACTTCAACGTAAACACATATCATCGTCTCTAGCAATCACACAAACATATATGCACAAAAGCTGGGCACCTCGAGGCGGTATAATTGTTAGCTAGCTTGTCTCGCTAGAATTACGACTAGAGTAGTGAGTTCGATACTCACTGAGTACCTCCTACTTTCAGCCTTAGGCCACATGTAAGCTAGCCTTGGAAAATCACTGTATGCACAAAAGCTGAGTATCATCTACCATGTATTCAATTGTGAAAGCAGAATAACAGTTTTAGTTAAATTAAAAACTTAAATTTTGGTATTATATAACCCATAAAGGAGTTGATATGCCGTTAAACAGACAAATCAAAATCAATCTCACGTCTCTTGTCTTCAGTATATCTTGGGAGTGATTGGGCGGTGTAATGGTTAGCAAGCTTGTCTTGCTAGAACAATTACGACTGAATACCGCTTTCGGCTTTGTGTCACATCTAAGCTAGGCTTGTAAAATCAATATATCTTGGGAGTGATACATTCTCTTGGCCTTCTTTCGTGTCGTGGAAATTTCAGTTGAATAGATTCCCTTATTGTCTCCATTTGCTTTGTTCTGTTCATGTTGATCTTGGCTTTTATCAGTAACATCATATCTCTTCATCAAGTTTTCATCTGAGAGAAAATTGTCCAGTCGTCACTGACTAATAGAAGACAAGAACTGTCATGGCGTCTATCTATATTTATGAGGTATTCTGTTTTCACAATATCTGAAGTATTCTATTTCCACTATATTCATATTATACTGTTCATGAAAGATGAATAAAAGGAAGCTAAATTCGTGGATTAACAGTTTTTTTTTTCTTTTTATTCCTCCCCCCTAAGAAAACCAATAATGTCACAAAGATGCAAGGAGTTTCTGGGTGTGAAAGAATTGGAGAAAAATATTAAGATGCGAATATAATAAAAGAACGGGATTTGATAAGAGAAAAGATAACGATTGACTTTGTATTTACATTTTAGAAAATCAAAGTTGACATGTGTTGTAACCTAGAAAGGGTTACTGAATGAGGAATAACCAAAACGGATGTTAGAAATGAAATGGTAATCTTTATAACATCAACAAAATACAATACTCGCCAGCGGCGTGAAGTAGGTAAACCACTGCTAGTGGTGGACTACATAGACACCATATTACCTCCACTTACAATAGTGTCCCACGTATTTATGAGGATTGGGACATAGCCATTAGTGTTCATAGGTACGGTATATAACAATTGGAATGAGAATCCGGGTGCAAGTTCCAAAAACAAGATGTGTGAGAGAAGAAACATAGCATAGAACCTACGGTTACTTCTATTACAAATATAAGATAATGAAACAGAGGTGCTAATCAATTACTGCACTTAAATCTTATCAGAATAATTAACATGAATATATTTATGTAAAAATTATACGGAAACTATATTACGGCAGTGTGGAGAGAAACTGAAACTAATATGCCAGATCAGTCCCAATAAGATTGCGTATTAATCTTTGGTTTATATAAAGAATCTCTCAATGCATAGCGAAAGTAGCAGAACAGATGTGAACGAACGTGTCATTTGTTGCCGAGCAGTAGAGGAAGTTCGACGTGTTCGTGTTATACCGTTGGCGGGTAGAGAGATAGATAGATAGATAGATAGATAGATAGATAGATAGATAGATAGATAGAGTGTGTGATAGATAAATAGATGAATATATAGATAGATAGATATATAGATAGTTATAAATAGCATATATATATATATATATATATATATATATATATATATATATATATATGTAGATAGATAGATAGATAGATAGATAGATAGATAGACAGAAACAAACCTAGATGCATAGATAGATATGAACAACCTGAATTAGATAGATGTGAACAAAGCTAGATGGAAAGATGAATAGATATATATAGATAGATATGGACACACACACACACATACATATATATATATGTGTGTGTGTGTGTGTGTGCGTGTGTGTGTGTGTGTATAGATAGATAGGAACAGACTGAGATAGATAGATAGATAGATAGATAGATAGATAGATAGATATGAATAGCCAGGTATATTGATAGATAATTGCTAGCTAGCTAGCTAGATAGATAGATATGAACATTGAAATAAATATGAGCAGAATAAGATAGATAGATAGATAGATAGATAGATAGATAGATAGATATGCTTATTGTTCAAACTATTTTTACCACACGTGGTTTTCTCTATCTCCCATTTAATTTCGCTTCATTCTCATTCAAAACACATAAACACCTAAAAATAAACACATAAACACGCTCTTCATCTTGTAAAAGCCACTTGTTTGCGTATTTTTATGCTCATGCGTATTTATTTATATTGTGTGGTCACAGAATGATTCCTGAACAAAGGTTTTAATACAGGCACACTTTTAGTGGAAGGTAGGGAAAGGACGATAAGAAAAAAAAAAAAAAAAAAAAAAAAAAATGAATGGCGGGAAAAGCTGAATTGTCCGACCGATGAAATACAAGGCGACATTGTCCTCCGCTCAAATTGCATAGCAGACTGTTGTCCCCATTTTTGTATCGGAACAGCGTATCGGAAAGAGGAAGTCGTTTGTTCCTGGCCCGTCTTTGGAACCAGTAAGGAAGGCAAAGAATGGAAAAAGAATTAAGATCGGTTCCTTTATATGCTGCTTTTGTTAGACAAGGGGACAGTTGAGGAAAGATAGAGAAAGCAGAGTGAGGAGAAGCTGCGAACGATGGAAGAAGAAGAAGAAGAAGAAGAAGAAGAAGAAGAAGAAGAAGAAGAAGAAGAAAGCAAACGGAGAGAATGAAGACGAGAGTGTGCGATTGAGAAAGAAAGAGAAAGAGAGAAAGAGAAAAAGAAATGAAAGAAAGCTTAAAGTCAAAATAATGAATAATGGGGAAATGATTAGGTCTAGAGAAAGTAAAAATTTTAAAAATGAAGGTTAGCTCCTGTCTGTAAAGAAATCATTCAAGATACAATGAAACACACAGACACAGATACACACACAAACACACATAAACACACACACACACATATATTGATGCATGTTTCATTAAATAATATAGACAAGTTTTGTCTGTTTATTTTATGTAAATTCTTTTCGTATCGTCTGAGAAGCTTAATAACATTATCATTAAACGAAGAAAGAAAATCACAATATTGATACATATTTTTTAATCCTATCTAAGCTTTCGGCTAACATAAGCCATTATCAAAGATGACAATTACATTAAAATATATTAAGCAATACACGGACAAAACAATAATGATAGTCTGTTTATGTTTACATGAAAGATTTCCAAGCAACGACAAACTCGTGCATGCAAGACGCTGGAAGCGAAAATCACACCGTAGCTCATGACGTCACACATGACCACGCGAGAGTGAAAACGAGAAGTATTAAGTATGTGAAGCCGGTGTTATAAACCAATGACTTCTGTTATAAATTATAAGCATTTAAGAATATTTGTGGAGATTTATTTTGTTCAGATTAGGTTCCAACTGTTTTATGTATATAGCTTCAAGAATTTTTAGTTTTTGTTTATTGTTTTCATGTTTAAGTATAACTGTGTTTTCAACTAATCCATGAACAAAGTCAATGTAAACAAACTCAACGAACAATATTTACCTATTCCCAATCGTCCTGGGTATGACGATAAACTACATCCGGTAGCAAGCCCTCTGTTCAGGAGGTTTTGAGGAGCGTGGAACCAGGTCTACTCTCACCTGGGGTGATAGTACCTTTTAGGGCCCCAGCTATGGGAAAACAGTGAACCTTGATCTGGGGTTCGAAAACACAATGAAAGTATAAAAAATAGATTTTTATAGTAAAAATAATATCCATACATTTAAAAACAAATACATTTAACTCTCTACAAAATCCCTATTTACAAAAATACGTCAACGAAACCTGAGCTCCAAACAGATTTCTTACAAATCATGCATATTCTATACATACGAACCTATCCTAAAAATCTGGTCGGCATTAAATAATCCATTGATGTTGATATACCGTAAAATAAACAAAGCTAAACAAAACCTAATCCCAAGTCAAGTAAATGCTTACAAACTCATATATAAACGAACAATCTGAAAATTACTAAATATGGTAAGAAGTGAAAATTATGAGGATAAGGAGGATAGAAAACGATTGACTTGAAGAATGCAAAACGTGTAATATTCAGGGAATCATCAACGCAGAACTCTTTTCCCCCCAAATTCTTTTTCTGGGAAAGATGTCTGAATTGAATTTCCTCCATAGAATTGGAATTTAAAAAAATAATAATGTTCGCCCTGTCCAAGTCCCAAGTGCCACTAGAGCTAGAGGGATACAGAGTAAAAGATAAGGGTCACAGTTTATGAGGATATGTAGGGAAGACGACGGTTAAAACCTGGACTTGAGAAGATAACGCTTGAACAGGTTAAGATTGTAGTGATAGGGAAACATCATCTTGGGAGTCGGCTTCCACAAATTAGTGATTCGTGGGTAGAAGCTGTTCGAGTGGAATTTACATCTCACCAATGGAATACGAGGGGAATGAGGGTGGTTCACTACGATGGGTTTGGCATGGCGTGTTTTAACTTTGAAGGTTAGAACTGGTGAAAGTAAGGAAAGTAGTTCATTTAAACACTTTCCATGAAAATAGTGATAGAGTAGTGAGAGGCTTGAAGGGATAATAGCCGTGGGGGAAATGAGAGTGATTCGGCTCCGTGTACGTCGCAGTTCTTTCCAAGTTGTAAAAATCAAAACTGGTGGGAATAAAGAACATTTCATCAGAAAATTTCACGTGGAAATAGCGATAGATTTGCTATCTGTGGCATTCAGTTGAAGAGTGGAAAACATCGCCTAAATTATTTTGCACTATAGAAAGCGAGGATTGGCAACAGATTAAATGTGTCAGTTTGCTAATACAAATACAAATTCAAGGCCTTCCCACTCCTGTTAGAGGAACACATCTCTGGTTGAACTCCACGTCTTCCTATCTCTGACCATACTGGGTCATGTAAGGCCCATATATCAGGTTAAATCGTTGCGCCATCTTACCTTTGGCTGGCCTCTAGTTCTTTTCCACTATCAGATGTCCACTCTGCCGCTCTAATAGTCCATCTGTAGTCTCCCAGACGAGAGACGTGGGCAGTCTTATAATTCGTTTCTATTCCTTGGTGTCCACTCTGCCTATCTATGTTTGCCATTCTTGATGGACCCGATTATATCCTTCACTCTTTGGCTGATCTTAACCACTTCCTATTCCTAGCGATACTGGGCCATGATCTTTGCGCCATCTTGCCTTTGGCCACACTCTCGTCCGTTTCTACTCCCTTGGTGTCTACTTTGTCCACCTGTTGTCTCTGAAACGAGTGACGTGGCCAGTCAATCTATGTTCACCATTCCCGATTATATCCTTCACTCTGATCTTAACCACTTCCTATCTTTGGCAATACAGGGCCATTTGAAGCTGCGATATCAGACCCGATCGTCACGTCATCTTACCTTTAGCCGCGTTCTGGTTCTTTTCCACTGTCTTTGCGTCCACTCTGTCGCTCTAATACTCGAGACGAGAGACGTGGACAGTGGATATATGCTTATGCATATTATGTCTAATCTGCTGTTGAATCCAGGTGTTGATCTTGCTGTCACGTAAGGTGATGCCGCGCATGATTCGCTCTATTTTACGTTGGGCCATCGCAAGAGTCTCTTCAATGGTCGTAGGGAGCGTCCATGCTTTAATTCCATAATCCATTACCAGTAGAACATCATCATTAAACATTGTAGCAGTAATATGCATTTTTTGTTTGGTTTTTGTTTAAAAATGCTACGTGTTTATCAGAAAAGCCATGAAAAAGTCTTGAGAAATTACGAAATACTCTTTAGAAGTTGGGAGCCTTTTGCAATGCCATTGTATACTGATGCAATTTAAAAAATGCATAAAAATAAAAAATAAAAATAGATGAACAAAGGAATAAATAAAGATTACCAATCCAAGCAATGAATGAAAAACCAACGGTGATTGCAATGGCGTCGCTTTTGATACTCGCTGCATATTCTTCTGTTCTGAAAGAGGTTCCTCGGATTGCAGAAGGCAGTGCGGAAGTTTAACCCTCGCTTACCATTCACTATTTGTTGCAGCCGCCATTTTCGTTATTTTTGTCTTTTTTTTCTGCTGTATTGCCGCTCGCCCGTTCATTTTCCCGTTCCCGCCAAAATGTTCCGAGCGCGCTAAAATGTTCGAACGATCTCAATGCCTGAAAAGACGTTCAGATTCATTTGATTTTCTTTTAAATCTATTTTTGTTTAGCTTTAATTACAGCGAATGTACGCCGCGCCATTTCTTCCTCCGTTGCTATTGTTGCGTCGAAGAGACGATAGATGCAAGACAACAATATGGCCGGATATCGTTTGAAGGATAAGCGTTGAAAATAATCAGTTTTCACACACGCACAGACACACACACAAATATATATATATATATATATATATATATATATATATATATATATATATATATATATTGTTGCTGTTTAATATATAGTCATTCGTACATGTCGCAAGAACATTCTCTGTGTCGTTATAATTTCATTTATTTGTTTTATTTTTAAGCCTTACTTCCAACCAACCCATCTCCGAATAAGAAAAGAAACTAAATAAAATACTATAAAAGAGGGGCTGAAATAAAATGAAGGGTTTGTATTAATATTCTTATCACTTTCCTTACACCATCACCAAGCTGTTTTCAATGGCAGAATTGCCATCAACAAGTTCATTTCTATGCCTATTCTCCTTTCTGTTCTTAACTCTAGGAATCCTACTAACGCTAGAAATATGACATATCTATTAGACCAGAGACTACAACCTCTATTCACTGTCACACACACACACAAACAATATATATATATATATATATATATATATATATATATATATATATATATATATATATATATATAAACATTTTTGTGTTTATACGTTCTTTTTTATAAATACACATATTTAAATAAATGCTCTGTTTATAATAAACAGTATTGACGACATTCACCGACAGGAATCGAACCTGTATCCTACATGGAACCGTCATATAGCCTGACGTGCTTTACCGATTTAGCCACAGAGGAGCGTTTTGGTCAGCAATTTTCCATGAACAGTAAACAGTATTATAATAATTGTCGGACTTTGTGACGTCATGTGTTTACATTTGTATACGCATCGAGCAGATATGAATGTACGAGAAAAAATCATGGAGAATTGTAGTGTAAAAACAGTAAAATCGACCTTCCTAACCGAAACGCTCCTCTGTGGTTAAATCGGTAAAGCACGTCAGGCTATAGACGGTTCCTTATAGGATACGGGTTCGATTGTTGTCAGAGGACGCATATTTTCTATGTAAATTTCTCGGACAGTCGGGCCAGTAAATGTCGTTAATACTGTTTATTATAAACAGAGCATTTACTTAAATATTTGTATCTATAAAATGAACGTATAAAATGTCTTAAAATAATTGTTGGACTTTGTCCATCTCATAATATGGGTGTGTGTTTATATATATATAATATATATATATATAGGCTGCGATGGGTAAATTGTCTCCATATTTTTATTTTAATTTTGCGCAAGCGCCTTGTTTGTTTTTGAATTTGTCGAATGCAGAATGCAATAGGGTCAGTTGGCAACGGTCTGTGAGAAGAAAAGCACGATGACGCAATTCACTCCGCCAGAAAATATGGTAACCGCGTGCTGTACTGCTTGGAATTGGCACCGGAGGTTCCAATACGAACATTTCAGTGTGTTTGGGTGACAATTTGCGGAGAGTGCAGATGATTAGAAATAGTTGGATGAGATGTGCAGTAAATATGATGGTGTTTGGAGTGGTCACTGGTGATGGTGACGTTATGGTGACTCAACACGGTGGCCTACATCAAGTTCCTTGAGAAGGTAGTGCTGCACTGGTTCCTGAGGTTGGCTGCTGGAAGACCCTATGCCTGACAACAGGCCTCTGCACCGTGCCACCCAAGCAGGAGAATCCAGTCAAGGCTGTCAGACAATTTCTCCAACCATATCACCCTTTACATCTAGCCACCTAACTTCCCAGACTTTAACCCCTTGATTATTATGTGTGGGACGCTGTTGAGCGAGAGACCACCAAAACTCCTTGTAACACCAAAGATAAACTGACGTAAGGATTATGGCAGCATTCAGCAATTTAAACAAGGAGACCGTCCAGAAGAGTTGCAGGAGATTCCGAAGTCATCTGGAGGTCGTGGTTAAAGCCAGTGTTGATTTTATTGAATAAATTTACTCTTTAGTAGTTCAAAATATTTTTGTATAATTTTGGTAAATATATCTCTTCAAAAAAGATGTCAGTATTATTTTCATTTTTGCGCAATTTAGACAAGAATTTATCCACCGCAGCATATATATATATATATATATATATATATATATATATATATATATATATATATATATTGCGCGCGAATTGCATTACATTTTGACAAATGACAAGTCTTATGTTAAGATTATTTTTATATATATATATATATATATATATATATATATCAACATATAGCGTGTAAAAAGAAATATTAACATAAGACTTGTCATTTGTCAAAATTTAGTGCAATTTGCGTAGATATAGATCAACCTATAACAAACAAAATGATATATATATATATATATATATATGTGTGTGTGTGTGTGTGTGTGTGTGTGTGTGTGTGTGTGTGTGTGTGTGTGTGTGTGTGTGTGTTTTGAACAATAAAAAATATTAAAAAATTAAAATCTTCAGACATACTGGGTTGTATATTAATATTCTTTCGTTTTTATTATTTCAATTAGATTCCTCGTCTCGTTTCGGCCAACATGACCATCATCAGGAGAAAAAAAGATTCCCGCTTGCTAATAGCAGTGAACTACAGAATTGAATGTATTGATGGAGAAAATGAACCTTTGTCTGTAGTTTTCATTTGGTTGTTTTTTAATTTTTTTATCATGAATTTTGGTCAGTCCTTGTGTTGGTCAAACGGTCTCTTTTACGTTGTCATTTCGGATAAGAGTTGGATGGATTCCTGCTGCTCTCAATTCCCTTGCTTCTTTTGACAGTTTTATTGGTTCCTGGAAAGGGGGGGTGTCTGTTAAGTAGGTGTGGTATTTGGTTCTTAGGGAGTGAGTGAGTAAGTGTAAGTATATATATTAGCATGGGTGTGTGTAAGTGTGAGGCCTCAACAACTTCGCAATCATGTCTGTCTTGTGTGGGTGAGAAATGTGGGTAGGGCCTGATTTGTGGGGTTATATATTAATTCTGTCTATGTGGTTAAATTTGTAATTAAGCCCGTCTGGATGAAGCGATTTTAAGTGCAGAAGTAACATTAATATTCATTAATATATATATATATATATATATATATATATATATATAGGATTGGTGTATACGGAATAAATTCCAATAACCAACAAATACTATTCTTAAAAAAGTGCTCAATACAGAGTAGAGCTAATATAATAATTTATTCGAAAATTATAACATAAAAATGTTATAAAATCCCTCGTTGTCAAGTTTTTTGAATTCTCATATACTTGTATTTTGATTGGTTAATCCAGCTTATGTAATAAAGTTTCCCCTAGCGAGGGGTGTTTGATTGATTTGAACTTTTAAAACCCTTTATTCTATATTCAACAACATTTCTTGATAATACACCAGTAGTGTTGAAACAAAATGGCTATTTAAAAAGTGATAACTTTTTATGTTACAATTTTCGAATAAATGATTACACACACACACACACACACACATATATATATTTTTTCATCATAATTATTATTATTATTATTATTATTATTATTATTATTATTATATATTTTATATACATATACATTAATAAGTTTCTAAATAATGAAAATTTATTAAACCATAGACATGAGTTAACGGTTTTCTGCCGACATCAACAAATTTTCGAATTAAATAATTAGCATAAAAAAAAAAATCATAGTCTAATAAAAGGTTTAAAAGCTTAACCCAATCATAAGAAAAACCCTTTACGAAGTCGTCAAAAAATCAAGTTGTAGTTCAGTGCGACGCGTTTAATTAAGAAACAGCCCTTTACAAAAATAAATAAATAAATAAAAGGATAAATACATAAATAAATAAAATAAAACAAAATTCTCTAGACACTTAACGACATATTATGGTGCCAAAAGCTATCTTTCGCTGTGACTGACCAGACGATGTACGCACATGAATACCATCATTCACTTTGAAATGGATACCCCGACCCTGCTTCTGATTGACCTCTTTCCGAAGGTGACTGATATGTGGATAAAAATTAACTCTTAGGCCCCTTATCTAAATAGTCGTCCCAGCCGTTTCCATATTAATTAATTTTCGAATGAACATGCTTATAAAGATGCGTAAATTTCATGATTGGTTATTCCTAAATTTTCGTTTGAGGATGAAACAGGGCTTGATACTTTAACTCAATTTAATTTTAATAATTATATTGAGGTTTTCGGCTCTTATGTAGCGAAGGAATCATATTTTTTTAAAAATAATTAATAATATTTTTTGTTTAAAAATATGATTCCTTCGCTACATAAGAGTTCTCATGTTTCAAAAACGAGAGCCGAAACCATACAAATAATTATTAAAATTAAGTTGAATTGTGGTGTTTAGTCCCGTTTCGTCTTCAAGCGAAATTTTAGGAATAAGCTATCTCTTGGTTTACGTATGATTTTAGGCATGGTCCTTTACAGAATTCGTTATTGTGGGAGTGGCAAGACTATTTTCCTTCGTTAAGTGGTCAGAGAGTTAATTGTTATCATACCCTGCCACCTGGCAGAGTATGAAGTTAAGCTAATTGATTGTTCCTTTTTGTAAATTCTATCTGTAATGAAAGTCTCCTGAACGCGTTTGCCGTTATTGACGCGCTCGTAAAAGTCGTTATAGACGACCACGCAAATATTTCACTTGTGCATGTTAGGTTGTGATGTTGCGCGCATTTTATTTGCTTGTTTTGATCTCGATCAAATCCAACTTGACGCGTGTTGAACAGTTTTTGAAGGCGATGCGAAACGCTTTTTCAACCAACGGCCAGTGATGCCTATTTTTGAAAGGAAGGAAATGACCGAATGTCCCAGAAACCCAATCTCAACTATATATATATATATATATATATATATATATATATATATATATTAATGTTATTTTATTTAAAACGGAAATAATATTCTAAAGATTGTTTTTTTTTAAATAGAAGGACGACAACTTAAATTGTAGTCACGTTCTATTCGCGGGTCTCATAATAAACGGTATTATCATACGATACAGAATTAAATCTTTAAAGACGACCACAATTAACAACAACAAATCACCTGCAAAATGGTTGAATGTGACTGGGACAATAGACAGCACGGATAATTTTTACACACGCTTCTCCCCTAACAAAGAGAAAATATTCCAGAATTCTTGAAAAACATAATAAAAAATGACTCAAATTTTCCTTGTCTGTCATATTCAACGGAACATGCCTGAAAGAAATGTTGCTATCCAAATATACATTAACGATTAGACACAGAAAGAATATGACATGGTGTGCCAAATATATTTATTACATAACTGATATAGAGGATTTCTACATTTTTCTATTTCGTGCAGGAAATACTCGTTTGTGGATCTCCCTTGCGAAACCCTGGTTTCCAGCCAACTTTAATCTTTAAAAAATTAAATGTAAATGTCAATCGCTATCTACTCACCTCAGAATTACTCTTTTCTCTTCTCAATCATTATTAATGTTTATGTTCCTAATTTTCCCAAACGCTGTAACTCCTTGTGTCTTAGTGGCTTTCCTGCCTTACAGGGGCTGAAACCGATTTAAAAAAATCTGTTCTCTCTTTCGCTGATGCTGCACCCTCATAATATGTGCGTTGGAAATGAGAGAGCGAGTTCGTGCGTGTTCTCTTCGTAGTGCTTTAAAACCAGTAATTTGATTGGCCGCCGGACGCTTCGTCTGTGGCTAAATGGTATAGAACCACAGGTCATGTGACGGCTCCGTGTAGGTAACAGGTTCGATTCCTGTCGGAGAACACATATTTTATCGGACATTCAGATCGGTAAAAGTAGTTAATAATGTTTATTATAAACAGAGTATTTACTAAAATATTCGTATCTATAAAAAATAACGTATAAACAGAAAATATATTAAAATAATTGTCGGACTTAGTCCATTTCATAAAATATGATGTCGTTTGTTTATGATAAGCTTCGGACAGGTATGATCGTTCAAGAAAATCATGAGAAATTTGATTTAAAAACAGTAATTTGACTTTGCTAACCAAACGCTCCCTCTGTAGCTGAATGGTATAGCATCTCAGGTCAAGTGACGGCTCCATGTAGGTAACAGGTTCCTTTCCTGTCGGAGAACCCTTATTTTCTACAATACTTCTCGGATATTCAGGCCGAGAAATGTCGTTAAAACTATTTATTATAAACAGAGCATTTACGTAAATATTTTTATCTACAAAACTAACAAAAGACAGAAAATATATTGATATGTATATATATATATATGTGTGTTTGTTTTATCAATATTTGTATTAGAGCCGTTTGGTATTGTAGGATTTTAAATCAGGTACGTTTTTATTATTTTCAACGCCTTATGTTAGAATCTCCAACTGACGACAATCCAGGCAGGTTTCGATCCTAGCTAGAGGCAACCGGACGTCTAACCACACTGCTAAGCTGAGATACAGCCAAACAGTCTGTGGATCAGCGGAACAGTCTGTGGATGGCAATATATATATATATATATATATATATATATATATATATATATATATATATATATATATATATATATATATATATATAATTTGCATTTAGGCAGCAATCCCCCATTAAAATGACTGGCAGAAAGTTATTGCAGTTAAGTTTTTTACTTCAATTTTATATGATCGTATAATTGTCAAAAAACACAAGAAAAATTAAATTAAAAACTTTAACCGCAATAGCTTTTCAGTCGTATTTAATGGAATTGTATATATATATATATATCGATGTTCCACTATATATATATATATATATATATATATATATATATATATATATATATATATACAGTGGAACCTCGATTCACGAATTTAATTCGTTCCTGAAGCACGTTCGTAACCCGAAATGTTCGTTAACCGAAACTATTTTTACAATAAGAATTACTGTAAGATGGAATAATCCGTTCCTGGTTCCAAGATGATTGTTTATTTAAATTTTAACAACAGTACTCTCTGCACGAGTTTATACACAAAACTAATGAAAATCATTAAATCTAAGAAAAAAAAAACAATATTAAACAGAAAAATATAGACGTACACTTCAATTTTATCGTACCTGTTATGTAGGAGATTTGATGACGTAAGTGGAATGGAAAGGAAAGAGATGTTATTGTTTAGAAAAGGCAAATAAAGACATGATCGATTCTTTATTTATAAAAATAATATAGATTTTTGATTTGCCAAACTGAGTAGGAAAAGACATCAACAATTGTTTTTCTCTTAATTTTTCTTTTTCCTTTACCAGTATCACTGCTAGTTTTCATTGGAGCCATGACTGAGGACTAACGAAGATAATAAAAAGGAACAGTACAACAAAATTGGCAAAGAAAATCACAGCACAACACACGAATGTATACAACATGGCGGTCGACTCAGATGATTTTGTTCAGCTTAACTCGATTCGGCAATATTTTTTGAGAGACCGAAATTTGGTTCGATAACTGAGGCATTTTCATCTCGATTTTCTGTTTGAAAATCGATTTTGTGTGTGTGTGTGTGTGTGTTTGTGTGCGTGTGTGCGTGTGTGCGTATGTATGTCTTTATGTATTTGCTCTTTCCGAATTTTCTTTAAGTAGAAAAAAGTCACTGGCTCTAATGTACTCCTTCTAATATTCCAATGATTTCATTTTGTATATTTCTTGTATTCCTCCCTCTATTGTAATCTCTTTATTTTATGTTTTTTTTTCTTTCCCTTTATGAGTGAGTTTTTTTTTTTTCATTCTAATCTTTTCTTCTTGATTAATCATGACCAATTACAGACTATTTGGCTTTTCGACTGCTACTACCATTGAAATTTCACTGGACATTTTTCCTTTTAACACAATCAGCAGATTTTCACACGAACCTTCTTGATAGGATTTCTCGTGAGTTAGTGACAAAAAATTCCCCCTGAACTGAATTAATGTTTTCAATGTAATTACTTTCTTGAGCCTTTGATTATTTTGATAAATAACGACAAAAACAACAACAACAACAACAATAATAATCATAATGATAATAATAATAATAATAATGATAATAATAACACCTATTGACTTACGTAAAATTATGTAATTTAATGTATAAGGAGAGCTCAATAGATTTTTTTTTCTTTTTTTTAATCATTTCACCCCAAATTCTACAGAAGGTAGCGACGGTGAGTAAGAAGAAGGGACTAAGCATCAGCTACAAGAAAACAGAATGCATGGTCATCAATAAAAGCATGACCCCTAAATATGATCTTCAGGTCGGGAACACTAGAATCAGTCAGACGCAGAAGTTTAAATACCTGGAAAGTATTTGGACAGAAGACGGTAAGTGCGACACTGAGATCCATAGACGTATCAGGATGGCCAAGGACGCATTCCAAAAGCTGGACAGAGTATTGCGAGGCAGGAGGCTATCTTTGGTAACAAGGAAAAGATACGTGACATCTGTCCTTCTTTGCGGCAGCGAATATTGGACGATTTCCTCAAAGATGAAGAGACTCTAGGCAACGGAGGTATGGTTCTACAGAAGGATGCTAAGGATATCATGGACCGACCGTGTGAGCAAAGATGAGGTCTTAGAGAGGATGCAAACAAGGAGGGCTTATACTTAACATCAGGAAGAGTCAGCTGGAGTTTCTGGCACATATAACGAGGAAGGACGGCCTGGAGAATCTGATACTCACGGGTCGAATAGAGGAAAAGAGAGACAAGGGAAAACAACGCATGACATACCTAGCAGGTGAATGACAGAACGCGGTCTGGGGGAGGAAGCAGAGGGAAGGAGCTGCAAGGGATAGAGGGAGGTGGAGAGCCATGATCGCCTACGTCCTGAAAGGACATGGCACATAAAAAGAAAAAGGAGGCAATGCCACTAGTAGGGGTGGGGTTACAGGAAGTGAAAGTAAAAGAGAAGCCTGATTGAAGAACGGACAGAAGATGAACGGGATTCATGAAGAAGGTAGATGGCGATTGATGTTGCATTTAACTTTTTGAAAAGTGTAGCTATCAGGAAAGCAAGAAACTGGAATGGTGTTCCACAGATGGGAAGTGCTAGAAAACAAACTGGAGTACAAGTGTCGGTTGAATTTAGCTATATCAAGAGTTTGGGACCTAAGTGCCAATCGAGTAGTACGTTTAAATTCATGTAATCGGGGCACAGTTACAATGAATATTACCAATAAAAAGTTTACGTTACTTATGTATAACCCGGGCTTACACCCAGTTCATGTTGAAACACTTGTTCCCTTAAGATCAGCGAAAATAAGCAGCGTGTTGTAAGCTTGGGTGTGCGGGTGGTGTAACGGATAACGGCTTGGAATTAGAAATCGGAGGGACGTGTTCCAATTCCTGTTGGGTTCGTTATATCCACTTATGCCCAAATAATCTTGGGAAAGGTATGAATCGACCACTTGAACCCCAGCTTTGGTTTAATTAATAAAAAAAAACATTATTATCACCCGTTCCAAAAAGATTCTTACAATCTAAACTTTTCTGGCTTTAAATAATCTGCAGATGGTTGATAAAACGTAGAAAACGAACAAATCTATGACCAATTAAAAGTTTAGCGATGTTAATTCTTCTCAAGGTCAGATAAGAATAATTGTATCATTGGCAAAATATATATTTTGAGAAATGCTTATTAAATAGACTAAGTTTTAGCCACAGGTGATCAATCGAGAACTCTACAAAAAGTTCTAGCGGTGTTTGCTTCTGTCAGCGCACGAGAAGAGACGAGAGTTGTGGCAGGATGAATCGAGGTTGTTTCACGACGACAATGTTCCTGCTCACAATGCCCTGAGCATTCGGCAGTTTCTAGCCGATAACAACCCGACCTTGCTCCGTGGGATTTTTTTCCTTTCCCCAAGCACAAGGGGACCCGTTTTGAAGGCGTGGAGGCCATCAAATAGGCCGTAACGACGGAGCTGAAGGGAATCCAAGAAGAATCCTTCCAGGAGTGCATAGAAACGTGGCAGAGATGGGTAGAAAAGTGCATTAGACTCGAGGGAGATTTACTATGTAACGGAATCCGAGACATGTAACTGGACTCACCCATTCTTCGATGTGAGGGGCATCGTCCATAGTGAATTTTTGCCACACTTTGATCAGTGAGCGAGAATAGACGATACTTTGCCAGGACAAATCGAGACTGCTTCAGCACGATAATGTTTCTTATCACAACGCCCTGAGCATCCAGCTGTTTCTGGCCTAGAAGAACATCGCCGTACTGAAACAACCTCCCCATTCACCCGACCTTGCTCCATGGGATTTTTTTTCCTTTCCCCCCCAAAAAGGGGATTATCAACGGAACCCGTTTTGAAGGGGTTGACACCATCAATAGGCCGTAACGACTGAGCTGAGGAGAATCCAAAAAGAATCCTTCCAGCAGTGTATAGAAACTTGGCAGAGATGGGTAGAAGAGTGCATTAGACTCGAGGGAGATTTACTATGAAGGGGAAACCATGGAATTTGTTGTCTGGATTTGAAATATATTATTTGTCAAACCAGTCCAATTACTTTTCAGACAGACCTCATATACAAACAACTGTTAACACCTTGACTAGCAGAGGTAAAGAACGCAATCTGATATAACAATTTAACTTTATACTAGAGAACTCAGACAATAAGAAATTTATAAGTTGCTTTATAGTTTAAATTGACCATTATTTTCACACTAACAGTATCACTATTTAGTTACCAATATGAATTTTGGATCCTTGCCTTAATCCTTCCTCGCCAATTATTTTGGGAAAAACATTTCATTTTTAAGCGAATTGTTGTTAATATAGTAACTAAAAAACTGAGGCACCTTGAATAACCCGATCCGTGGCTAACACGTCTACCAGACTCGTCTTAAGCGGAGAGTGGCATAAAATGACTCAAGATCGACTCAGAACAGGGGCACTTTGAAGTATCCGAGTGGTGGCTAACACATCTAGCAGACGTATGAGTTGACAATTGGACTCATTTCAAGCACAGAGTGGCAAAATATAAATCACGATCGACTTAGAACAGAGGTACGTTGAAGTACCCTAGCGGTGGCTAACACTTCTAGCAGACGTATGACTTGTCAAGTGAACTCATTTCAAGCCCAGAGTGGCAAAAATGAATCAAGATCGAATAAGAACAAAGGCACTTTGAAGTACCCAATCTATGGCTAATAACTCTACCTGATGTATGAGTTGACAAATGGACTCGTTTCAAGTTCAGAAAAAAAAAAAGAAGAATTCATATCGACTTATAAACACGTCTTTAGCTGTTTAATTTTTTTTAACGTTATTATTTGGACGTATTTATTCGTCTGTGTTTGAAAAGACATTTTCGGTATAAACGTATATATACGTCAACGCCGGGAAAAGGTTTTAGCGACAGATACCAGTTATTTGCTTTAAAAAAATAACTCGTTCTTTAAACAGTGATGTCAAGACTACAAATAACGAGATAACTCGTTGTTGGTATCATAAGAAGAACTGCCAAGCACGAGTGTTGGCAGTCAATGTGTGTGTGTGTGTGTGTGTGTGTGTGTGTGTGTGTATGATTAAAACAAAAGATGATCCTCAAGTGCTTCTTATAATATGTATATTTAATAGTCCAGTTAATAACATTTGAGGAATAAAAAAACAGCCAAAATATAATATTGACAACAAGATTGATGATATTTATTACATACTAGCTTAAAAGCCGCCCTATCGGGTGGCATTTAAGCTAGCTCCTGCGGCGGGCTCTTGAACGGACCTTCATCACAATAGATAGGGAGGATTAGATGCGATAGGCAACAATAAACTACAGAAGATCTCAAAATTGATCGCTGCATTTAAGGATTGCGTTAATATTTAAGCTTACCTTTTAAAGGTTCAACGATAATTCTTCTGTTGCTGCTTGCTACAATTTGATGTACGTAGGTCCTTACTTTCCGGACAAACAATTATTTTTATTTCATGCGCGACTTTCGATGGATTTCGTAATTAATTTCGATTATTGCCAAATTTCTTTTCAAGTTATAAAAATTTTAATCGTACAAAAAAAAAAAAATCTCTAAAATTCACGTCAAAAATCACCGAAATCAATTGCAGTAATGAAAAGTTGGGAATCCCAAATCTCAAGATTGTGGATCCAGATCCACCCTGGAATGTTTTTAATTTGCTCACGGAGTCGACTTGATTCCAGAATTGTGATATGTTTGGCTACGCCCTCTACGATTAAATTTGAAAACCCGGACAATTTTATTTTGAAACACTGTCATTTGAGAACAATCAATTTTTCATTTGAATATGAGCTATTGAAAGTTAGTAAATTATGTCCCTTCGATTGTTTTTATCAGTAGAAGGCAATATGGCGGAATCCAAAATCAATCGCAGTAATAAAAACTTGGGAATCCAAAAGTTCAGGATTGCGGGTTCGAATCCAGTCCGGAATGTTTTTAATTTGCTACGAATTCTTTTAAGACTAAGTTTTAGGTTGGTGTAAAAATAATGACGTAATAATGTCTTTTTTGACGTATTTTTTAAGGTCAAAAAACGACATTATTACGTCATTATTTTTGCCCCAACCTAATAGTATCAACATATCTTGTCCTTCACCAATAGTACTTACATAAAAAAAAACATCACTTTCTAAATATTTTTAAAGTTTCAAAGATGATAATAAAACTCCAAAGATAAAATGGTAAATTTTAAAAATCACATCTAGATCTTTATATGAACCATGTTTTCTGTTTGCATTAGGAATTATCAGATTTTATGATAAGAACTCCTTGGTAAATCAAAGGAGCGAATTAACGGTAAATTGTAAACATAGTCTACCTTTTATCTTACAATATAGTTAAGCTTTGGAATTTGATAATGTTTTTTCATATATTTTAGTTGAACTGCGTTGCACCATATATGGCTATTTTTTTATTTGTATGATTTATTTGGATTTAATATAGCACTGTAATAATCTCCTGTTAGTATTATTAACATCTTCTATGGTTATATAAATGTAGTTAATTTGTATTTTTGACATATTACTTTGATAGGTTGGTATTATTAGTATCTTATATGGATGATATTTATTTAACGGTTGCATATGAATTTACTAAATAATTCTGTTTTATAAACTACGCAAAGGCGTTCGACAAATTACGCCACAAGGATCCGTTGGAACTGCTCAGCAACCTTGATATATTCAGGAAAGACATCAGAATAATCAAGAACCTGTACTGGCAGCAAACGACATGCATACGCATTGACAATGAGTTCAGGAAATATACAAAAATAGAAAGGAGCGTAAGGCAAGGATGCGTCTTCTCACCGGACTTATTCAACCTATACAGCAAGGCAATTCTGAGAGAACTGGAAATCCTGTCAGGATTCTTCATTGGCATCCACAATCTTAACAACATAATATACGCAGACGACGCAGTACTGATAGCAGACACGGAAAAGAAATTACAAGACCTCCTAGAGAAGGTAGCGAAGGAGAGCGAGAAGAAGGGACTAAGCACAAACTATAAGAAGACAAAATGCCTGGTCATCAGTAAAAGGAGGAGCCCGAAATGCGATGCTAAAATCAAGCATGTGCGGAAGTTTAAATATCTGGGAAATGGTGTTGACGGAGAACGGTAGGTGCGACGTTAAAAACTGAAGACGGATTGGAATCGCCAAAGACGCATTCCAAAAGCTGGACAGAGTACTGCGAGACAGGAGGATTTCTTTGGTGACAAAGGAAAGAGTACAGAGCTGCTACGTGAAATCTGTCCTCCTTTACGCCAGCGAATGTTGAACGGTCTCCTCATGGATGAAGATGAGACAGTAGCTAACTATGAAAAAAACTAAGGACATTTTTCGAAATCAGCACCTTCAAATTAGCTAAAAATGTGTTTCGTTTCTTGGCACCAAAAATCGTGTTGACCAGTGTAAAAGTATAGCTGAAAGTGCACGAAATCACAGAACATTTGGACAGTTTCTACACACTCTGTGTCCAGAAAAGAAAACACTTGTTCAAACACAAGAAAAATTAAATAAAAGTTTAATCGCACTACCTTGTCTGTCGTCTTTAATGAAATACACACACACATACAAACACACACATACATACATACATACATATATATATATATATATATATATATATATATATATATGGAAAGAAGGCTTAGATTATATATATATATATATATATATATAGATAGATAGATAGATAGATAGATAGATAACTAGACTCGTTTCGAAAAACCCTCGAATATTTGATTTGTTAATAATCAAATCAATCTCGAGGGAAAAAAGGTCTTAAAAAAGAAAGAGCTACAAACATGAACTTCTGTCGACACAAAAATCGCACAGATGCAGGTCTGAAGCCCAAAAAAAAAAAACCGATACGAGTAACAACTAACTAACAAAAGCGCTCAATACAACCGTAGAGCAGACCTAGATACACCTAGTACCTTGTCTGGCTCACTAGTTGTATCTATCTATATATATATATATATATATATATATATATATATATATATACGGAAAGAAGGCTTAGATTATTGACAGAAGAGAATGAAAGCAAGAGGGAAAGCAATGCATAGCCTAGCTAGTGAGCTTGAGTAAATGGATGGCGAAACAAGGTTTAGGAGAAATAACAAAAAAAAACTTATTAAGAGGGACAAAGGACATGAAATTGTGGAGAGCCATGATCGCCAACGTCCTGAAGGGACACGGTACATAGAAGAAGAAGAATGACTTTGAGTAAATGGATGGTGGAAAAAGATTTAGGAGAAATAACAAAAAAAAATTTTTTAAGTGCTACAAAGGACAGGAAATTGTGGAGAGCCATGATCGCATATGTACTGAATTGTCAAGGTACATAGAAGAAGAATGATTTTGAGTAAATGGATGGCGGAACAAGATTTAGGAGAAATAACAAAAAGACAAACTTTATTAAGAGTTACAAAGGTCAGGAAATTGTGGAGAGCTATGATCGCATATGTACTAAAGTGACACATCATATCGAAGAAAAAGAATGAGTTTCAGTAAATGGCTGTCGAAACATACTTTAGGAGAGATAACAAAAAGACAAAATTTATTAAGCAGGACAGGAAAATGTGGAGAGCCATGGTCGCGGGCGCGTGTGTGTGTGTGTGTGTGTGTCTTCTACAGACAGACTGTTTCACCGTATCACAGCTTATCAGTGTGCCTAAACATCCGATTGCCTCAAGCCAGGATCGAAACCCAACCGATTTGGCATTAGTCGGAGATTCCCCCCACCCAATTTGCTGCTTTTATAGGGGAAATATCGGAGAAAGCGGATCTTGACCAGAAGATCACATTGACGGGAAAATTACAATTACCATTTAATGTTGAATCCTGTGTCTTTTTTCTCGTGCAAAGAGTGACGCAGGTTCGAATCCTGCCGGAGATTGCAATTTGTTTATTCCGTTTTAAGAAACATTAATATAAAATCGTTGATCAGCACTCTTTTCTTTATTTCTAACGAAATTTTCATGATTCTTATTACTTTGTTTAATTTTTGGAAGGCATCTTTTGCCATTCCAATTAACGTTCGGATTTTGATGACACATTTTCCGTTTTGTACTCTTTTCATTTCGCCATCTCTAATTCGTAGTTCATAGTTTTAAACTCTTTTTCTCTTTTGCTGACAAACATAGAAACAAATTTCTTATAATTGATAGCTTAATCACTTCTCTTTGATTCTCTTTACCGCTTTTTCTAAGAGGGCCTATATTTTTCTTTCGGTGTTCTTTCACTTTCTTTCTTTCTCTCAAACACTTTCTTTCTTTCTTTCATACACTTTCGTTCTTTCTTTCTTTCTTTCTTTCTTTCTTTCTCTCACACACTCTCTTTCTGCTTTTTCTTTCTCTCGTACATTATCTTTCTTTCTCTCACACGCTTTCTTTCTTTCTTTCACCCACTTTCTTTCTTTCTCCCACACGCTTTCTTTCTTTCTTTCACCCACTTTCTTTCTTTCTCTCACCGCTTTCTTTCTTTTTTTCTCTCACGTTTTCTTTCTTTCTTTCTTTCTTTCTTTCTTTCTTTCTTTCTTTCACACTTTTCTTTCTTTCAATTTATAACTTTCTTTCTTTCTTTCTTTCTTTCTTTCACTTTCTCTCTTTCTTTCTTTCTCTAAGACTTTTCTTTCATTCTTTTTATACACTTTCATTCATTCTTTCTTTCTTTCACCCACTTTCTTTTCTTTCTCTCACACGCTTTCTTTCTTTCTCTCACTTTCTTTTTTTTTTTTCTCTCACGTTTTCTTTTCTTTTCTTTCTTTCTTTCTTTCAACCCCACTTTCTTTCTTTCTCTCACCGCTTTCTTTCTTTTTTTCTCTCACGTTTTCTTTCTTTCTTTCTTTCTTTCTTTCACACTTTTCTTTCTTTCAATTTATAACTTTCTTTCTTTCTTTCTTTCACTTTCTCTCTTTCTTTCTTTCTCTAAGACTTTTCTTTCATTCTTTTATACACTTTCATTCATTCTTTCTTTCTTTCACCCACTTTCTTTCTTTCTCTCACACGCTTTCTTTCTTTCTCTCACCGCTTTCTTTCTTTTTTTCTCTCACGTTTTCTTTCTTTCTTTCTTTCTTTCTTTCACCCACTTTCTTTCTTTCTCTCACCGCTTTCTTTCTTTTTTTCTCTCACGTTTTCTTTCTTTCTTTCTTTCTTTCTTTCACACTTTTCTTTCTTTCAATTTATAACTTTTTTCTTTCTTTCTTTCTTTCTTTCACTTTCTCTCTTTCTTTCTTTCTCTAAGACTTTTCTTTCATTCTTTTATACACTTTCATTCATTCTTTCTTTCTCTCACACACTTTCTTCCTTTCTTTCTTTTTTCTTTCTCTCTATCTGTCTGTCTGTCTGCCTGTCTGTCACTCACTCAATTTCTGTGGGCGTGTCGAAATGAAAAAGGCACTTGATGGGAAGCGACATTTGTGCAGAATTGCTGATTCCTAGGTAAACTATCCCATCATTTTTTCTACGATGAACGGAACAACAACAACAACAATAATAAAAAAAATAATAAATATACTTATGCTATAAAAAGCGTAGTTCCCATAGACTGTAGCCATAAATAATTGAGGCTGGTAAGAGATATGTTTTCTTTTTTCGTTTTTCTTTTGTTTTTCTATCCATTCACTCCAAGCAAGGCGACAATACCACTAAGACGCATGAGGATACAGAGTGTGAAAGAGAACAAAAAAACTTCAGAAGAAATCGGAAACCCAGTCCTAAACAGGAAACAAGGGATAACCCTCTACTCCTGTCCAAAAGAGCGGAAAACTTGCGCCTCATAACCAGCAGCTTCGTGTCGATGAAGCTCGATAGGCTAGTTTGGCATTTACAGTAAGAAAAACCCTGAACATGTGAGCAACGACGAAGTTTTAGAGGAAATTGAAACAAAAAGAATATTAGAAAGACAAAGTTGACATTTCTAGGGTAGATTATATGGAAAGGAGGCATAGATTATTGACAGAAGAGAAGGAAAGCAAGAGGGAAAGCAATGCATAGCCTAGCTAGTGAGCTTGAGTAAATAGATGGCGGAACAAGGTTTACGAGAAATAACAAAAACCACAAAATTTATTAAGAGGGACAAAAGACATGAAATAGTGGAGAGCCATGATCGCCAACGTCCTGAAGGGACACGGTACATAGAAGAAGAAGAATGACTTTGAGTAAATGGATGGTGGAAAAAGATTTAGGAGAAATAACAAAAAAAAACTTTATTAAGAGCTACAAAAAACAGGAAATTGTGGAGAGCCATGATCGCATATGTATTAAATGGACAAAGTACATAGAAGAAGAAGAATGATTTTGAGTAAATGGATGGTGGAACAAGATTTAGGAGAAATAACAAAAAGACAAACTTTATTAAGAGTTACAAAGGACAGGAAAGTGTGGAGAGCCATGATCGCATATGTACTAAAGAGACACGGCACATCGAAGAAAAAGAATGAGTTTCAGTAAATGGCTGTTGGAACATACTTTAGAAGAGATAACAAAAAGACAAAATTTATTAAGCAGGACAAAGGACAGGAAAAATGGAGAGCCATGATCGCATAGTACTAAAGAGACACGTCACATCGAAGAAAAAAGAATGAGTTTCAGTAAATGGCTGTTGGAACATACTTTAGAAGAGATAACAAAAAGACAAAATTTATTAAGCAGGACAAAGGACAGGAAAATGTGGAGAGCCATGATCGCATAGTACTAAAGAGACACGTCACATCGAAGAAAAAGAATGAGTTTCAGTAAATGGCTGTTGGAACATACTTTAGAAGAGATAACAAAAAGACAAAATTTATTAAGCAGGACAAAGGACAGGAAAATGTGGAGAGCCATGGTCGCCAACGCCCTGAAGAGACACGACACATAGAAGAAGTAGTTGTGTTTAAGCAGGCCGGTTCTGGGTCGTTGTTATTATTATTATTGCTTTAAGATGCAGTCTTCAGCAATATTTTTATTACTATTTTCTTGTTTTTCAAAATATTTGCAAAACAAGAGTTGTTGTTTATATCCCCCCCCTTTTCTACTCTGTCGTCCACTTATTTACTTCTCTCTCTCTCTCTCTCTCTCTCTCTCTCTATCTATCTATCTATCTATCTCTTTCTCTCTCTCTCTCTCCTTCCATTCCATCTTTCCTCCCACACTTCATCTTATTTCCGTTCTTGCCGTTTCGGCTCTCCCGTAGACCTCGCCATGTTTTCTTCTCATATCTCCTTTTCAGCCCATCTCCATCCCTCTACCACTTCCTGCTTTTTTAACAACTCGCCCTTCATCACCTCCGCCATGTTCATTGTAAGCAGGCGAGATAAGGCAGCTTTAACAAGTTAGTTTAATGTCCAACCTAAATAAGGAAAAGAAAGAAAATAGGTGAGATTATCGAGGATTATTCTTTATAACTCGTGAAGAACGCACCCGACATAAGTATCAAGTGATAAAACTCAACACATGGTTTAAGGATAATAAAAAAAATAACAATTTAAAATGCCTAATAAAATGAATTGTCGCTATATTTAATATCTCTAAACGCCGTAGGGTGCGTTGAAGCAAGAGAAGGAATAAATAAAAAAAAAACGAAAACCGAGAAAGTGCTGCCTTGGATAAACAAACAAGAAGAATTCCAAATTTAAAGAAATCTTTGCCCTCCATTAAGTTATTTGTTAATGTTTAGGTACAAACATCGAAAGGTATATACGTAATATGTGTAATATATGGTACTTACTACATTCTTCAGCAAAACAAAAAATATATACGCATATTTTTTTGTATTTACTCAACCCTCTACGAGGTCAGGATGCGACACAAGGTCGGTTTAATGTGGGGAGCCCGAGCGCGTACACCCGGGCTAGGAACCAAAATTGTCCAAGCCCCCGCAACCATCGGTTGCGCTACCCTCGTTGCGAGCACCGATCCTTCGCTGGTGCAATGAAGGGGCGCGGCCTCGGGCAGCTGTTCCCCAGGGCTGGGCACCTCTGAGTATAATTTTTCTAGGTTG
Organism: Acanthosepion pharaonis; assembly: GCA_903632075.3. Lineage (NCBI taxonomy): Eukaryota > Metazoa > Mollusca > Cephalopoda > Sepiida > Sepiidae > Acanthosepion > Acanthosepion pharaonis. Next base: position 1,898,891 of record CAHIKZ030003794.1, read on the forward strand.
CGACTCTGTCCTTTGACAGAGCCGCTCCTGAGCGCAGTCTTCCCCAAAGACAGAGATGATGAATAATGTGTTACAAACTACTCGAGAGAGTAATTTACACGCATATTAAAATAAAATAAATAACAAAAAATAAAGGAATAATTTTTAAAAAATCGTGTGAACTCAAATAATGAGAATGTTTGGAAAATTGCAGATGGGCTTGTTTCTCACAAGAAGTGATTTGAAAGCACAGCCATCAGAGATAACCGGAAGTGGTGATTCCTGTGCGGCTAAGCAAGCAGGAAAGAACCAATGAGATGAACACAGTTTAACTTGGAATTTCCATACTGTAATGAAAGCATCGATTCCGGATTTCACCTAAGAGGATATCTTGGAGAGAATTTTTAACAGGATGATTAAAAACTTCATTCCAATGGACGTCACGAAAGAAATCAGAGAACGAGTCCTAATCCGTTCTTTGACAACAAAAAGATATTCTGTTGGTAGGTTCTTGGCTGTGTGGGAGCGGAAAGTGTTTCTAAGAAGGCTGAACTCCATAGTAGGACGTGAGTCAGGGATAGAAGTAAAAACAGATATTAGAATAGATCGAGAAGCGTGTGCCTCTGGATTACTAGGGAAACGCGTAAGGAATCCATCATTTACGTGAGAGATTGAATCATTGAGAAGGATTTGAACGCCAACGAGCTCAGTTACTGAATCTATTTTCGGGGTGTCTGATGAAATTTGGCCCTCATTGCCTCATCTGTGGTTGCATCAGATTTTCATCACGCCCACACACTATTGTCTCGACTGTCGATTAGATGTCCTATAAGATGATTCCCATTGGAGTTTAGCGGACGAGCATGCAGATAACGACCAAGGGGATAATTGCGATTTAACGATATCTCCTTGCAGCAATGAAAGCATCGATGCCGGTTTTCGCGTTTGTGGAGACCTCAGTCGAGCCTTTTTAACAGGATGATTCCAATGAACGTCACGAAGGAAAACACGGAACGAACCCCAGTCCGCTCGTTGATAACAAAAAGATATTCTGTTGGTAGGGTGTTCTTGGCAGTTGGGGTGCGGAAACAGATATTTACAGACACTACTGTTTGATCAGAGTTGCTAAGCCGGGGTGGGAGAGAGATGCGTAGTACAACATGAATCAGGGATAGTGACAAAAAAAAAAAAAAAAAAAACTAGAAGAGAAGCGTGTCCGCCAGGGTTATTGGGGAAACGCGTGTGAAAGTCAACCACTTGCGGGAGAGATTCAGTGACAGAGGCAGCTGTCTCCCGGGTTTTCAAGAATTCTGATGACCGTTCATATACATCGCAAATTTCGCCCCATCAGCCTTTCTTAGTCCCATTAGCAAATGCTTTCAGTCGATTACCAAGGAGTTAGTCCATCACCACGACAGAAACAAACCCCTGTACGGCAAATTGTTTTCGCTAAACAGTACGGAAGCTATGTCGTCTCTGGAATAGTTAAATGCGTCATTGTTCTGTTCATTTAGAAAAAAAAATAATTTACAAATCCATGTTCTTTAGCCAAGCACAAAAAATTTAGTCTAGTAGGAAAACCAAGACATGAAAGGCATAAAATTTTAAATCAAGACAACCACTATAAAATTTAAAAATGAAAAACGCATTTAATTACAGTTTATGCAATTACGAAAAAAGGTACAAGTTTGCACAAAAATTTCCTTCTGTGCACCTCAAAATCACGATAACAGATTTAAGGATTACCAACGTGATGTAATGGAATAACCTGACACCTCCAAATTCCTTCTTGGAGGAATTTGTAACGCATAGCTTATCATCTCTCAGTTGCGTCTCTGTCTTTGGTTGGGTAGTGTGCGCCCAGGGGCTTCTCTGTCAGAGGACTGAGGGGCAACTGAGAAAATAATACTGAGAGGTGCCCAGCCCTGGGGAAGAACTGCCCGAGGCCGCGCCCTCACATTACACAAGAAGAAGGGATCGGCGCTCGCAGCTAGGCCAGTGCAACTGACGGTTGCGGGGTCTGTGGGTAATTTTTGTCTCTTGCATGGGTGTACGCGGTCGGGTCCCCTCTTTAAAAAGTCCTTGTGTCACATCTCGTCCTCGTGGACACGAGTAAACACCGTAGTAACTGCCTATAAGTAGCTGTAACTCAACGGACTACGAGATGAGATGGGATCTGTTGAGTACGACTCAGACTTACGCGAGAACTACCAACCTTCCTATAGTAGCACTCACTACTGGATTGACTTGCGACGACCTTGCGCATAACTGTTACCTTTATTCTTATTGTACTGGGTTTTTTTTACAATAAACCATTACTTATTTTATCCACCTTGTTTGTCAAGTATATATTCCTATTAGCACGGAATATAACACAACGAAAAGCAAGGAAAAACAAGGATTTTGTCATTGAGAAACATAAAAAAAAGGCTGTAAAATAAAAGGAAGATTCAAATACCTTTGAGAAAAAAAAAAGAAAAGAAAAAAGACAGCAGTTATTCCGAAAACGGATTTCTTTTAATTTTATACAGTTCGTGCTTGAAAATGTCTTCAAAAACCTTTCGTTTTAGGCTGTCCAACAACAGAAGAAGTTTCACTTGAATTCTTGGTCTTTCTGCAGCTGGCTGGTAAATGGTACCTTTGATGTTAATGACATGACTTGCTCCCTTGCCAATGCCTCATTCTTTTATTCTTTTCTCTTTTTCTACACGCTGCTAGCAGACCTTTTTATTGAAAAAGCCGGATCATTCCTGCTCCGGACAGAATTTCCCAAAGTGTTTTCTTTGGCCCATATATATAAAACCCTTTTCCAAGTATTAATAAGAAAAAATGAATCCGCAACAGATCAGACAGTTTTGGCAGTATCAACCGCTTGAGCCTAAAAAGCCATAAAAACTGCAAGAATTTTCAACACAAACCAAGCCTACAGAAGAAAACACTTTTCTCAAAAACGTGTATAAACAAAAACAGACTAGAAGATTAAACATAGTATTTTAAGATTTTTTAAAATGCTAAAAATAAAATGTTTATACATCACGTTGTCAATAACTTGTCTTCTGAAGCCCGTGTAATCAAAGAAGACGTCCCACAAGACCAGTGATGGACTGGTAAGAGTGTCAGCTTGCCGATGGTAAGTGGGTCCATGATGAAGTGAACCCCGCTATCTTACTTATTATAAAACACAGATTGTGTGTGTGCGTGTGTGTGTGTCTGTAACGTTTATATATTGGATCGGATTTCCTACATTTTTCAACCGATTTCAACAAAACTTCACAGGACTACATAAAGTTACCTTGTGGTGGTTCTAACTTAAAAAAAAATGGGAAAAATATAATTGTTTTTGCACAAAATCAATTTGAAAACACGATTAAGAGACATCGTGAAAATGGAAGGGACAACTCACATCGGGTTGTTTGTGTGTGTGGGTTCCTTTAAATATGGGAACGGATTTCCTATATTTTTCAGCCGATAAAACCAAACTTCACTTTTTTTTTTTTGGCAGGTAGTGTTTCTTATTCTCTTGCACACTTTTTTCTTTATTTTTAACATTCAGAATGCTTTAAAAATTCCATTTACAAGACAATTGTTTATAATAAAATTCTATTCAATCGGTAGAGACTCATAACGATTGAAAACAATGTTTTTGTTTGAGTTTGGATTTGACCAATTCGTAAAAAAAAAAAAAACTAATTAAGACATGCGTGTCCGTCAACCTTAAACAATAATCTTTGTCAATTTTATTTTTCAGTCTTTATGATGGTGGATATTTGATCTATCTCTTACTGTTACATCCCCGGGTAACGCCGGGCTCTACTGCTAGTATCAAATAAAAATGAAATTAAACAGACAACTGTAATAAAATGGAATAATTGTTTTAATAGAAAAACGAATTTAAAAAGTCATCTGCACATTATCAGTTACTCAAGTCCAATGTGGAAGGAGATTCTCAAAGGTAAAAATCATAAAGACAAGGTGAAGAAATTCGCTGAGTTGGATTTGGAATCATACATATTGTAATCCATTGAAAAGGAATTATTAGATGAACTGGATGCAGATTCCTACATTCATTTCGTAAATATAAACGATTGCACTTAATATAACGGACTGCAGGCAATTCTTTATTCTGCTTTTTCAAATATCTATTAATTGTAAGATCGGAAAACGATCTAAAAATATCAAATTACATAAAATTAAACAAATAAATGAAAAATTCAATTATTATCGAATTTTGTATTTATTTTCGGTATCTACGACTTTCTTTTCTGTTCGCATTGTCCCTTCTTTCTTTCTTTCTTTTTTCCTTTCTTTCTTTCTTTTTTTCTTCCTTTCTTTCTTTCCATCTTCCTTTCTTTCTTTCTTTCTTTCTTATCGGTTCGCATTATGTCCCTTCTTTCTTTCTTTCTTTCTTTCTTTCTTATCTGTTCGTATTATGTCCCTTCTTTCTTTCTTTCTTTCTTTCTTTCTTATCCGTTCGCATTATGTCCCTTCTTTCTTTCTTTCTTTCTTTCTTTCTTTCTTTCTTTCTTATCTGTTTGCATTATGTCCCTTCTTTCTTTCTTTTTTCTTTTTTTCTTTCTTTCTTTCTTTCTTTCTTTCTTATCCGTTCGCATTATGTCCCTTCTTTCTTTCTTTCTTTCTTTCTTCCTTTCTTTCTTTCTTTCTTTCTTTCTTTCTTATCTGTTTGCATTATGTCCCTTCTTTCTTTCTTTTTTTCTTTTTTTCTTTTTTTCTTTCTTTCTTTCTTTCTTTCTTTCTTTCTTTCTTTCCATCTTCCTTTCTTTCTTTCTTTCTTTCTTTCTTATCGGTTCGCATTATGTCCCTTCTTTCTTTCTTTCTTTCTTTCTTTCTTTCTTTGTTATCCGTTCGCATTATGTCCCTTCTTTCTTTCTTTTTTTCTTTCTTTCTTTCTTTCTTTCTTTCTTTCTTTCTTATCTGTTTGCATTATGTCCCTTCTTTCTTTCTTTTTTCTTTTTTTCTTTCTTTCTTTCTTTTTTTTTTTCTTTCTTTTCTTATCCGTTCGCATTATGTCCCTTCTTTCTTTCTTTTTTCTTTCTTTCTTTCTTTCTTTCTTTCTTTCTTATCTGTTTGCATTATGTCCCTTCTTTCTTTCTTTTTTTTTTCTTTCTTTCTTTCTTTCTTTCTTTCTTTCTTTCTTTCTTATCCGTTCGCATTATGTCCCTTTCTTTCTTTTTTTTTTCTTTCTTTCTTTCTTTCTTTCTTTCTTTCTTTCTTTCTTATCTGTTTGCATTATGTCCCTTCTTTCTTTCTTTTTTCTTTCTTTCTTTCTTTCTTTCTTTCTTTCTTTCTTTCATATCTGTTCGCATTATGTCCCTTCTTTCTTTCTTTCTTTCTTTCTTTCTTTATTTATTTTTATGCTCGCACTATGTCTCATCTTTTTTCTTTCTTTCTTTCTTTTTTTCTTTCTTTCTTTCTTTCTTTCTGTTCGCATTATGTCCCTTCTTTCTTTCTTTCTTTTTATGTTTGAACAATGTCCCATCTTTTTTTCTTTCTTTCTTTCTTTCTTTCTTTGGTTTTCTTTTTGTTAGCAAAGCTTTTCTCAAATGGAAAACAGAAAAAACTTAAGTCTTAAACAGAGGAAATTCCATGCTGAGCCACTTATTACTTACATTTGTCATCTCTCCACAGGCTGCGACGAGGAGAGAGAGAGAGAGAGAGAGGCAGAGAGATATATAAAGAGAGAGAGGGGAGGAGAGAGGGGGAGAGAGAGAGCTTAAACAGATCTATATCGTTGAGTTGCTGAAGATAAGTACTCATCTTGCCAAACATATTCACACACACACACATATATATATATATATTATTTTAGGATATTAAAACAGAAACATGTTCAAAATCGCTACACAATTACAATTATGTTTCAAGATTACAAATATGTCGCCATTTTATCACATTTTACCTGAACACACACAGACACACGCTCATATATATATATATATATATATATATATATATATATATACGCGTATCATGTGACTTTTGAAGACCTAATTTTGAATCTAATTTTACGAGGATCCAAAATTAGCCAGTGTACTGCTGACCCTGGCCACGCCGTTGACCTAATATATATATCCATTTACTGTAGTCAAAATGTACATCTGATTTTAATAAAGACTGATGTTTTACATAACTGTATCCAATAATAATGCATGTAATATTCACATATTAGTATCGTAATATAAAATCCAAACATAGCGAGTATAAATCTTTTCCATTGTTTACGTTTATAAGATGTTTAACTGCTTCTCGTTCGGTTATTTATGGCTGGACGCGTTTACGCAACGAGTATAGCGTTACTAACAATACTTTTATCATTACCTTTTACTTTTTTTAACTAGACAATTAGATAAAAGACGGAAATGTCGTTAGTCTATTGTAATTTGGTCTCTCAAAAGAGGAACTCAGAAGATACACGGGATACGATATATATATATATATATATATATATATATATATATATATATATATATATATATTGGGCAGCAATCACTCTTTTCTATAAGTTTCGTTAAAAACGATTGATAAGGTTACGTTTTTCATTGAATTTTTTTTGTGTTCTAATAATTTTCTTCTTTTCTGGACATAATTTATATAGAAATTGTCCAAATTTTTTGTATGTCCGAGCACTTTCGGCTATGTTATTAGCCATTCTCAAAGTGATTTTATTTTTACTTTTAAATGAATGATTGTATTAGCACTCTCTCTCTCTCTCTCTCTCTATATATATATATATATATATATATATATATATATATATATATATATAACAAATCATACATTGTGCAAGTAGATATTAAGGTCGACACCCAGAGGCGACTGTCTATTTCATTTACATGGCCTGACGATTGCGTTTAAGGTCTTGAATCAATCGCGTCTGGGTGTAGACCTTAATGTCTATTATATTTACAAAGGGTTTATCCCTAATATTGTGTACTTTAACACATAAATGTAGCATAGCTTAAAAATATGTCGTAACCTAAGGAAGGTTACTGATCAGAGTAATCAGAGGAAGGTTGTTTAATGAACGAAAATACTTAAGACAAAAGCAACACAGTGGAGCGTAGATGAATTAGTCAACTGCTAGAAGTGAGTAAAGTAAAATCCACAGTGAATCTCCAACTGGTTAGATATGGCACAAGGCCGAATTTAATGTGGGCCATCGGAGCCCGTAAATTCGGCAAAAAATTCCCCGTAGATCCTGTATAAAACGGGATTGCGAAGCTGTTTCCCGAGACGAGACCGTGCTCTTAAACATAGCTTCGTCTGAGAATCCTTTCTGCCCGGAGGCAAAGAGTTTGACCAGCATAGCTGGAGACGAATCTCCGGCTGCAGACCAACATACAGTATTTACTACTGTATTTATGTGAATGAGGACAAACGTATTATCACCCGTAGGTATGCTACAGCACTATACATAGCATATCATATCACTATATATATATATATATATATATATATATATATATATATTACACTATTTACATTATTACTATTGTCCTCATCTTTATCGCCATATTTATTACAACGTCGCGGCCTTTGTACGCTCCGGCCTTCTTCAGACTGTTGGAATGTCGAACTGAACCCGTTATTTCGCTCACTGGGGTAGACTGTTCTAGTTCCACGTGCCATGTCTAATGGATGTCAGTTACCAGTTATCTCCTGTTAATTCACCTCTCCAAGTTCTTCACCTTAACCAGGTATTGAACTCACACTCTTTGGGTCCTGTCATTGGATGTAACTAACGCCTTTATCCACTGTGTCATGTGTCCTTGACTTTAGTTCAAACGTTTGAAGCCACTACTAGAATTAGTATTGAATGAACTTCACAGAAGAGTGAAAAAAAAATGGAAAAGAGCTCTGGAAAAAGAATGGAATCAGCTATCAAACTTTTGCAACGAATGACAAAACATTTGCGCTGCAGTAATCAAGGCTAAAGGAGGATATTTTGAAGAGTGTAAAATTTAATCATAATTTTTTTTTCTTTTTGTCGCCCTACTTTTTAACCATGTATAATAATTTTCACTTATTACAAGACAACTAATTTCTGGGACAATTTAAAAACTTAACAGGGGTCACCTTAAACATTTGAATTGTAGCGCATATATATATATATATATATATATATATATATATATAATGGACTCTCCCATCTCTCCCTCTTATTTAGATTTTATGTCTTTTGTCGAATATGCTTGAGAATTTACTTTAACATGTTTCAGTAATCATCTTTGCGTTAGTAAAAAATAAATTTTATTTTACAAGAAAATCTACATTAGCAGAAGACGTAATTCGCGTTCGTCTTGTACACCAAATAAAAATGCCGGCGTTATTCGATTGCTTCTTTCAATTCATCCCACCCACCGGCACGATGTTCATTAGTTTTCACCGCGGCACTATTATTTCGTTCAATGTTTACTACCAACAACTTATGGGGTCATTTAATATTCTTAGGAGCTTAATATTCTTAGGAGCTTAATAGCAATAAAAAGATGTTATTCTGCTTTCACAATTGAATACATGGTAGATAATACTCAGCTTTTGTGCATATACATGTTTGTATGGACGTGATTACTAGAACCGGTGATGTATGTTTTATGCTATAGTTTTGATGACGTTATATTTTTTGGAATAGAGTGTGATTTATTTAAGAAATTGTAGGATATTATATGGATTAATATCATTAATGAATTCTTTTATGTTGTTTTTTTGGTAGTATTTTAAACGCATTTGGGTGAAGTCACTATAATTTGTTAGTACATGTGTACTCGTAATGTTTATATAAAATGTATTGCTGGTATTTTTAATATAAATATATATTTTTATACTTTTATAAAGTTTTGTATTTCTTTTCGGCGTGTTCGCTATTTTTCAATAGCTTGCATCCTAACAGGTGCTGTGATCCCGAGTTATGGTGAAACTGGGAACAACAGCAATCAAAACGTCAAATCAGAGGCCTTGCTGCCGGATGTAGTTTATCGTCATACCCAGGACCTTGTTGAAAGTGCCTCAGCCATTTTCCCAACAGAAGAACATACGCGTTTGTCTTAGAAATTTGTTTTTTGTTTTTTTTAATCGGTATCACCCCAGGTAAGGCAGTAAAGCCACTACGACACAACGGGTTACAGGGTGTGGAAGAACGAAAAACAGAAACATTAATAATGAGCGGGAAAGGAAAAAGAGTAATCAGGAGGACTGTAGATAGCGATTGACATTGCATTTAAATTTTTGCAGATTACATTTGGCTGGAAAGCATAGAGAAGAAACTGTTTGTATAAATATTACGGTTATATCTAGCCAAATCAATTCTAGATTGATGAGATCTTGACGCCAGTCTAGTGATGCGCTTAAATTCATAAAATCTAGCTACCATAGCGAAGAACTTACCCGAACAATTACCATGGAAGTATTTCTAGAAAAGACAAAATGGAGACAAATTTACAGTGGTGGGTAAGTTACTGAACCCGAGCTGCCAGATCAGGACCAATAATATTGCTGATTCTTGTTTGGATCTTATCAAAGACGTCAAAGTAAATAGCAGGTCACCGGACCATATATGGCAGAAATATTCTAAACATGGACGAATGGTAACATTAATATATCAACACAGATGACAGTGGGATTAGCACAAAAACAAAACTATGAAATTCGTGTAATTAGTTTCTCATTTATTCACTTGAAAATACAAAAAAAATTAATACAATATACAGTAAAAGTCTTCATATCTGAACGACCTCATATCTGAGCATCCTCTTCCATCGTTCTCATATCAGAGCGTCTCAGTGTTGCCATTTAGATGTTGGAGGAATATGGTGCATTCTAATATTTTTCTTTTTCTTTGCAGATAATTGTAACTTGAAATTTCTCAAGCCATAATGTCCTCTAGTAAAGAGGTAACTTCAACTGGAAGAAAAAGGAAAAATAAATTCTTTCACGTTACCTCAGAAATTAAAGATTATTAAAAAACTGAAGGAAGATCCTAATTCTTTGAATTTGCAAATTAACAAACAAGGATTGAAGAATTTGAACGAAACGCTAAAACTTACGCTTGAAGAGGATCCACTGAATACTTTTCACTTCAATTGACTTAAAAGAATGGATAAATGAAGACGCTAATGGATTAGAAAAGAATTTAACGGTAGAATCTCTTCAAAATGATTTGGATTGTCAAGAAACGGTGGAGGAATCAAATTCTTCTGATGATGGCGAAAATATGAAGGATAATGAAAAAGACTGGGACTCATAAGAGAAAGCAGGAAACATAACATACACAAATAATAATAATAAAAACAAGGACAAAATCAAAATCACTGAGAGATGGTATGAGCACCAACCAGTCACCCAAAATAACGATGTAACTATCCTCTGGGACATGCCAATTAGAACTGACAGGAAAATAAAAGCCAACAGACCTGATATTATCATAAAAGACATACAATTCAGGAAGTGTTTGCTTACTGACATAGCAGTACCATCTGAGAGAAACATCTCCATGAAAATTATCGAGAGATTGTCCAAATACAAGAACCTGGAGATTGAGATTAACATGATGTGGGGAATGAAGACTGAGACTGTCGTACCAATAGTAATCGGAGCTCTGGGCATCGTAAGAAAAGGAATGGACAATTTTACTCCCAGGTAACATCAACATACAAGTTGCACAGAATGTCGCCCTACTAGGAACATCCAATATACTAAACAAAGTGACAATTCTCCTATAGGGGCTAAGGACCCTAGTTCGGAGCTGGCTCTACAGGATACAAAGCAGGTAACATAACATACACAAATAATAATGATAATAATAATATTCTTTATTGTCATGTCCGTTCGGGACTCAGAAGAGAAAGCTATTGATGAGGTCATCAAATTTACGGAGAAAAAATCTCTGTTCACTGGTACAGAACGTATAAGTGCACGTTATTTGCCGAAATGCCTCACGTTATAAAAACTAGAACCGCGAAAAATAAGCGAATGAGAAAAGAAATAAAAAAGACAATTGATAATAAAATTTATTGAGCATTAAACATTGCAAATTAATATTTACTTTTGTCAGACAATTTTTCAAACATTGCTATAAATTCTTGTATTTTATTAAGTTATATTTATATTACACATGCCACATTATATCCGAACCCGTTGTCATATCTGAGCCACTCTGGAGTTCGGATATGAGGACTTCCACTGTGTTTGTGTGTGTGTGCGCGCGCGCGCGCGCGTGTGTAATCTTATTCATAAAACGCAGATTGTGTGTGTGTGTGTGTGTGTGTGTGTGTGTGTACGTTTATATATTGGGTCGGATTTCCTACATTTTTCAACCGATTTCAACAAAACTTCACAGGACTACGTAAAATTACCTTGCGGTGGTTCTGATAGCGCCCAAAATTGGAAAAACACAATTGTTTTTGCAAGAAATTAATTTGAAAACACGATTAAGAGGCATCGCTGTCGCGAGAATGAAAGGGGGACAAGTCATATCGAGTTAGACTTATTATAAAACCCAGGTTGTTTGTGTGTGTGTGTTCGTTTATATATGGGATCGGATTTCCTACATTTGTCAACCGATTTCAACAAAACTTCACTTTTTTTTGGCAGGTAGTGTTTCTCATTGTCTTGCACACTTTTTTCTTTATTTTTACACTCAGAATGCTTTAAAAATTTCATTTACAAGACAATTATTTATAATAAAATTCTATTCAATCGGTAGACTCATAACGATTGAAAACAATGTTTTGTTGAGTTTGGGTTTGACCAATTCGTAAAAAAGAAAAAGAAAAAAAAAGTCTAATTAAGACATGCGTGTCCGTCAACCTTAAACAATAATCTTTGTCAATTTTATTTTTCAGTCTTTATGATGGTCGATACTTGATCTATTTCTTACTGTTACATCCCCGGGCAACGCCGGGCTCTACTGCTAGTATTAAATATAAATATCGAAAACGGCTGAATGACAACAATTTGTGTTCACCAGACTAAGATGCTCTGCTTGTATCTTGAGTTTTAAGTCATCGTATCTTACGCGGTAACGCCCTCTTTCCTTCCTGCAATCCTAACAGGCCTAGGACTATTATCTAGACCAGGGGGTCGGCAAACTTTTACAGAGAGCGGGCCAGACAGCTATGCAGTGTCTCGGAGGAGGGCCACTGTATAAAATGTATTATAATAAATTGTCCTGATCTCAGACCACTCCATCCAGAAAGTTGACAGAGAAGAAAAATATAAATGTTTCCTGTTTTTAAGTCAAAAGGATATTTACACGTCTGAACTTCAGGGATATCTGCTCAAATGTGAAAATCGTCAAGGATTTTATCATGACTGGTATGTACCTATTTATGTGTGTGAATAGGTGTGTGTGTATGTGTGTGTGCGCGTGTGTGCGCGTGTGTGCGCGCACGCACGTGTAAGAACAGAAGTTTGTAAAGAAGTAAGATAAAATATCTTAAGCATCCATACTGACCAGCTGAACGTAACATTTCAAGGCTTTCCTTTTTTTCCTTTTAGAAAAAAAAACATGAATGCACGATAGATGACCAACTGTTGTGGATGACGTCAACATCTACGATTTCTGTCCTTGGCTGACCGAGAAATAATGACGCCCAACAAAGATTTTAGCGCGGTTTGAAACGAGGATAGGTCAGTTGGGAAGCTGTAAGCTCCATATCTCATGACCACATCCATAACAATAAATATAAACTGTCGTACTTGATGACATGGAATGATGTCGATAACATAGTTTTAAGAAAAAGAAGAACGAAAAAAAAAAAGACGAATGAAGAGAAAAAGAAAAAAATGGAAGAGAAATTAGCATCAAACTAAAGAAGAAAAGGAGTGAAGAAAATGAAAGAGAAACAGAGAAATAAGAAAAATAGAAAGAAAAAAGAGAAGTAAGAAGAAAACGGGACGGAAAATGAAAGAGAATGAAGAAGAGGAGGAAAAAAGAAAGAAGACAAAAATGAAGGAAAAAGAACGAAGAATAAATGAGATGAAGAAAAACTAAAAGAAAATAAAAAGAAATAGAACGCAAAAGAGAAAGAAAAAGAAAAAGATGGGAAAAGAAACAAAAAAGAAAAAGAAAGAAAATAAAAAAGGTAAAGCGGGAAAAAGAAACAAAAAAGAGAAAGAAGGAAAAAGAAACAGAAAAGAAAAAGGAGGAAAATCAAAAAAGAAAAGAAGGAAAAAGAAACAAAAAGAAAAGAAAGGAATGATAAAAGAGAAAAAGACGGAAAAAGAAACAAAAAAGACGGAAAAAGAAACCTAAAAGGAAAAGAAGAAGAAAGAAAGAAAAAGAAAAAGAAAGGAATGAGAAAAAAGAAAAAGATGGAAAAAGAACCAAAAAGACGGAAAAAGAAACCTAAAAGAAAAAGAAGAAAGAAACAAAAAGAAAAAGAAAGGCACGAGAAAAAAGAAAAAGAAACAAAAAAGACGGAAAAAGAAACAAAAAAGACGGAAAAAGAAACGTAAAAGAAAAAGAAGAAGAAAGAAAGAAAAAGAAAAAGAAAGGAATGAGAAAAAAGAAAAAGATGGAAAAAGAAGCAAAAAGACGGAAAAAGAAACAAAAAAGACGGAAAAAGAAACCTAAAAGGAAAAGAAGAAGAAAGAAAGAAAAAGAAAAAGAAAGGAATGAGAAAAAAGAAAAAGATGGAAAAAGAACCAAAAAGACGGAAAAAGAAACCTAAAAGAAAAAGAAGAAAGAAACAAAAAGAAAAAGAAAGGCACGAGAAAAAAGAAAAAGAAACAAAAAAAGACGGAAAAAGAAACAAAAAAGACGGAAAAAGAAACGTAAAAGAAAAAGAAGAAGAAAGAAAAAAAAAAGAAAAAGAAAGGAATGAGAAAAAAAAGAAAAAGATGGAAAAAAAGAACCAAAAAAGACGGAAAAAGAAACCTAAAAGAAAAAGAAGAAAGAAACAAAAAGAAAAAGAAAGGCACGAGAAAAAAGAAAAAGAAACAAAAAAAGACGGAAAAAGAAACGTAAAAGAAAAAGAAAGAAAGAAAAAAAAAGAAGGAAAAAAGAAAAAGATGAAAAAGAAACCAAAACAAAAGGAGTGAAGAAGTAAGAAGAAGAAAAAGAAAGGCCAAAAAGAAGAATGAACACAGAAGAAGAAAAGAATGAACGAAAAAAAGAAAGAAAGATAATGAAAAAAGAACGGAAAACATCGAAGAACGGGTAAGAAGAAGAAAGGAGAAGAAGCAGCAGCAGCCGAAGAAGAAATGAAATAAAAACAGAAAGGAGAATGAAGAAATAAGAAAATAAACTAATAAGAGAATAAGAAAAAATAAGAAGAATAAAAAAAACAAAGATGAATGAAGAAGCATGAAACAAGAAAATACAAAGATAGCTGATGAAAAAGGCAAAGAAGGAAAGTGAAAAAAAAAGAAAAATGAAAAAGGAAGGTAAATGAAGAAGAAAAAGAAAACAATCATAAAAGGAGAATGATTAAAAAAGAACGAAAAGCAATAAAAAAAAAGAACAAAGAAAAAGGAAGATGAAAGCCTGATGAAGAAAAATGAAGAAAATATGCATAAAGACGAAAGAAAAAAAGAGAAGGGAAAAGACGGAATAGAAATAGAGAAAAAGAAAGAAGGAAAATGAAGAAGAAATAAGAAAGAGTGATATAAAATAAAAAAGGAAAAAGAAAGAAAGGAAAAGAACGAATAAGAAAACAGAAGAAAAAAAAAAGCAAAACAAAGAAAGAATTTTTCGCAAAGATAAATGAAAAAAAAACATTAAAAAATGATCCGAATTGGAATTAGAAAAGAAAGAAAAAGGCGGGAAAACAAGAATCGAAAAATGAAGAAGTCAGACGTTTTGTTTGTTTGCTTTTTACAATAAATATTCACCCTCCGCCCACTTCACGGCCCAGGCAGTGAATTCATAATTACTTTGTTAATAATTGTAATTGTTAATAATTGTTAATAATTAACAATCACCTTGTGCTGTAAAGTGTTGCTTGTGAATTTTGTGACATATTAATTGTGAGTTCAGTTCCTAGACTGAGAAGTTTGTATTTGGAAACGGGTCGAGCAATAACTATTCCGTACTAAAAATAAGTACCAGACAAGTTACCCTAAGACAAGGGCAGTGAGAAGAGTATAGTCTACCCGTTAATTAAATAAAGGGTTCAGTTCATAATCACCAGTAGTTTACCAGGCTTTACATATACCCGAAGAAAACCGGAGGACATAAAGACAGTAATATTATGAGGACAATAGTCTGTAAATAGTATAAGGGTACTAAAAATAACCGCAAATCCGTTTTAACATACCTTTACATTTGTCACATTGCCTTATACACATGTGTGCTTATAGTTGGGATTATTGTGTTCACGTGATCAAAGTTTGGGCGAGATCGCGCTAGTTTTCTTGCTGCCGTTACAGTGTAAACATGGCTAGCAGTGTGCACCAAGGAGGAAAAAGTGCAGTGATCCCAATCTACAGAGAACATGTTACGTCATCGATGATAGCTTGCCTGTTCGGCATTATCATCTCTCGAGCTTTTTGAATCTTCTCGTCAGTGGCGGAGGTTGACGGGCGTTCTACTGCTTCTTCGTACGTCACCCTTGCCCGGCCGCTTTTAAACTTCTCGATCGACTCTTACACAGTTGTACGCGATAGTGCATTGTCGCCGTATGGTGCTAAAAGCCTCAGATGAATTTCAGCCCCGAACACACCTTCCGACCAAAGAAATCTGATTAATGCTCTTTGTTCCTCCTTGGTGCACACTGCTACCGGGGCGGCCATGTTTACACTGTAACGGCAACAAGAAAACCGGAGCGAAAAGAAGCTAAGACGGTTGTTTCAATTAATTTGCCCAAGAGTGTAGTTTATCGTCATATCCAGGAAGACTGAATAATGTAAGTCAATTAACAGATAATTTAGAAAAGGAATATGTGGAGAGCCATGATCGCTTCCTCCCTGAAGAGATTTGTCATTTAACATAATAAAATACTTGACATAGTCTCAGTAATTAAAAGAGATGTCTGGAAAAATATTCGAAAGTGAACGCCACTTATTCAATTCGAAAAGTTCTGTTTAAAGCACGGAAAATCCGGGGAATATATACTTGTTTATTTTAAACAAAGAAAGATTGATAGCAATCAAGGCAACACTGGGTCACCTTGCTAGCCTGGTTGGATTTTATTGGTTTGGGAACAAATTTAAGTGGTGAATACTGGTTATCTTTCCAATGCTTTTGCTGTCTACCCTGTATCTTTGCATTCACCTAGTTTTCGACCATTCATACTTCTTCCCTTGGCATTATAGCCTTGGCCGGGCTAAGAGGCACAATTAAAAAAACGAAATTATTAAGTAGGGGAGAGCGAAAGTAGTGAGTTTGTGTGGAATGAAATAGGTTGGAAAACGTTTTCAGGCAAAAATGGTATAAAAATAAGGTCATAAAATGGTTTAGAGATACGGGTGGTATCTGTAAATATGTGATTCTATTTTTTGCTATATATATATATATATATATATATATATATATATATATATATTTCTTTGCGGGAAGGAGAGTTGATATATTTTTATCTTTTCAATTCGTTCTAGTTTGACATCTGTCCGTCATTTCTGTCTCTTTCACATTAAATTCTTGAAAGCGAGTAGCCACTGCCATTGTATTACCAACATACTTTAATTTATTTCTTAAACGTTATTTTTAACGGATACTCGTATTTCAGTAGATGCTTAGTTTATTTATTAAACCGAATATAAATTGCTCAACACCTAGTATATTCATGCGACTATATATATATATATATATATATATATATATATATATATATATATATATATATATATATATATATATATAGAGAGAGAGAGAGAGAGAGAGAGAGAGAGAGAGAGGCACGGTGGAGTTATGGATAGCGGCTTGGATTGAGGAATCGCAGAGCCGAGTTCGAATTCCAGTCGAATCCATTACATTCACTTACGTGCTAATACCCTTGGAAAAGGTATGAATCCTCTTACTCTCCCTCCAGCTATGGGTAAAATAGCAGGACAGACTGGGTTCTATAGACTTGGATGGCAACTGGTCTAGGAGAAGGACAACTCTGAATTCAAAACCTGCGGAGGGTCGTTTGGGAACCTTGTGGCATTAGGTGCACCAGGTCTCTTTATTCGTCCCTTCAAAAAGTGTGGATGGTCCTGCACGAAGCCTTCACCACTATAATCAAATCTCATGTGCCGCTGTCGGTTTCCTGGAAACTGATCTGCTTGACTCTCATACGTCGAATCTCGACGGGAGAGTCGATTAGATTATATATATACCCATCTTATAATGTGCCGTGTCCTTTTATAGGCGATCATGGCTCTCCACTCCCTCCCCGTCCTTTGTAAGTTTCAATAAGTTCCTTCACTCTGCCACCCCACCCCCCTCAGACAACGTTCTGTCATCCACTTGCTCAAGCCTGCCATGTATGTCATGCGTTGTTTTCCCTCGTCTCTCTTTCCCTCTATTGGACTTGTGAGTATCAGATTCTCCAGGCCCTCCTTCCTCATTATGTGTCCCATGAACTTCAGCTGCCTCTTTCTGATATTAAATATAAGCCTCGTCCTTGTTTGCATCCTCTCTAAGACCTCATCATTGCTCACACGCTCAGTGCACGATATCCTTAGCATCCTTCTGTAGAACCACATCTCCGTCGCCTCGAGTCTCTTTTTCATCATTGAGAAGACCGTCCATCATTTGCTGCCGTAAAGAAAGACAGATGTCGCGTAACAGCCCAGTATTCTTTTCTTTGTTACCAAAGAGATCCTCCTGTCTCGCAATACTCTGCCCAGCTTTTGGAATGTGTCCTTGGCCATCCTAGTACGTCTAGGGATATCAGTGTCGCACTTACCATCCTCTGTTAAAACACTTCTAAGGTATTTAAACTATTTTAGTGTCCTCGACCTAAAAATCGCATTTTAATGATGACCATGCAAGCCTGAATATTCCAGAAATCCTATTAGAAAAAAATAAGCGTTTTATCAGTAGGATGCGAAGTGGTGTTCTCTAGAGAAAGCCGTCATTAGATCTGATGTGCGTTTGACCTCTCATTCACGAAGAACCGACGGCCAAAGCCCAAATAGTGTTTCTGAACACTTTCCAGGTGACGCATATATTTCTAATAAAATTTTTCGAATTTTCAAGCAGGTAGATGAAAATAAATAAATGAACTGTTTAATAAATAAACAGATCGTCTTCTCAAATACGAGTCGGTATCCATTAAAAATAATTTTTAAGCAATATATTGTTGAAACTTGACTAATGCATGGAATAATAATGCAACACAAAATGTACTTAGAACAAAAAGTATTGAAACAAGAAAGTGTAAACAATATTTACATATAGTCTTTTGTATATTCCTGGAAAGACCGTTCCTGAAGAATGTCTTAGTCGCAGTCGGGCAGAGTCTCTGGATTGAATCTCTTGTTTCCTCCCTTCTCTTCCCGGTACCAACCATATTTATATGGTCAGTACTCCCACTATGCAAATTAGGTGGATCCTACCACACACACACACATATATATATATATATATATATATATATATATATATATATATATATATGTACATGTGACAAAAAAAAGATAGTATGATAAATTAGAAAGAAACAGTTTTCGTGGCGCGTTTCATCCATTAATATTTCTTCGGACTGGACTTTGTTAATCTTGCCACGCCTACACATGCACACAAAACGAGAGACGCTGGTAGTTTCAAAATTTTTGAAAGGATATTTTTTAAAGATTTTTTTTTTTTTTTGAATAAATATTTTTTTTTAATCTAGCCAAATTCATGTGTATTCTTTTCTTTTTCTTTTTCTCTCCATCATTTTTTTCCTTGTCTGTCCCACATTGTGACAACAGAAAATCTACCAAGAATAGTAATGTATTGTAAGAACCTGGACACAAATTTATCGTAGCTGAACTAGTGATCAAGGAACTTTCTAGACATTTTCGTCTCAGTGGATTATTTCCTTATCTCAAAATTATAGTCAGTTTTGTTACGATTAACAGCTAATGGGCCAATTAAACAACCAATGCACCTGTTTTGTTACGGTTAACAAGCAATTTAAAATATGCCTTTTGTATTCAGAACGTCTTTTGTTTAAAGTTCTTGATACTTCTCAAATGTATTCATTTTGGCAATTCTTGCATTTGTTAGAGTAAATTCCACTTTCAAGTCTTGGCTAGTTATTTTGTTTTTGTTGATTAAGTATTTGATTGTTTAGATGTAGTTGTGGCAAATTTTATGTTGAGTTTAAATAAATTCTTTTCGGTTATAATTAAGAGAGAGTCAGTGGCTAGAAGAATATATTTTTTTGATTTATTGGATTTATCAGGAAGGACTGCTCTTCTATCCTGGAATAATTTATGAGCTTTTTTGTTTTGTATTGAATAAGAAATAGTTAGGGTATTGAAGGGTGTTGAATGTATTTTCAATATATTTCTCCTCTTCGTGTAAATATTCCTCTTTCAATTAAAGACACATTAATAATCTTCAAGAAATCACAGTGTGTTTTTCGACTGTGAAGAATTCTTAAAAGTCTTGTTTCATTGTCCAATGCTGTCTTTTTTTGGAGATTATTAATGTATCTTTATGGTAAAAAATTGCCTGTTTCTCTGCAAGAACAACCGAGTGACCATTATGCAAATTTAGAAGTGACTGCTGCACATTGAAAGTCAAAACAACCTGTGTCTACACAGCATTGGACAATAAAACAAGACTTTTAAGAATTCTTCACAGTCGAAAGCCAAGCTGTGATTTCTTGAAGATTATATATATACACTTTTTATACACTTTTGAGGGGTAGTTTTAAGTCGATGTAAGGTGATATAGAGAGTGTAGAGAGACAGTGTGACAGACATGGTCGGAATTAGAGAGGGAGGAGAGATATAAGAATGATTTTAATTTTTTTTTATTACAAAACTTAATAGTGAGGAAGTGGGCGTAAGGACCAGGCATTGGCCTATTTAATAAGTCATCTCACCGGAAACGATATAAAGAGAGAAAAAAGAGAAGTAAAGATGTAAGGAATAAGTGGTGGAATTAGAGGTTTAAGGAAAAGAGAAATAGATATTGGGAAAGAGAAGGAAAATTAAGAGAATTAATGTATCTGGGCAGATTGCGGCTTAATTTGGGAAAACTCAGATTTATATATTTCATATATGTATATATATACACACCACATACATATCTACATAAATATCTACATAAAAAAATATATGTAAATTTAAATTCATTTTTTAACCTTTGGAAGTGTGGTCTGATGAGCCGGGGAAAAATAAATTCCCTGGAGAAATAAATTATAACCAATGGACCCTTAAAGTTGCTTGTTTTCATTCAATTAATCGCTCTGAATTAACATTGAGCACTCTGCATTTAATCCTACTTGGGATTATCCATACGCATCACCAAGATGTTCATTCTCTCTCTCTCTCTCTCTTATATATATATATATATATATATATATATATATATATATATATATACCCCTAAGTACACGCGCGCGCACACGCACACACACAAACACACACACACACACACACACACATATATATATATATATATATATATATATACTTGATCGCCTTGTGTTCAAAATAATAATTACATATTTACATTAAAAGTGAGAAAAGGAAGTGAATGGCGTCGAACAATCCAAGGAATATAGGGAAGGAGAAAGAAAAGAAAAGAAATTAATATTTTAAGAACGTTTGAAAGAATCCAGTTCATTTGGACAAGAATTCCATATTACGTTCGTATCAAATATCTTCCAATATCATCACATATTTGCTCGGCCCTTTGAACTGCGTGTGGTAAATATCAACTCCACAGGAAGATGTAAATTTTTCAAGAAAAAAAAAAGGAGGAATATATATGTCATGAAGCCATTTCTGACCTTAGGTCTCTGGTTGGGACATGGAAGAAAATGCATATGCAACAGAAAACCAAGGAAATAATAATAATAATAATAATAATAATAATAATAATAATAATAATTTCTACAGCAAAGCAAATAGAAAAGAAAACATCGGAAGAACAGCAAATACTCTGAATTGAGGCTTGAGATTGCAAGAATCTGGAAAATGATGGAAAAGTCATCCCGATAGTCATTGGTACACTTGGATCGATCCCATTGAAATTTAAAGAATAGGTAGACCAAATTGGTGTAAAATATTGAGAACAACTCTACTAAAATCTGACTAATTTGGTATAGGTAGTATAATTCGAAAAGTATAATGTGTGAGGTCCTTGTGAAATAACAAGAAGTACCTTTTCTGATACGTACGACGTTTACTCAACACCAGGGGCACCATGATAGAAGAAGAAGAAGGAGGAGGAGGAGATAAGAGAGGAGGAGAAGGGGAAAAAAGAAGAGCAGAAAGGGAAGAAGAAAGAGGAGGAGGAGGCGGAATAGAAGAAGAAGAAGAAGAAGAAGAAGAAGAATATAAGAAGAGGAGGAGGAGGAGATAGGGGAAAAAGGAAGAGGAGAAAGGAAAGAAGAAGAAAGAGGAGGGGGCGGAATAGAAGAAAAAGAAGAAGAAGAAGAAGAAGAAAGAGGAGGAGGAGAGACGTACAAGGAGGAGATAAGAAGAAAGAGAGAAGGAGGAGGAGGAGGAAAATGAAAAGGGGAAGAAGACAGAGGAGGATGAGGCGGAATAGAAAAAGAAGAAGGAGGAGGAGAAGGAAAGAAGAAAGAGGAGGGGGAGAAATGGGAAGAAGAAAAGGAAGAGGAGGAGGAGGAGAAGGAGGAGGAGGAGGAGGAGAAGAAAATAAGGAAGAGCAATAGAAAAAGGAAGAGGAGGAAGGGAAGAAGAAGAAAGAGAAGGAGGAGGGGGCGGAATAGAAGAAGAAGAAGAAGAGGAGGAGGCTCAGGAGAAGGGGAAGTAGAAAAAGGAAGAAGAGGAGGAGAAGAAAATAAAAAGTCAGAAGAAGAAGAAGAAGAAGAAATTGCGATAAATTTTCCTTGAGATACATGAAAAGCATAAAAATTACATGAAGAATAAACAGGAAATAAAAAGAAACTAAAAAAGAAAAGACAATGAAGAATGCAAAGATTAAGATAAAAAGTGGAAAAAGAATAAAAAAAAAAATAAATAAACGAATGAAGAGCGGGAACGAAACGAAATCAGTAAAAATGAGAAAAGTTTTGAAAAAAAAAAATGAAACAAGGACACAGAGAAGAGAAAAGAAACATTCAGAAGAAG
This sequence comes from Acanthosepion pharaonis, assembly GCA_903632075.3. NCBI lineage: Eukaryota > Metazoa > Mollusca > Cephalopoda > Sepiida > Sepiidae > Acanthosepion > Acanthosepion pharaonis. The sequence continues at coordinate 1,921,073 of CAHIKZ030003794.1, forward strand.
AAGAAGAAAAAGAGAAAGAAACAAAATCTAAAAAAAAATGTAGAGTGAGAAGAAAAAAGGCGCAATGCTTTCATTTACATTCCTGTAAGTGAATGATGAGCGTGATGGCAAAATATGTCTCCCTAATACATCATTTCGCACGGTGCACAGCTGTTGCTTCGCCAAAAACATCTAAACTCATACACAGCAAAAAAAGGTCTTATCGCAGTTGTGACACACACACACACACACACATATATATATATATATATATATATATATATATATATATATATATATATATATATATATATATATATATCTTCTTCAACTTAAGTGGACGGGATCTCAGTTAAGTGCTGAATAGCCAAAGTCTATGCAATACAGTTTCCCAGACCTTCATTCTAGATTTACAGACCCCCACCTAGGCCTTCATCTCGGTGCCATTATTTTTTATTCGTACTAGTTTAGGGGTTCTGGGAGGTGCTTACGTCTCATCACCGTTTCCTGAACGATCACCGAAGTTAACAAACGTTAAGCTTGGTCAATACCTAGATGGGTGACCGCTTGTGAATACCAGGTGCTGTAAGCATGGATGTGCGGGTGGTGTGATGGAGAATGGTTCGAAATTGTTAATTGGGGAATCGAGTTCCATTTTCGATATATTCACTTACGCGTAAGACCCTTGGGAAACGAATAAATCCACCTCTTCTCCCCCAACTAAGTGTTAATTAATAAGACTTGTATCAATAAATAATTATTATCTCCCCACTATAAAAATTGTCAATCTAAGATATTTCCTGGCTTTAAGTAACCTGCAGTGGGTTGATAAACCATGAAAAACGAATCAATTATCTGGTAGTTATGTTGGCTTTTCAAAAATAGAGTTCCATGCTTCATGTGGGTTTTACAGTTCACAAGCAGAATAATTTATATTTAAAAGAGAAAATAATAAAAAATTCAAAATCTCCTATGGATATTCGATTAATTTGCAGTGTAACACCCGAACTCAGCTCGCATTAAAAAATTCCAGAAAATTTACATTTATGTGTAATTGTACAATGTTCATTCGAATCTGGCTTGATAAATTTGATAAAATCTACCGCTTTGGAGTTATCGACAGTGAAATTTCGGAGTCAATCGCGTCTTGGCGGCAGCCATGACTCAAGTTGTTTGCTTACATTCGCTGCCGAAAGCTAAGCGTGGAAGACTACCGAAAGCTAAGCTCGGAACTGATCTAAATATGTCTCAGTTGCTGGGAGAGAGAACTATTTACAGAGACACGCTAAGTTTGCGCAATGATACATGCACTAATAGCTATTCTGCAGCGAATGTATGCAAACAACGCCTGTAATGGCTTGTCGCGACGCAAATGAATCCGAACTTTCACTGTCGACAACTCCAAAACGGTAGATTTTATCAAATTTATAAAACCAGATTCGAATAAAGCATGTTCCATTACACATAAATGTAAGTATTCTGGTCATTTTTAATGCGAACTGAACGCGGGTGTTCAATTAACCAGATATTCTTCCTCAATCTAAAGTGTACCCTTCCGAATATTTTTAATATAATGAATTGTTGTTAATATACGGGCTATAACAAAAGTCCCAAGGAATCAGTCAGTTTAATAGCCTTTTTTGTTTGCTAACATTTTTCATTTTTTTTTCATTTTTTTTTATTTTCTTTCAGGTATTTTACAAAAGATATTTCGGAAATTAATCCTGCAAAAATACACGACTGAAACGCAAACACAAAAAGTTTGAGTCATTCTTCCAAAACCAAAGATCAATAATTCAAAATTAACGTGTATATCGTCGCCATTACTCTATGAGAACTTTCAAGTTTTGAGAGTGAAGGTTCAGTAAGTGACCTTCCACGAAGTGGCAGACCGCATTCGGTCAAGAACGAGGGAGTAAGTGAGATTATCGATGAAGGTTTGAGCGCATTATTTCGGTCACAACAGGTTTAGACCACTCGGACTTCATGCCAATGAAGTTTTATATTCGTCAATCTGTTTCTCTACAACGAGATGGGGTAACATCTCATAAAACATGGGCCACAATCCAGCTTCTCATTGAAATTTTGGGAAGAAGTATAATTTTTCACTGTTGCGGCATAAAGTGGCCACAACATTTCCTGGATCTGACATGAATGTACAAGGTGCCCAGTAAAAACAGCGGCAAATTTATTATCACTGTTTTATCTTTCAGGAATAATTGACCTTGAATAACCTTGAATAAATTTCTTAAATATTCATGACCTTGAATAATCAATCGACTCTCGCGTAATTACTCAAATCTAATTCTTTTATGATTGGTTATTTGCTGCTCGATATTGTGATTCGTCATTTAAATGTTATTTGCAGGCAACTTTCGTTTTTCGTTTTGCCATTCTGGTATGGCTAAACAACTCACTGATTTCGAGCTTCAAGTTATCATACTTTTCAAAGAACAACCGACGTGGGGATTGACAAAATGTGAAGAAATTCTTGCTGAATTCTTCAGTCGCATTAGTCGTCACCATTTTTCAACGATTGTCTCACATGTTTCTGAATATACCGCTTTTTTTTGCTGGGTACCGTGCCGTTTAAATCCATCTTGTCGAGGTACGTAAGAGGAAAGCTTACTAGAACAATTGCTATGAAGACATTTTTAGAAATGGCAATGGAATGATACGTTACGATGGTGAGACTTGGGAGCAGCAGAAATGCCAGATCAGGACCAATACCAATAGCGGTCTGTATAGTAATAGAGGATAGATTAGAAATAGTGATCCCTATAGAGGGTAAAATAGGAATAGCGATCAATTAGATGTCACACGATTTCCTACTTATGCGTTTTCTCTGGTCTACTTAATTCAATAGTGGGATCGCCTGTGTTTGCTCACTGGCGATCTAGCTTCAAACTCAAGAGTCGGCAGCGACACTTTATTCCTATATAACACTTGAATACATTTATTGACAGTTCGTAACCTTGAATAATCATTCGACTGTGGCGTAATTACTCAAATCTGATTGGTTCTTTTATGATTGATTAATTGCAGCTCGATCTTCTGATTCGTCATTTAAATGTTATTTGCAGACAACTTTCGTCTTTCAGTCTGCCCTTCTCGTATGGCTAAGGAGCTCACTGATTTTGAGCGTTAAGTTATCGAACTTTTCAAAGAACATCCTACGTGGAGATTGATGAAATGCGCAAAAATTCTTACTGAATTTTTCAGTCACATCAATCGTCACCAGTTTTCAACGGTTGTCTCACATCTTTCTGGATTTACTCATCAGAAAATTCCAATAGCAAAACTGTGAAATTTTCACTTGTACTGATCGCCAATCGTATTTACCAGAAGATATTATTAAAAGTTCAATACCTGGTTTGAGATGTCCAGCAAATGCCGAATGTGTATTCATCACTTAAGCGAAACTTATATCCAGGTCTATCAAACTTCCCGATTATTGCAAGTAGCGATATGATTTCATTTGCGTTTCAGCCTTGTCTGTTGCGTTTGCTTTCATGGAAAAGGTGTAAATCTATTTCTTTATCTTACAACTATGTGTTAAATAGTAGGGTAAACTAGGTTCCATAGCTGTGTTTTCAAACTTTTATTTATTTAAGGTCATTTGTAGAATAACTAAAACATGGGGCGCAATTTGAATTTTAATAAGGAAAAAATAATTACACAATTTGAAAATAGTCTCCTGAAATAACCATTTATTACATTTTATATTTAGTGATGCTTGAGTGAAAGTTATGTTTGAAGTGCTTTGGCAATTTTTTAAATGTAAGGCCTTATATGTGATAAATGTTGGGTCTTAATATGTGATAAATATTGGGTCTTATATGTGATAAATGTTGGGTCTTATATGTGATAAATGTTTGGTCTTAATATGTGATAAATGTTGCGTCTTAATATGTGATAAATCTTAGCTTTTAATATGTGATAAATTTTGGGGCTTAATATGTGATAAATGTTGGGTCTTATATGTGATAAATGTTGGGTCTTAATATGTGATAAACGTTGCGTCTTAATATGTGATAAATCTTAGCTTTTAATATGTGATAAATGTTGGGTCTTAATATGTGATAAATGTTGGGTCTTAATATGTGATAAATGTTGCATCTTAATCTGTGATTCTTAAAGATTAAGGAATTTAGCATCCAGTTTCAAATTTCAGGTGTCAAAGACTTGACTTGGAGAGATATAGAAGCCATGTATTTTGTGTCATTATCATTCATTATATATATATATATATATATATATATATATATATATATATATATATAGTTTATATTGCTCCTCTTTTAAATTGGGACGCACCTCGTCATATTTCAGAGTACATTATTGCGACTGGGCATGCAGTAAAGCAGGCAACAGAAAAATATTTCATTGTGTTTCACAAAATCTATGACGGTGCAATTCATAAATAATAATAAAAAAAAAAGGAGTTGAAGGTTCGCAGGAATGAAACGAATGGAAAAAGGAAGAAAATGAACCTTTATCGATATTTTCAAAGAATACAATCCTTTTGGACAACTTTGGCAATTCCATTCATAAATAATAAAGAAAAGAAATGTGAGGAAAACAATGATCGTCTACGTCATAAAGGAACGCAACATTAAAACCCACCCACCCACGCACCCCTATCTATCTATCTATCTATCTATCTATCTCTATAATATATATATATAGCGTATTTTCTTTTCTTTTTTTTTGAAGGCAAAAAGTAGTGTCGTACAATTTTTCCAAAATTTAATTCAGATGTAAATAGAATTTTCAGATGTTTTTAGAATCTTTTTTATTTCATAATCCGACATATTTTTAATTATAGGTATTTTTAATCCGACTTATTTTTTATTCGAAGTAATTATAATCCAACGTATTTTTAATCAGACACATTTTTAATTCAACATATTTTTAATCCGACGTATTTTCAATTCGAATTATTTTTAATCCGACATATTTTTATCCGACATATTTTTAATCCGATATTATTTTAATTCAACATATTTTTAATCTGACATATTTTTATCATTTTGAACGTTATTTATTAAACATTCTATTTATTTGTTTTCTTCTACCGGCCTGAATGTTCCAGAAACCTTATTAAAGAAAAGATTTGATCCGAAATCCTCAGGGCACAGGAAGCTACCGTTAAGTTCGGCACGCCTTAAACAACTAGGAACCGTCTAATAAATAAACGGAGCGCATACTAAAATACGAGTATCCACTAAAAATAACGATTAAACTGATAAAAACAGCAACACTTGCAAATAAACTCAGTTTGCACAATAGATAATAAAACACAAAGTCGGCAGGTGTTGATAACAATTGTTTAGAAAAGATATTTGAAATGTCGGTAATATTTGTTCTTTGAGAATCAACATAATTCAATGTCCTTTGTCTCAAAGACAGGAAATTCACTGAAATTGATTAAAAAATTAATAAAGGGAATACACAAGATTTTGTCATGTTTTCATAACATTAATGTTACAACAAAGCACCTTTCCCGGAAAATTCGAAAATAAGTTTTCTAACGGAAATTACGAAAAGAAATGTGCAATGACTGAACATCCGGTTTATTTCTATTCTTTAATATTGTGAAAAATTAAATATTTTAGCCAAATATATGTACGACATTGAGATTTTAATGGATAATATTTAATATGGTAAAACATTTATAAAAAAAAACAAAAAACAATTAAATAGTAATGGCTGTACAAGTGGTCGTATTATACAGAGAAATGTAATTCCTTGATTTTAGCTTTAAAAACACGGAGTCCTATTATACCCAAGTCGTACTATACACAAGAAAATACGATATATATATATATATATATATATATATATATATATATACTGTGTAACCCGGATATAAGAGACCCGGATATAAGAGACCCGGATATAAAAGAAAGCCGGATATAAGAGAGATTTTCTCTGGTCCCAAATTAGAGCCTGTGGTAATGTAAACAAAATAGACCCAACCCGGATATAAGAGAAATCCGGATATAAAGACTTATTCTCCGGTCCCGACAACTCTCTTATATCCGGGTTACACTGTATATATATATATATATATATATATATATATATATATATATATATATATATATATAAGTAATGGATTTTTTATTTATTTACCGGAGAAGATTTTTATTGTTCTAAACGTTATTTTTAGTGGATACTCATATTTGAGTAGACGCCATGTTTTATTTATTAAACAGTAGATTTATTTCTTTTCATCTACCGGCCTGAATATTCGAGAAATATTATTAAAGAAAAATATGCACTCTGTCGGAAAAATAAATAATAATCTGTAAGATTAATAATTTTTTTTAAAAATCCATTATTTCATCAGAAAATTACTTTGTTCACGTTTGGATACGAAACTAATCAGAGACACCCTTGTTCAAATTAATTGAAACCAAACGAATAATTCTATTATTATCTACTCTTTTTTCCTACTTTTTTCAATGAAACATGACCCAGTGTACGAGATAGTACATTGTATGATCATTCCACATAGTCGTTCCTTGCAGATTGACCACAGATTCTCGATTGGATTTAAACAGGAGAGTTTCCGGGCCAATCTATAGTACTTTGATTTGCTCACTGGTAAAGCTTGTCAGTGTGTTCGAGCAGGGTTACAATTTTCGTACGCTTCCTTGGAATAACGTCCATCGTTGACAATGGCCGTAAAACAACTAATCGACAGTCGAGACAATAGTGTCTGGGAGTGATAAAAATCTGCTGCAATTAAGGATGATGAAGCCCCATCTGTTTGTCTCAAGTTCCTTGATAAAATCCAGAGACAGATATGCAATGTAATTGGCCCTGATCTGACATCTCGTCTGCAATCACTCTCTCACAGACGTGCCGTCGCCTCCCTCTGTCTTTTTTTACAAATACTTTCACGGTAGCTGCTCCGATGAGCTGCTTTGGCTGGTTCCCAGACTTTATGAATTTAAGCGTTCAACTAGGCTGGCATCTCGCTCTCACCCTTTCACAGTCGAAACTGTTTCGCGTAGCCGTCTCTTCTACTCCAATAACTTCATGTCTCGCACCTCATGCCAGTGGACCTCCCTCCCCTTTTTTTGTTTCCCTGATAGCTCTAATCTCCAACTATTCAAAAGTAATGTCATTCGACGTCTCCAGATGCCTTGATCTATCCCCTATCCTTCTTTTCATCCTTTCCTCTATCACTCCTCTTTGCGCTTGCTCCAACTCTCTGTAAATCCATTGCGTGTTAGTGGCTTCCCGCCTTGCTGGGGGGTGAAATGATTAAAAAACAATAATTCACTTAAAGGCATTGCTCAGACCTTGCTTGATCGACAAAAATATAATTTCTAGAAATTTTCAGACCGGTAGACGAAAATAAATAAATATAGTGTTTAATAAATAAACGGAACGTCTACTAAAATATGAGTAACCACTAAAAATAAAGTTCAAAAGTGAAATATACATACATACATACATATATATATATATATATATATATATATATATATATATATATATATATATATAACCACTAAAAAAAGTTCAAAGTGAAAATATATATATATATATATATATATATATATATATATATATATATATATATATATATATATTTGATAAAAAGTCAGAGCCAATGGCGTTTTCCCCTTAGGGGATGCTGGTTCGAAATGGAGTTAGATGAAAAGTACTCTTAAAAAAAAAAGAGCTTCTACTCGAATATGAGCAACGGTAATAAATAATGTTAAAAAAAATTAAAAACAAAAATATGTCAGATTTAGTCCGATTCCTAAAATAAATTGACCTTGTTTACGTTAGGATACGAAAAAGAGCAGATATGTATATTCGAGAATCGGCAAAAGGTGTGTCTTCAAAAGCCACTAATCGGACTTTGATCGTCTGTTTTGTCCCATAGTTTAAATGATTTCTTTTCGGATGATAAATTATATTAAAAACTGCCCAATTGATCTTTTTATCCGTGCGCTTTCGTACCGTGTCTGTTGTCTTCAATGAAACATGTATAAATGAGGGATTTCTGCCTAAATACACAATATATATATATATATATATATATATATATGTGAAAATATATAGAAAATAGGAAGGAACTGGTTAGGTAAATAATCCAAAGTCCCTTAGTATTTTAGTTATTATTTTTAAAAAATAGTGCTCGATACAAAAGTAGAGCATAAATATAATTATTTATTTAAAATATGATTCCAAATCGCTACATAAGAAAGGTCTCATGTTTCAAAACAAGAATATCCAAAACTTCAATATAATCCTTTAAATTAAATTGAGTTGAAAATAAAATGGGCTCCGTTCCATCTTCCAATTTAATTTTATTTGGATTCTATTGAAAAATTTTGTTTTGAAACATGAATTATGTAGCGATTTGGAATCATATTTTTAAATATATATATGAACATAATAAAATAGGCAGCATATATTTTATATTACAAAGAGTTAATCATACCTTGAATCAATTAGCAATACTAATGCAATTATTGACGAAATCTCTTCGTTAGTAGACATAATTATAATCATTATACTACTAGTGGATTATTAGTAGTATAATGCTTATAATTATGTCTACTAACGAAGGGATTTCGCCAAAAATTGCATTAGTATTGCTAATTGATTCAAGGTATGATTATTATAAATTAATTGATTTAAAATATGTTTTTTTTCGCTACACAGTTCTAACCATGTTTCAAAAATGGAAGCTAAAAGCTCCGAATTTAATTTTGTAATTAAATTCTTTTATATATATATATATATATATATATATATATATATATATTGGGACTAATATAGATCAATGGCCTGTCGGTTGGCTGGGGCTTCAGACTACACCGACTGCAAGGGAGTAATACACCAATGAGGTGGGTATGACGATAAACTGCATCCAGCAATAAGGCCTCTTACTTCTTAATTGCTGGTATTCCCATTTCCATCCTGACCCTGTGTGGTAACAGCTATGGGCAAGTAGTTAACTCCCAAACTAAGGTCAAGACACTATGAAAGTATAAAATATGTTCTTAATACCATCATTACGTTTTTGGATAAAATTACTACCAACAATACATTATTACCAACAATACATTAAAAAAAATACCAGCCATTTATTTTTGAAGAAAAAATATTTCCAGCAATAAACTATTACCAGCAGTACATTTTTAAAAAGGAAAATTATTACTAGCAATACACTTTGAATAAGAAATATTGCCATCAATAAAAATCTTGCCGGCGTTACCAGCAATACATTAAAAAAAATACCAGCCATATATTTTTGAAGAAAAAATATTATTGCCAGCAATAAATTATTACCAGCAGTACATTTTTGAAAAGGAAAATTATTACCAGCAATACACTTTTGAATAAGAAATATTGCCATCAATAAATATTTTGCCGGCATTAAATAACCCATTGAGATGTTGATATGTCGTAATGCAAAACAAACCAAATCAAATATAGATTAAATATGGATCTGACTCTGACAGAATGATAAGATAAAAAAGAACAAATAGGAAACGTTAATGAATCTAACATGTTTCAGTTTTTTAAAAGCTTCATCAGAGAATTTGATATGGAGAAAAATGAGGAAAAACTTCTGATGTTTTGACTTTTGCATTCTACTGGCTATTATTTTGATTTTACAAATGTAACCCTAATTAAAAAAGAAAATAATTCTTTACGAAGAAAAATCAAATTTTATGCACTAATAAAATGCAATGAATCTTACTATTTAACTCACCAAACTTACCTGTATGCTTTTGTCTATAATGTCTGTAACTCTTTATACCAACAAGGCAAGGGAGATAACTTTTCAATAATCGTGCCAGACTGACTCCATTAAAGAGCAGAGTACAATAATATTATCTATCATACATATTTTCATGATATGCACATTTGTTCTCTACTTGTACAATATCCCCATTTTTATTCCACTATCTTGATGGATTCTTAGGCTGTATATTAGGTGAACAATCGTAAAAAGAAAAAAAACATCTAAGATATACACCTTTATGGATGTTACAGATTGTCGGCAATATGTATGACAAGATATGTTTCAGGTGGGTCTCTACAACTGTCAAACTATATAATGAAGAGAACTTCGGTTACTTCATCTACGCGAATTGGTGGATTAACACAAGGGAATTGTGCAAGGGGTTTCAACTTTGGCTTCAATGAATATGAAATGATTTTGGCAAAGATGAGATTTATAGAACCTGTGCCAGGTGGATCCCACGGATTCTTACAAAAGAATGCGGAATGGAAATCTGTAAGGATCTGCCGAAACTCTGCGAAGCGGAAGGCGACAAATTCTTGCATTGGATCATCGCCGTTGACGAGACGAGATTTCACGGTGTTTTTATGTTCGATCTAGAATCAAAGCGACGACCCATGGAATGGCGACGTGCGAATTCAAAGGAACCAAATCAAGATGCAGACATCAGCTGACAAAGTGATGGACACTGTGAACAGCGTGTTCCTACCGGATTTTCTGAGAAACGCAGGAATCGTCAACACTGACTGAATTTATAGATTCAGGCCAGAAAAAAAGACAAACGTTCGATTGGAACACGGCTCTAAGAAGACCCGCCATTATGTTGCCTACTTAGGATGGACTATCAGATCAGAAACACCGTATAGCCCGGATTTTGCGCTTCGTGTCTTTTATATATTCGGGCCGATGAAAGGTGGGAAAGGCGGACATCTTTTTTTCTGGCAACAAAACCGTTATCCAGGATGTCTCTGTTGATGTTGTTTTTACAAGCACGACTTACAAACTCTTATTCAGTCTTGGTTAGGTGGTTGATTTTGATTAGCGGAACATCAACACCTCTATGGGTTATTTAATGCCGAAATATACATATTTTGAACACAATATCATGGCTTCAACTAAATACATTTTGAACACAATTGTATGCCTTCAACTACAGGTAAATATAAATGAATGTATTGTTGGTAATTTGATGTATTTTGGTAGGTTGATGTTGTTTAGTTATTTACGATCGCCTGAAGTACTGAAACCTGAAAATTTTTGTGTAGCGATGTAAAATGTTTTTAATCTAATTTATTATAATAAAAATATTATAATATATATAAGTGACAGAAATACATACATATAGATAGATATTGAGAGAGAGAAAGATAGATTAGAACAGAATGAGTTTGAGACATACGTAGAAACAAAGATATGCGCTGATAACAATGAATAGATACGGAAACATATATATATATATATATATATATATATATATATATATATATATATATATATATATCAGTAAGAGGACTCGATTTGATTTACCGAAGGTCTTACATTATTAGCCATAATAGTCACTGTTTTACACTTCCTCCCCAGAGAGCTCAACCGAAATAAATTTTTCAAGATCATATATATTGTCATCCACAGACAGACTGTTTAGCTGTATAACAGTTCATCAGTGTAGCTGGACGTCCGGTATATATTTATTGTAATTATCTAGACACGTGACATGTGTCTGACCAACGAGAACTGACCCAAACATATTTGAAAATTTCAATGTTTCTCCCTTTCTCTCAATCTCTGATGAAACTTTAATAAAAGTGAAACATGTTAGATTGGGTGGGGGCATACCCCCTTTAACTTACGAATAGAAGTAGAAATTTGTTCTTAAATGTTTCTAATAAACCAATTTTATCACAAATTATCTAGCATCACCTGAAGAAGTACCATCTTAGTACCGAAACATGAAAGTTTTTGTGTAGCGATGTAAAATGTTTTTATTGTAATTTATTATTATAAAATATTATAATAGTTATATGTTTGTGTGTGTGTGTGTGTGTGTGTGTGTGTGTGTGTGTGTGTGTGCGTTTGCGTGTGTGTATGTGTGTGTGTGCGTGCGTGTAGGGGAAATTCTCCATATTGTAGATAGATCATTTATAAAAAAAACGATTTAAATTGAGGATTACATTGAAACTGAGAGTCGCAAGACAGTGTTGATTCCTACGTTCACACACACACACACACACATCACACACACACACACACACATATATATATATATATATAAAAAGAAAGTACAGTAAGATATATAATCCGATGTTCTTATAGATATTTTTATTTTTTACAAAATAGTGCTCAATGTAAATTTACAGAGCATTAATATTATAAATTAATTGATTTAAAATATGTTTTTTTTTGTTACACAGTTCTAACCATGTTTGAAAAATATTCGGCGCTTTCAGCTTCCATTTGTGATACATGGTTAGAACTGTGTAGCGAAAAAACATATTTTAAATCAATTAATTTATAATATATATATATATATATATATATATATATATATATATATATATATATATATAAAGAAAGAAAGAAAGAAAGAAAGAAAGAAAGAAAGAAAGAAAGAAAGAAAAACAACGAGGGAAAGAAATCATAAGCAAGGAAAAGAAAATTCAGCAAGAAACAACAGAGACCTACCTAGGCAATAAGCCGAATGTGCTCACTGCCTCTAGGAAATGGAACAAAACAGAGGAGAAGAAGAGGGAAGAGCACAAATAGGCTACATCAAATTTGTTACACCGAAATTCTCGCAACGTCACCATCAGACATCAACAAATTAAAATTTAAGAGTTTGTCGTCTAATGATTGCATTGCGACAAAATCTTTGAGTTGTTTCTTTGATTAATACATACCCACACATACATAAATACATAATATTCAAAGGAAAGATGAATGGTAGATTTATAAATATATAAAATAGATTCTGGCGAGAAAAAATGTCTACCACGACACAGGAAACAAACTTTCCTAGCATAAGATTTAGCAATTGATTCAGTATAATATTTCCACTTCATATCAGGCACAATGAAATACTCTCCTGGAGATTATCCTCAGCCATACTGATGGAAGGCAAGAGGCTTTTCACTCAGACGATTAAAAGCGATCGTTTTCATTTTAGAGGCGTTAAAATTAACAAGCCATTTCTTGCCCCCGCTAACAACACATTCCGGTTTTGTAACCAATTCGGTTTTGTCTTCCGGCGAAATGGGATATGAAAGACCATCTAAGAATCCGTCTCCCAAGTTGTTTTTCTACGGAAATAACCGTAGAGAGGCATTGGCATGTCCTGATGTCTTCGGTAAATGCCAGTAGAACGGAGTAATTTTTCTGAAGCTTTTTGCTCTTCTTAATAAACTTGTGATAAGAATTCGTTGCCATAAACAGAACTTAATCCGTCTGTTTTGTAAACCAACACTAAAACCTCACGCGAAAAGTGTAAAGGCAAGATTTTCAAAGATATTTTTGCCATTTGGTCATGACAGAGAAATTTTGACAGCGGGTAAATCATAACATATGTATCGCTGGGGATTTTTTTTCTTCTGTTACGTGGAGAAGGTGGGTTAAATTGGACGAGTGTTGGACGAACCTTTTAATGGAAACTTCATCCATCAATTTTGTCATATTTTCTCGCAATTTGAAACTATTCCACGATAACTAAATCTGACATTTTTATGCTCCAATGATTTTAGGTCAAAGCAGGACAGACGATAGTGAAATATTGTAAGTGTTAGTGCACCAACTGAAGCTTATATCAGGTTTGAAAAGGTCCGCATATCGCGAACATATTTCGCGAAAGAAAACTTTTATCGTCCGCCTTGTGATATGGGAATCAGGCGTAAGTAACAAGTAACCATTTATCATTCTATCCTGATATCTGTTTACGTATCAAACCCTGCAATAAACTTACGTCATTGTAGACATTTGCTGTCAGCAAATGGATGAGCCAAAAAGTGCAAATTGCAAATCGAGGATACCAAAATCAGACAAATGTGGAAATTTAAAAAAAAATGTCGGAAGTTCTTTTAATAGAGAACGGAAAGAAACAGAATTCAGAAGGCGTATTGGTATAGCCAAAGAAGCATCCAAAAAGCTAAGCAGAGTAAAAGGAAATAGGAAAATTTCGCTAGAAACAAGGAAAAGAGTACGAAACTGCTATGTGATATCTGTCCTTCTATTATATACTGTACATATGAACACTAATGGGTATGTCCCAGTCCTCATAAATAACGTTGAACACTACTCAAATTGGGGTAATATGCTGTATAAGTAGTCCATCACTAGCGGTAGTTTACCTACTTTACGTCGCTGGCGAGTATTGTATTTTGTTGATGTTATAAAGGTTATCATTTTATTTCCAACCCCCGTTTTGGTTATTCCCGATTCAGTAACTTTTTTTCTAGGTTACAACAGAAAAAGGAAATAAAGAAAGAAAGAAAGAAAGAAAGAAAGAAAGAAAGAAAGAAAGAAAAAAGAAAGAAAGATAAATGGTTACTTAATATGCATATAAATACTATGCTTTCGATCTTCTTCCAAGATCATCTTCTGGAGTGCAAATGCTACAAAACTATGTTGCTCATTAGTATAAGTATTTATATAAAGATGTGCGTTGTTTTACATTACCGTATTTTTTCCATTTTATGCTTTTAAATGCAAAATGGTTGACAATGTGCTGAGCGTCCATTAGAACATGAAAAAAATTATCCATTATGGGATTTTTTATTCTATGTTATCATGTCATGGTAACGCGCGTATTAAAGCATGCAAAAAACTGTTTCTTTACAGGCATTTCAGAACATTACTGCAGTATTCATAGTTAATTCTGTTCAGTGCCGGCTTTAAATTTTTTAATATAAATTGCTTCTAGTATTTTTTCATGATGTAGTATAGATGTGTTGTCGATTAGTAATGTTCTATATTGTTGAACTTATAGTTCTGTACCACTTACACCCCTGAAGATGATCTTGGGAGAAGATCGAAAGTACTTGGGAAATGAAAATAAAAGAAATTTAAACAGCTATAGCACATTTCTCTCATCCTTTAACATCAATACACGGAAAGTTATTTGTGAGTATGAAAGGATTTTATTAAAAATTATCAAGCCTAATGTCTTTAATTTATTCAATCAGACATGTCTAAAAGAGAATTTGTATATATATATATATATATATATATATATATATATATATATATAGTGTAACCCGGATATAAGAGACCCGGATATAAGATAAACCCGGATATAAGAGAGATTTTTCCGGTCCCAAATTAGAGCCTGTGTTAATGTATATAAAATAGACGCAACCCGGATATAAGAGAAAGCCGGATATAAGAGACTTCTTCTCCGGTCCCGACAACTCTCTTATATCCGGGTTACACTGATGCAGATACTAAAAAGTACAACAATATTGGTGTGATTAACAGATAACTTGACAGTCAGCCTAGTACCTTAGATAAGAAAAAGAAAATCCCGAACAAAGAAAGAAAAAAAAATAGATCAAAAGACAATGACCTCCCTACTCAGCCAAGTAACGTGCTCAACGTCTCGACTAGCTAGACAGGGTAAAAACGCTTCATAACGTCAAAGCCCAACAAAGGTACAGCTGGTATCGTTACTCACGTTTCGCGTTCTGACTATCTTCAGATGACCAGAACGTAAATGAAAGACGTAACACTTTTTAAGCTATTACCTCAAAAGGAAACAAATGTATAAACCTGTTATAACACCGGCCTTTTCCGGGGGTAAAAAGAAAATAAGCAAAGAAAAAAATACCCGTGGGTGGGCCTAACCAGCCAAAGTGACTAATGTGGTCAGGGTGATGACACTAGTCATGTGGCAGGTAACACAATTAGTGTCTTATTCTTTGCCTATATCTACTGATTAATTATGACTTTTTATTTAGTATTTTAGTATCGCTGGTAAAACTTAGTCTTGCCAACTTTTATTCTAGACAAAGCCTATTACGATCTCTAGTATTCCCTACACTACTTTTCTTACAATTTCTCCAAGTAATTTTGGGGAACTTACCTACTTCTTATATAATTTTCCGCTAATAGTCTAAAAGTACCGGCGCATTTTCATATTTATTATGTTTGAAACTCAATTTATGATTATAATATCTTCTTTCCATTCATTTTCCGTAGTTCCTATATATAATTTCTCCTCATTAACACTATTCCTATTTTTTACTTCTGTTTTCGCTAGATGAACTATATTTTCAGCTAGGCAGTTTCCTTCCAAAGGACAACCTCTTGACATTGTACAGTTATACTTCCGTTTCTTCTGTTTACCCACATTCTCTCTGTGTTTCTAATGTAATGGAATAACGAGTCACCTCCATGAATGATTGCACTATAGATAGCAAGTACCTATAAAGTCAACCGTCTACGAGAGACAAGGGAGAGAACTGAGAGCAAGACGACGCAAGCACGCCCGACCTTCCAATGAGTGGCACTCATTATTAGATTGACCTGTGTGTATAACTGTATCGTATTTCATATTGTACTGATTGTGTACCATAAACCTTTCTTCTAGTATCCACTTGGTGTTATGTGTTTAGCACGAAATATTTCCTTAGTTGTCATATTGTTAATAATTAATATTTAATAAATATTTATCGTACTGACTATATTGGTACCCTTTCGTTTTTTCCTGTTTTATTAACCAACCTATCTATTATATATATATATATATATATGTGTGTGTGTGTGTGTGTGTGTGTGTGTGTGTGTGTGTGTGTGTGTGTGTGTCCGCGCTAAAACTTTCTCAACCTTAAGATAAAGAAGTGGTATTCGTCAGACGAATGTAATTTTAGAGCATAGCTCTATTGACGGAATACTCGGAGAAGAATTCCAACAGCTTGCGAGATCAGCAGACACATCCTCTATCTACTATCAGTGCTTTGGCCAGAAATAAGATGAAACGGAATTGCATACATGCAAGTATATATCTAAACTGAGATAGATAATAAAAATGATTTTGCAAAAGAATAAAAAGCAAAAAAACTCCAATACCGATAAGAATTGATATAAAATTCTTCATTCTTAAAATATTTAGAATAATTTGACTGATAGTCATAAACTTCACACGGAACAGATATCCGTATTAATAATATAAGTACCAGCAATTCTAAAAAGAAACAATAAAGAAATATTTAAGAAAATCGAAGGCATTTATTGGTCGCCTGTATGTTTAAATAATATCAAAAGTACAGATTGTTTTTTGTCGTCTGCTTTTACATATTTCTCCGTACGTTTCCTATCTTTTTACTCTGCTGATATTTTATTTTATTCTGTTTTTGGGAGTTGACATTAGTTTACTTCAAATTTTTTCAGTTGTTTTTAGCGAGAAACGTGTAGTTGTTTTGTTACAAAGAAATTTCACTAAAACATATTGTTTTGTTTCGATCGCACTTAAAATTCAAAGCTCGGCGTCCATTTGTTATAGCGGAAAGTGACGTGCAAGCCGCTTGGCATCGCTTACATTAAGTTGCTGTTCAAATAAGATTTCTAATCTCAAGACAACAACTTTGGCTGGGTTGGCGGGAAAACGAATAAGAAAGAGAAAAAGACGCATGGTTATGGATGTTAAAAAAAGGAGAAAACAAATTTCTAAGTCTTCATTCAATTTCTTTTCCTTTTCCTGTAACAGGCACACTCTCATATATTAACTTGAAAAAAAAGAAACATATATGCATACGAACACAAAAAAGACACATATACACATACAAGCACAAATACCTACACATGAACACGCAAAATCATACTCACATAGCCATACAAGCACACACTCATAACCGCTTAAATACACGCGCGCACATAACCGCACATAAATAACGACACACACATACGCACATACCTATAAAAACACACACACACACACACACACACACAAAAGACATAAACACCAACGCATACAGATATGTCCACACAAAAGCACACATGCAAACACACATAACCATAAAAAATATGTAAGCGAATGGGAATGCATAAATACGCACACACATAAAAACTGGCAAAATACATATACACACACATATATATAACCAGCCAAACATATACACACATAACTACACAAGCACATAACAGGGAAACACACATACAAGCACACATATAAAATACATAAAAACACACATAAACCAGCTATACACACACACACACTCATGACTGCACAAAAATAGATACACATAAGCTCACAAAAATATTCACATCAACAAACACACACATATACACAGAGATAGGCAAACGCATATACATACAGTCAAAGACGCAAACGAATCATAGATACGTACACATAAAATACACAAAACACATAAACACACGTAGCTATACAATTACATACGCACACTCACAAACATATAAATAGACGGGCGCACACACGGACAAACGCACACATTCGTATCCAGACAAACGCATGCCGACACACGCACACACATACACAGACGCAGAGACCCCCACACCACGACACAGAAACATCCCAGACATACGCCCAACATATATTTAAACATTTGCCGATAAACACACACACGCCTAATCAAAAGAAAGCATCAAGTACAAGTCTGTCATTCATTTTTGTGAATTTCATTTTATATGACGAGCGATCGAAATATTATTGGATATATACAGCTTTCTGCTAAAAGTATTCGCCAGCGAAATTATTTTTCTACCTTTTTTTTTGTTGAAATAAAGTTAGTCACTACAACATGTTCTTTTAAGAATCACTTAATTCTAATTGATGTTATGTCTTCATTTACAGCCGAATATTTATGCGAAATTGATAATATATTGTGGAAATAAAAAGATGATATTTTTTTCTTTCAACGCAAGCGTCGTTCCCATAAGGTTTGCTTCTTGAGCTAACCTTCTTTCTACGCAAGGAAGAAGGTTGAATCTTGAAACTGATCTGCCTAAGTGTAACCTTTTTTCTTTTTTTTTTTTACAGTAAGGTTCAACTTGAACAAGGCCCGGGAGCGACTCGAGTTAGAGGGTTACGTTAAGGAATAGTTTATATGGATAGGAGGGGGACGATAACGGTTGACTCTAGACTTGAACAAGTTAGAATTTCAGGGATCAAGAGAACATTGTTCTTGGAAGTCTGTTCCACAGGGCAGAGGTTCGCGGGAAGAAGCTGTTTGAGTGGAACTTTCTTCTCACCAAAGGAATGTAGGTGGTTTGTTTCTATGTAAGTGGCAAGGCGGGTTCAAGCCTACTTCGATCATTTGTATTTTCTACGGTTTATCAACCTTTTGTTGGTTAGTTAAAGCCAGAAAATATTTTTAGATTGTGAGAATTTCTCAGATAATAATGATTTTGTGATACAAGTGTTATTATTTAACCCATAGCTGGGAGGAGAAGAGGTGGATTTATACTTAATCAGAATTAACCTATAGCTCAAGTTTTGAGTGCTTTATATGATTCTGGTCAAAGTTTCATCGCTTTCCTTCAAGATGAGTGATCGTGAGTTAGGTTTTCTCAGATAAACGTCGTTTGAGGAATCCAAATAAACAACGAAGTGGAAAATGGGGAAAAGCTGGTGCTGGTCCTCATTTTTCTTAATGCTTGATCTCTGAGAGAGGTCCTCTGCCTTGAGCGCCTATTGGGCCTTAAATTCAAACCAGATCCAAAGTGGAACTAGTATATACGAACCATCGCTAATGTTTTATCCTTTTTTATTATTTCTTTAGATAATAATGATTTAGTGATACAAGTCTTACTAATTAACTCATAGATGGGGGAGAAAAGGTGGATTCATAGCTTTCCAAAGTGTATTATCGTGTAAGAGAATATAATTAACCCAACTGAAATTAGAACTCGGCTCTCAAATTAACAATTCCGAGCCATTATCACACTAACTGCACAGCCAAGATTACAGCACCTGACGTTGCTAATCAAACGGAAACCGGTTTTTTAACATTATATGATTGTAAAACTTACGATCATTTCTGAATAACTATGTTGACAGGGCGGCTTACAGGTGCACCTCTAAAAGCCTAAGTAACTAAAGCTTGACACTTGATCTTTCCTCGTCTAGATCAATAGCGGTTGGGGAGAGATTATCTGGTCATATTCAATGCCTTGAAAGTCAAACTACTGACCGAGTGGATCCAGAACATTCACTAATCGTGATGAATAAATGTTCCCTCAGAGAGGCCCCCGTGTCTTGAGCGATTATTGGACATTAAACTCAACACAGAAGATACAGAATAAATATTACATTATATTTTTTTAAAGTCATTCATTTTCATTCGTTTCTTTCATCACGAAAAACGCCAGCTTAGCTGAGAAAAGTACTAATGATTTCTTATTTAAGTATAAACGCAAACACACATATTTCTTTCTTTCGTTTTTGGATCGGATGAAGCCTAGAAAGGCGAAACACGTAATCAAATCTAGTTTCAATGAAACGGTTTTCCATTTGTCATATTAAATCTTTTACTCATTTTTTTCCGAAGTCGCGAAGTGGTTTCTAATTAATGTCAAATATATTCCTCATATGCTAGTTTTTAGCGATTTACAATATGGCGGGTTGATATGATAATCCTAACCCTATCCCGTTCATCTTTTTTTGCTGTTTACAAACTTTGAGCTTGTTTTTGTGTTCACTTTCACTTAAGGCTTCCTTGTAGACTTTTTTTTAACTTTCTCAGATGTCTTCGTTTTTTGAGTTAGTATAGAAAATCTAATGGCTATTGAATCATAAAAATATTTAGTAACGATCGAAGGTGGGGTAAATTATCTGGTCACATTCAATGCCTCGAAAATCAAACTATTGACATTGTACCATCGCCGAGTGGATCCAGAACATTCACAAATGTTCCCTCAGAGAGGAACCCGTGTCTTGGGCGATTATTGGGCATTCAATCCAATACAGAAAATACGGAATAGATATAATATTTTTTCAAGTCATTCATATTTCTTCGTTTCTTTCATCACGAGAAACGCCAGTTTAGCTGAAAAAAGTACTAATGATTTATTATTTAAGTATAACGCAAACACACATATTTCTCTCTTTCGTTTTGGGATCGGATGAAGCCTAGAAAGGCGAAACACGTAATCAAATCTAGTTTCAATGAAACGGTTTTCCATTTGGTGTATGGATCTGGTGTATTTTTTATAGCAGCAAGTACTTTCAAGGACTTCATGTCCTCATCATCAGGCTGTAAATTTTTCCTTTAAAATCAAAACTTGAATCGTTTACTCATTTTTTTTTCCGAAGTCGCGAAGTGGTTTCTATTTAATTTCGAAGATATTCCTCATATGATAAGATGTTTTTTTAAGAATGTGTTATTTATTAACGGTTAAAATTCTTAAAAAAAACATCTTTCGGTCTACAACACATTTATTTCGTCTTCAAGTTTTGATTTTAAAGGAAAAATTTACAGCCTGATGATGAGGACATGAAGTCCTTGAAAGTACTTGCTGCTATAAAAAATACACCAGATCCATCTGACAACAATTTTATACATAATGATCGCATCATTCAGTGGATTGTTAGTAGTTTAATGCTTATATTAAGTCTGTTAGCGAAGAGATTTCGCCATTAATTGCATTAATATTGCTAATTGATTCAGTGTATGATTATCTCTTTATAATATAAAATATATGCTGCCTAATATAAAACGTTCATATATATATATATATATATATATATATATATATATATATATATATATAGACACATGGCAGAATTGAATAGACGCTCACAGAAACCGTTTATTTTATTAAACAAGTAATTTATACAAATGAAGTAATTATAAATGGTCATAAATTTAATAACTAATACTTGGTTGACATCCCTTTTGCTTTTTTTAAATGCAAGGTCTCTTCGAGGCATGATAGCGATGAGTTCGCGAATATCATCTTGAGGGATTTCTTGCCATGTTTGACGCAATAATCCTAAAAGTTCGGGCTTAGAAGATGGCTTCCTGTTCTTTTTGCGGAATTTTCGATTTAATATGCCCCAAAGGTGTTCAATAGGATTAATATCCGGGGACTGACTTGGTCATGGAAGTTTATTGATCCAATTTTGTCTCAACCAATGTTGCGTTGCTTGAGCAGTGTGACATGGAGCTCCATCTTCTATAAATAGGGAGTCAACTTTGCTCATTCTACTACTTGAGAATATTGGAAGGAGCCCTTTCTTTAATATAAAAAATATTTGGTTGAATTAATGTTTCCTTCACACTCCACAAGCTCTGAGCGACCATCACTTCAAATTGCGCTCCATAGCATTACTGAAAGGCCCCCATGTTTCACCGCTGGCTGCAATCTTTTTAAATCAAACTGTTGACTACAGAGTCTCCATACTCATACTCTTCCACTCGGGAAATAATGCGAATCTTGACTCATCAGGGAAAATGACAGAGGTCCAAAAGGTCACAGGTCTCTCCACCATCTCATGAGCCCAATCCTTTCTGCGTTTGATATTGGCTGGACATAGAAGTGGTTTCTTTCTCGCAGCTCTGCCATAGTAGCCCAGCTTGTGAAGATACCTGACAGCTGTTCTGGGTCTGACATCAGCTTGTGTTGCTATGTCATAGGCCTTGCAATGTGGATCCTGTTCAACATTTCTTTCGACAAGACGCATGGTTCTTTCAGAGGGCCCAGGGCGGCCTGGATGAGGTTTTGTGCACTTCTTGCCCTCTCTGGTGAATTATACGATCACTCTATTAACAGTAAAAAGGGGTATTGAAAGATTTTCAGATATTTTTCTTTGACTAAGACCACCTTCATGTTGGCCCCCGATACGTCCTCGCTGAAATTCGGAGGGGGTCTGATGCTCCTTTGGTCCGTGGCATGTTCCAGTATTGTTATCTGCAATTTTAATCAAATAATCTAAGTTAATTTATCTTGGTTATTAAAAAAAATCAGAAATAAAATTTATCTTGGTGTCTATTCAATTCTGTCATGTCTGTATATATATATATATATATATATATATATATATATATATATATATATATATATATATGGAATTTGTACGTACGATACATCCTTAGAGATGCTGGAAAATGGTCGTTTCCTTGTATTAACTTCTTTTGTGCTATTTTCTACCTTTACAAGAGTCAAACCATGTCGAAAATAGACTACGGCTGCCTACCCTTTCCACTATCGACAGAGTCCAAAAACATCTCCGCATCTTTGCAAGTGGCGAATTATTTTCCACTCAATAACCCCTTTTATTACGGACGAGACATCAGAAGACTTTAGCTGCGCTATCGCTATTTGAATGGAAACGATCCAGGCGAACTACACTCTTTATTTCCCCCAGTACTATTAACCTTCACAGTTAAGTAGCGCTATGCCAGCCCACATTGTAGTGAACCGCCCTCATTCGCTTTGTATTCCATTGGTGAGATGTAAGTTTCACTCTAGCAACGCAAACCACTGCTGTATGGAACCGACTAGCAAGAGGATGCTTCCCTGAGCACTACAATCTTAACCTGGTCACATATACGATAAACCATTATCACCCACATATATTCGCATAAGCTTTACCTCTTACTTTGTAACCCCAGGCCTTTTACGGAATGAACACCATTGTAAAAAACAAAACAAAACAAATAGTGTACCCGCGTCGTTAAAAATGACGGCAATTGTTAGAAAGTTTTAATAGTGAGATGCAATTAAACAAAGTCTTGAAACAATGTCTTGAGATTCAATAAAACAGAGATAAAGTATTCACAACTAAAGGAGAAATCAATGAAGCGTTTAACTAATCCCGATCGCTTTATACTTTTTAGACGTTCAATGATATTTATAATTCACTCACGGCATCTAAAGACCACGTCAAATCATAAAAAATAACATGTACAAAAATGCATTCTTTTTAACATTCGCACAAAAGCAGCTGCAGATACGAGGTCCATCTCCTCTTTCTCTTGTGTACTTATTCCGACTATAAATTTATATGTATTTTTAGTATTTCATCATGGAATACCCAACAATTCGAGCATAGCAAAATACTGCAATTTAACATCGGAGGGAAAATGGCACATCGAAATCTGATGGAGTATTGGAATAAAGAAAGATACTTTTCAAAAGCTAAGCAAAGTATTAAGAAACAATAAATATCTTTAGAAACAAAGAAAAAACTACTGAACAGTTATGTAATATCAATCCTTTTT